>JAYXIM010021978.1:0-19073 GCA_037575425.1 Anastrepha fraterculus | reverse complement strand
TAAAAGAAAAACTGTGAAAAGCCAAATGAGAAAGAGTGAGTACACGTGAAAGGAAGGAGGGCGTGTAAAAGAGGGAATACAACCAAATGGTGGCCAATGCATTGCGGCATTCCGCAGCTATGCAATAAACCTGTATGTTTCCGTGTGTGCGTGTGCACTTGTGGATATTTCTGCAACAATGGCAAATGCGTGAAAATCCGAAAGCAGTCAGGTCTAGGAAAATAATGTGGCCAGGCTCATAACATAATTTATAACCAGGTCACTGGGTAGAAAATTGTAAAGTTGTGGTGAAACGTGCGTCATACTGATTGCATGCCGGCACGCGTTGACTGCAGTTGTACGAGATGTACGTACGTAGGTACAGTTCGGTTCACTTGATTAGAGGCAATAACTTTTATTGAATAAAATGGGGAAAAATTAAAGCAATTGTAATTGATCTAGTAATCCAAGGTTTTCTGATAACTCAAGTGACGACTTTATTTAGTTTTAAAATAAGCATGCATCAAAATATTACTTCATCTAACGGTATTTCTCAGCAGTAATACTGTGCTCGATTTATTGGTTCACTTGAATAAAGACACAAGCCAAATAAGAAAAAAGAAGTTATAAATATGGAAAATTTTGTTTTTGTTTTACATTTATTATTTAAAGCTTGATAATATGTGCTTGTAAGTTACTTCGTAAACACGTTGATGGATGGGTTTGTACAAATTCGCCAGACAGCCTAATGAAATTTCAGATCAGGCCGTTTTAATGATTCGAATTGAAGCATTCTCCACTTCAATTACCCATTATCAGAAACCTTACGCACAAGCCATCGGCATAGGTTTTCGATAATGTTCTGATCTGAAGAAACGGTGGCCTTGCTAAAAATTCAACGTTTTGGAATGCAAACCAAGTTTTGACCACACCAATTAATAGGTCCAAATGTTTCACAAATCTGATGTTTCCATAACACCATTCGAAGTCGATTCAAGTATCTTTTCTGCTTTCTTAAGTCTTGGAAATAGTAATTGTATCCAGCCGGATTTGTAATTTCTATGCTTCAGATGTGACGCTTTTAGAATTGCTCTTCGAACAGTGGATTTGCTGGCTGCAACATTTGATATTTCTTAAATTTTTGCACTTGGAGGGGCGGAATTTGATTGATTTGATTTGATTGATTTCAAGGACTTACCAGGTTTCCTTCGGAGCGGAGCTATCGCTGTCGCTATTCCGCCTTTGTAGTTCTTACTATAGGAAGCACCTTGCTTCACGTAAAGATCCACAACGTTTGGACTTCGACCAATATTTTTGGCAATTCGGTGATTTAAAAGCGCCTCTGAGTTCAGGTATCGATTTGTTCAAGCTTTTTGCTTTCTCATTTTATTAGAATTAAGAAGTTTTCGACCAAACACAATGAATGTTTAAAATAATGATCTCTTTTCACAAATAATGTAGGCAAACGGGGTGCCTCTATTCAAGTGAACCAATAAATCAAGCACAGTATTACAGCGGCTGAAGTTTTACTCTGCGAAATATGTACCATTAGATGAAATAATATTTTGATGCATGCTTATTTTAGAACTAAGTAAAGTCTTCAATTCAATTATCAGGAAACCTTGGGTTACTAGATAAAATGCGGTTGCTTTAATTGAGATGCGGTTGCTTTAATAACCATTTTCTTCCATAAAAATGATTGCCTCTAATCAAGTGAAGCGGACTGTATGTACAGACATTAATGACATACGCTTATATGTATGGTATATATGTGTTAGTTTACATTTGTATCAAAATAATGCATGGCAGCAAACATGGGAAAGTGTGTATGTTAAATTCATGTGCCTGTTGTTAACAAATTCTGCGGAATCGTCAGTGTAGCTGGCTTTGCTACACAATCGCATGTAGGGGAAATGTTGTTAGTGTAATCGTTACCTTTAACTTTTTAAGCACGTTTTTCTAAACTTACAATTATTACGGCTTATTTGTGAAATACAAAGAACAGCTGTCCTGCTTTTGAGTCAGCAAAGAGCTAGGCTTTTAAAAATAGATGTGAAACATTTCTAGTAGTTCCTTAGTATTTCGTAATGGAATTTATTAAAAATATTATTCCCCATTTAAGCGCTGAATCAAACAGCTAAGAGTGTTTTTTTATGGGTATAGATCTTAAAAATTATGGATGTGCAAGAGTTGGCGCACCAAGCACTTTAGAGCCATTCTGTTGGTACTTGCATGGCAATGCGCTATTGTACCTTCTGCTCATATGAACGAGACGTTATCAATAAAATGGTCCGCGGATGACATATGGCAAAAATAATTTTTTTATTTTTTGGTAGGACTGTTATAAGCTTACATGGCAAATTTCAGCGTGATATGTCACATAGTTTGTTTTCTGTGCTACTGTAAACAAGTCAAGCTCGAGTATGTTCTTCGAATTCTCTTTTATGACTTCAATTGTCCCAAAATGTTTTCTACGGAGCGGCAACTTGAGCTTGGGAAACAGAAAAAAGTCACAAGGAGCCATATCAGGCGAATACGGTGCTTGCGGAACGATATTAACATTATTTTTGTTCAAATAATGGCGAACAAGACGTGATGTGTGAGCTGGTGCATTATCGTGATGCAAGAACCATGACTTGTTGTCCCACAATTCCTTCTTTTAAGACTGTTCTCGCGCAAACACTTTAAAACGTCTAAATAATATTCAGCGTAAACCGATCGGCCTTGCGGAAGGAACTCCGAGTGCACCACACCTTTGTAATCGAAAAAAACAGTCAGCATAACCTTAATTTTTGAGCGACTTTGGCGTGGTTTTTTGGGTTGATGTATGGCCCTCTTTGAACGATTTGTACCACTGGAAAACACGTGCACGCGATAGAGCAGAGTCCCCATAGGTTGTCTGCAACATTTTTAAGGCGTCTGAAGCCGAAATTTTGTTGGAATAACAAAATTTCAAACAAATTCTTTGTTCAACTTGAATTTCATATTTGAGTAGAAGGTACTTTCAGCAATAGTAAACCACAATTGTTGCATTTGGTTGAAAGGAATGCCGTTCAAAAAATCAACCAGGTATGCTGTAGAAAGTTTGGATAAGAAGCGATTAGTTTTCGGTTCGGCAAAACAAGACACCAACAACAGCATGCAAGTAACAACCGACTTTTTAAAAATATTAGCTCACCATTTCATCAAACCGTTAGTTTGTGTGCCTATATTTATTAAGAATTTTGTATGCCTTTTGACGCATCTATTACCTCCCTACATTCATTATATAACATCATTTTTTAACACCCTGTATATCGAGAGAGTGAACCGAGCTCAACTCCTCAGAATATAATTGGTATACGAAACTTTAAACCTTTAGAATGTTTGATGCTGCATATGCACATACATACATACATACATACGAATACATGCACGCGAGTCTTGCATCTATGTACGAGTATATCTCAAAATGCTCCAGTTGGAGGATATTGGGGAAAATGTTGGCTCATTGCGAATGTACAACTCAATTTACAGGCACACGGAAGAGCGCACAAACACAAGCATCTGAAAAAGTATCGCCCAACAAGCGCCGCTTGTACTACTCTGCTGTCGGATCTGTCATTATCGTTGGTGTTGCTACGAGTATCATGTTGCGGCTGTGGCAAGTAACTTTACGCGTACAAGAAACTTTTATGCGGACGCGAAAATTGCAGCATTCTTCTTTCTTGTGCCAACAAAAGAAAGCAAGAAAATGGTAAAAACAAAAAGCAGCAAACCATTCACTCGTAATATCCCGCCAGTACCTGGGACTGGTCATGAACTGACGAATCGTCAAACACATGGTATACATCAGTAGTCTCAATGCTTTCGGTACACGAATTTAAGCAAGCCAAAAGCAGTAGGCCATCGCCATCGCGGCATTACAATGAAGTTAGCGAAATTCATGTATTGGGACAATCAGCACTTTCGCATTACACTCCATCTGTGTTGCGTCAGGCCTTTCAGAGATGGTTAAATAGATGCATACGTGAAAGGAGACAATAAGTATTAATAATTAGGAATTAAAAACAAACGTATACATAGAATTTTTATAGATTTGTGTTTCATTATAAGTTACTATTTTTTAATGACAACAATACTTTTAGGAAGGCTTTTCTTTTCGCTGAACTATTTACCTTTCCTTATTTATTTATGTATAAGTCACTGAATGAAGTTCTTCTTAATTAATTATAGCTTATCTTAAAAACTGGTATATTACAAAAAGAAGAGATGAAATGATAAATTTAAATTTTGGTAGTAAATTTCAATCTGCTATGTTTTAATCCGAACAGCATTCAGAAAATTGAGGATAGGCTCTTTACATGGGGAGAAGTTAAGAACGACAGAATTCAGCGGAAGGAGGAAAAGAATACGTTGCAGGAATAGCGAACATTCAACATATCTATCCATAACTCCAAAAATAAGCGAGAGAAAAAAGAATGGTTATTTTCATTTCAACTGGTTGAAGGCCGATGAGAAGCAGATCCGAACTGAAAATATGTTCCAAATAATCGCAGCATAATCTAGTTTAGAGCGATCAAACGATGAAGCAAGCAGTTGAAGAGAATTCAGAAAGTGAGGCCAACATCAGACCATTAAACGGTTCTCAGCGATTTTGAAGGCGTCGGCTGGTTTGCTGACGTAACAGGCAATGGGACAGCGGTTTTTCAAGACAAAACTGAGAATTTTGATATAACTTCAATCGTATAACTTCAACTTCAACGAATGATTCGAAGAGCGTAAGAATACGTGTGAAAAAAAAATTATCTTTTGGAATGTTTCTTATATATTAAAATCTTTATAATCAATTTTTGTTTTTATTTGCTATACCTACTTTCCATCTCTCCGAATTTTCAGACCTTAAAATATGCAATTTGTTGTTGTGAGAGGGACAGTGATTATGATGTAATTTCTTGTATTCTTATTCGCCTGCAATACAGTAAACATAAATATAAGAAACCCTTAGCAAGTATGATATTATGCTGTCTACCGGGTAATATGGCGGTGGCGATTGACTCCAACCTACGTTAAATTCTATTTACGAAAAGACTATCGCTATCGCGCGTGCGGGGTGGATACCACGAACAACTGTGACTATTTTTCTTTGTTTGTAAGTTCCAGATATGGAAATACTGGTAGGAGTAAAGAAAAAAAAATGCAAGCACGTGCAGCTAAATTTTGTGAATAAAAATAAAAAGTAATTCCTCCAGCGTCCACTCTTATGTACTCAACACTTGCCAGCAGTGTATAGCAGGCGGACATTGGCACTGGCAATGAGAGGCGAAAGGACAATATATGGAGCAAATCCAAATATAGAAAATAATTTTCACATGAAATTTTGTTGTTTTTGTTATCTTTATTTTCTGCTTCTTGGCTCGCATTTCTGCATAAACTTGTTAACTCACTCTACTTTTGTGCACCGACCTACACGCTTGCAATGCTTGAATAGAAAAACGGAAAAGCCAACGCTCACACTGGCATCAACTCAATTCGAAGAAAGACACTTAAGGCACACTTTTACACAAAGTGGGCTCCTCCGGACGGTTAGTTAGTTAGTCACCTAAATACTCAGTGAGTGTGCCGCACTTATAAACCCCTTTGTCTTAACTGAGCTTAGTTCTGCGCATACTTGGCAACAGCAAAATTTTCCTTCCATTTGGCAAATATTTGCAAAACGTGTTTGCTACGGAAATGGACGCAATGAATTCTATTTGATGACTATGACGATGTCATTGCATAAAGTACGCGGAACACGTACTGCGTATTTGCCACCGATTTTCAAATTACCTACTGCCCAGTATATAAGAAAAAGCAGGTGTATGCGAGTGTATGTATATATTTACTATCTTCGCTTGTACGTAATGCAAGTTATAAAATAATCAGAATTATAACCTATTTTTAAGCTACCGCTCTTCCCTTTAGTATCCAATGTATTTCTTCAGCGCTTTAATCGGGAGAGTCCATCTGGCAATGCTTCGATTGTATTCCTAATTTTGAATTTTAGGTGTGATTAGAGATACCATATATCCTCTATGTGAATCTTCCATTGTTTGAAATAGTGCTGGAAGGGGCGATTTATTTTTTCGAGCTTCAACGGTAGCAATTTATTTTCCTCTTAATATAGATTCCACCTTATGACAAAAAGAGTAAGGTGCAAATTTTGCCGAATAAGATAACCGACCTCAAAATGGGATGCTGTACTTACTTGGCTACTAACCTCTTGACAGACAATGCGAAATGAGTCAATGCATCGTTTTGGTGGATAACCTAAAATAAAGCTCTGGAATTATCTCTCTATTCTTTCACAGAGTTTATACAACCTTCTGTAGCCGTCCTTCTCACGCACATTTGAACAAAATTATATTCGTTATGGACGAACGGAAATTTGGTCTTAGCACATAAAAAGTCGGCGATGTTTTTATTGGACCTCAATAATATGTACAGTCTGTCTATTAGAAGCGTGACGGTAATAACTTGGAAACTAATTGACGAATTCGATTCTAACAAACTGATAAAATGACAATATATTGTCCTCACATTTTCAATAGGGTTGTCATCAGGTGCTTGTGAAGGCCAATCTAACATATTAATCCTATTTTGCTTTTTCACTCTACACACCTTCTGCTTCGACACTTGCGATCGTTGTATTCTTGTAAAAACCAAGGTTGGCTAGTTCCTTTAAACATCTTCACAGTTGAGCGTAATAATGCTTCTTGTTACATTATATTCGTCAAAGCCACACTCAAATTGGCGTTAAACACAAATTAACCGCCAAAAATTTTTTCGGAGAAACATCCCCAAACAAGAACCTTAACTGAATGCTTAACAGTTCGTTAAAATTGTTGATTATCAGCAGAACACCACGAGCCACGTATGCAACTATTCGCCCAAAAGGAAGCTTCTCCCGTAAATATTACGTTTATCCAATACTGTTCTAAGTTTCTCTTAGCCTATGCAAGTCTTTTTTTCCATGTGTGATAATGAGAGCAGCGGTTTTTCAAGGTGCTTCGGAATTTGAGATATTCTGCACTTAAAAATCCTCGAATCGTTTCTTTGGATATAGTATATGTGGAGGTTGTTGTAGCCAGTGCCTGGATTGCAGCTTGCCTATCCGAATTAACAACACTTTTCAATAAAACTGCTTCCACTTCACCAACGATGAGTTTGGCTTTGTCACAAACAAATCAATGGCCTTCTGATCTTGCTGTGGAGAGGTATTTTTTTAACCTCGTCCGACCATACCATTGGCGGTCGCCGTAGCCGAATGGATTGGTACGTGACTACCATTCGGAATTTGGAGAGAACGTAGGTTCGAATCTCCCTAAAACACCAAAATGAAGAAGCAGTGTTTTCTAATAGTGGTCGCCTCTCGGCAGGCAATGGTAAACTTGTTACGTGGGATGTAACAGTTTTCTAGATTTGGCAAATCGGTATGGCGGGTGTATGGGGGTAGGGTTTATCCGTAAAATTTAAGATATATTGCATTTTTGGTTGCTTCGAATCCGACTGTATGTTGTTGTCAGGATTGTAATCCCTAACAGCAGGCTATTAATTACCCTAACTAACCAGGCCTGTCTTCAGAAACAATTCTGAAAGTTCAAGGCTCAAGTTCTAGTACAAGGCCCCTGCAATTTATTGTATAGTTTTAAAACCAACAGTTTGTTCTTCTCATGTTTCATAACTTCTAAGAAAAGTTAAGGTGCAGAATCTGCGGTTTTTTTTTTTTTGTCGGGGCAACTAGCAAGTGCAGCACTCAGACACAATGAAGTCCATTGTACTCAACTTGGATTCCCTTTTAATTTTCTTTAAATCTACCGGATCTCCGAGGAAATCTGAGTAGATCTTGTGCTGCCAAGGAGCCAAGGTGGTCGCTTCTTAACAAATCAGTGCCAAAGACTTCAAACCTGATTTGAGCGAAGGCGGGGCAACGCACAGGAAGTGGTCCGCCGGGCAGATTACACTGTCTGAGATGCTAACCTTTTCCATGTGCTTCGCCCACAGAAAGTGGGCCGTTATCAGTCCAACCAGCTGTCTGCAGTCCATTCTGCTTAATGACAGGATGATTTGCGACAGTCAGTTTAGTCCAGCTGCAGCCTTTCTCAGCCTTTCTCAGCCTGCCAAGCTCGCTTGTGGGTGGTAGTAACCGATTTGCTAACCTTGGCTTTGATGGCTGCAGAAGAAAGTGGTAAAACGGAGTCAGAGGTCTCGTTACCCACGATACCCACGTGTCCCGCGACCCATGTTATCATCAGGCTATTATGTCTACCGACATAGTTCAGCTGGGATTTACAGGACTCGACTACCCCTGATGTGGAGATTATATTGTACACACTATAGCCGAAGGCCATAGTAGCCAGTGCTTTAGCTCTTTAAGTGGAATAATTATTTATAATTGTTACTCTTTTAATAAATAAATAAATATGGTACACGAAGGGCTTAACAAATTTAAGTACCTACTGATATTGCAAAAAGCCTGGTGCCAAAATACATATGACTTATTTGGAACGAGTGTCTCAAATAAGATGTTATATACTAGAAGGTAATTTGCATTTGCAGATATTTAGCAGATGCCAAATGAATAACAGGTTCAGAACACGCAAGTAAATAGCTGATTCCCTTTTCTATTGCTCCCTTTCCGCAATCAATTAGAATGAACATTTCTCGAAAAATACCAAACACTTGAAAAATGCTTGGCTTGCACAATCCTCAACCTAAACATACTTATACCATCTCTAAAAAAAGTGTACACCAACGAAAAATGCTCTAACATTGAAGCTGGTGACTCACTGCTTTGGCAATTTGAATTAAACTTTTACAAGTGAAACAAATGGACACTCACCTTGTGGCCTTGCGATTAGGTCGCTAAAGTAATGGGTGTTTTTTAAATCCCTATTAAAGATATATTTAAATCTGCTGGCCAAGTCAATATAACTTTCTAACATTTTGGTCAGTACACTATGGAAAATTAACATGCAAAAGTTTACATCCGAATCAAGATATATATTCTCCTCATAATTTCTGTGCACTTAACCTAATTTTTGGACTGAATTTGGGGTTTGGCCGAGTTCCTCCTCCCATTTGTGGCATGCAGGAGGGTCCTACAGTTTTTAAGGAGGCAGATATTTTTTATGTCGAGGGGTGACCGCTATTAGAAAACACATTTTTTTTTTGATTTTGGTGTTTCACGGAGATTCGAACCTACGTACTCCGAATGAAAGTCACGCTTGATTGACATCCGGGTGAGAAAAATGTCGCATTTGGTTTGAGAAAACTTTGGTGTTGCATTACATCTATAAATTGGTCGCTTAGATAACACAACGAAAGTACTTTGAACCCTTTCTTGTGGGGATTAAAACCTTGAAAGCGCATTTTCGGCGCGTTCATAACGTAAAAAGCTGATTACCGGTAAAAAAGTGGTACAAAATTGAATTGTACTGGATCATTTGAAATTATGTTTAATAGTAAATTCCCTTGAAGTAGTAGTCTAATATTAATGCTTTATTTAAATATTTCATTACCTCAACAGACCCACCCATTACATAAGAGAGACAATTTCGCGGTATTCGCTTTTGTTATTCTCTTTTCTCTTACCGTTAGCGGTGGATGCGGCAATTACATGCATTTACACTGTGCTTGTGGTTCTGGTTTGGGTGAGGATGTGGCAAGCGCTTAAGTGCTGTTAAAATTTGGGACTAAGTAATTTTTTGCTAACGACTACTAGACATTTTTTTCATCATGTTTTTCACGAGGAAGCCTGAATTTGTGAGAACAAAAGGGTGCTGGTGTGGAATAGTGACTCTTGAATACATAGTTAGAGTTACAAAGGAGTTTTCAAAACATTTACATATAATTCAAGGAAGTTGCTGAATTTCAGCTATTTAAACCGGTTGAAACGGCTTTCTCGTATGTGTTTAATGCATTTAAGGATATGAGTGTCATACTAATAGCATACATAGGAAACGATCATTACTTTATTGATAACGGCATTGAAGTGAGCATTCCAAGTAATCATTCCATGTAAGTATTCTGTTAAGTAGAACGCTAGAGAAACTAGCTCTGCTACTATCCTGGCGGTTCAGTCAGCGATCATTTTCTTCTACAGGTAAATTTCATGAATTCTGTTTCATTACGCTTCAGTTTAGCGATTATGCTATATTTTTTCAAGCAATCCTATAATTCAGATCATTAAACGTTTGCATATACTAGTGTCTGTCAAAGCCTTGGCCATTAGCTAAGACTTCATAACCAAGGGATTAGAGAAATTTACAGCACCCCAAAACCTTTCGTTGAAACAGTTGTTTGCCTCCTTTTGCTTGCCCCAAAAGCTCTATTTGGTTTTACACTGATGTAGCAAGGTGAAGAGCAAAGTTGGCGGTGGTGTCTACACTGAGCAACAAAACATGCAATTGTCACTTTTTTCTTCCAGACATGAACATTTACACAGACAATCAAGCTGCCTCCAAGGCACTTGACCTCCTGAAAGTTCATTTGAAAACAGCAGCGGACTGTCGCATATGCCCTAATGGGACACTATAACACCCGTTGGAGACAGGAGGTGCTAAATAGCGTACTTCCGTGCCACGATTACTAAGTCATATGTACAATTATCCTTAACCGTATCAGCGAAAAAATCGTCCAGACATTGCGCAGATAGCAGGCTGGATTTAGGCCGCGCAAAGCATGCGTAGATCAAATAGAAACTCATAGAAACATCGCTGAGCAACTAAACGAACTGCAAGAACCTCTTCATCTTGTCTTCATTGACTTTGAGAAAGCTTTCAACAGACTGTATCATCAAAGCATATGTGAGTTACTGCAGCGTAATGGAGTTCCGGATAAAGTAACTCACATCATACAAGGTAACTATTCTACAATCCGATGTTCTTCATGATGGTGTTCTATCCGAACCAATCGACAGGAGTTAAGCAAGGCTGCATATTGTCGCCTCTGTTATTTTTAATAGTACTTGATGATGTGCTAGATAACACCCTTGATACCAGCCCTTGAAGAGGAATTCTCTGAAATCCTATCAGTATAGAACATCTGGAAGACCTCTACTACGCCGACGATATTACCCTTCTCTCACAGCATAGCGGGCAGAAGAAACTTGATGACTTCAGTTTCCACGCAGAGCGCGTCGGCCTACGTACAAATGTGGGTAAAACTTAATCCAACACCTTGCAGACAAACAATTTAACAGTATACGGTGAAAGTGTCGAAAGTGTTGACAAATTTACCCACCTAGGAAGCCAGATTACACCAGATGGCGAAATGATGTGCAAGAATTAAAAAAGCCAAATCAGTATGCGCCTACCTAAAAAGGATGCTGTTCCCGAAGTAACTGACAAAAGGCACAATGGTAAGGATTTTTAATATGAATATAAAATCAATTTTTCTCGACGGTTGTGAAACTTGACTTGTATCAGTATCTGCCACACATATCTTACAATTATTTGCTAGCCATTGTCTCAGAACAATCCTGCGCGTATGGTGGCCTGATAACTGGATTTCGAACGAGTAACTCTTCGCAGGAGGAGGACAAAAACCCATTGGTGTAAAAATACGTAACGTTAATGGAAATGGATAGGGCACACCATCCGTAAACCAGCTAACGAAATAAGCAGAATGGCGTTAAATTGCAATCCTCAAGGATATGGCCGCAGAGAATGTCCTAAAGGATCATGGCGACTTATTTTTTGAGCAGTATTTAGGAGTCGACGAAACTCTAACGTGATTCTGAGACAAAGGCAAAAGCGAATAATCGACAACATTGGTAACAGTTTGTTTCGGCACTATGCACCTCTAATCGGCCCGACAGCAACATGTAATAATTATAAAAATGCGGGTTTAGTTGTAAAGTTTTTCAAAAGCCAAAGACTTTAAAGACTCCGTTATTATAGTTATTTACTTCAACTTGCTTTTACGTCATGCTTTAGTAAACTATTCTAGTTTTAGATAAAAGAAATATTTTAAAAAGCATCAACTCCTTTTGTTACTCAATATCCATCATTTTGCCAGTCATTTCCACGAAAATCAAAAAGAGAAAGAAAAAGAAATAAAACGAAAAGAGTTTTGGCCTCAACTCGAAAATTTACTTCAGTCTGAATTTACCAACTTTTTTCATCGATAACCTCTACACTTTTTTTCGGCCCTCCAGTCTCGCATGAGTTTTCATGGCGACTCAGCGCCAACGACAACATGTTGAGTGTATTAAACGATAATGGGAGCCTTTGCCATTGCGAGGTAGACGAAGCGTTCACCCAAAAAGGAAAAAATTAAAAATAAAAGAAAATTGAAAACCTAAAGTAAGACTGTGACAAAGTATGAATGGTCGGCCGGTCATTTAGTCGGTTGGTCGGTCATTGCGTGGTTAACTGCACTTCACTGTGCAATCTGGCATTACTGTTCGTGCCACACGCGCACCGCGTTGCATGACACTTTTGTGCGGCTAACATAAAGTGCACTCATAAATTTCTTGTCCTTTCTGTTCAATTCTCAGCGTGAGGAAGTGGTGGGATTTTTCGCGATGAGCGCTCTAACACTGCTGATAGCTTAACTGCTGCTTTTAGTACAACTTTTCGCTGTTGGTCGCTGCCAGATGGATCCTCTGCATGTCATTGCTTTGCGTGTCTTCCTACTATACTTATATGCATACATACATGCATACATGAAAACGGTGCACGCATATACATATCTGCCGTTTGGTTTGTGTGTATGTTGCTCCATTTTCTTCTTCTACTCGTGTGACTTTTGTGTGGGGATGAAAAAATATATCACCTTGTGGAACGCACTTTGTTGCACAAGTTGTACAAACTACAAAAATACGAAAAGCGTCAATGTGCTCACCAATGTTGCCGTTGATTATGGGTTATTTTTTTTCCGAACACTTTTTGGTTGCTGCATTTCAACTTACTACTGGTGTCGTCGTCGTTGCCTCTCATCACCGCTACTTATCGCATATCAGCGCAATGGCAACAGAACACTTTAGCGAATGCGCTATGCGCTTACAAATCACTTTGCAGCGTGTTACCTGCAGACAACAATAACAACAAAGATGACACCATCCTGGCGTCAACAAGAACAACAATACAAACAATAACAACCACCTGAACAGTGCATAATGTTTATGTTGTTACGCTTTCAGTTTTCACGCCAGCAAATTGTCACTTAACCTAATGGATGAGTAAGTGCCACAGGCGTTCTGCTGGCACCTGTTGTTTTTGTTTTTATTTTTTAGTCATTTGTTTTGATCGCAAGCTCCTTTTGTTTAGCCAAATCACAGCGCGGCGTCGTCTACACCAAACGCAACAACGAGCAAAGACAAGGTAGCAAGCAGCAGCAGCTGTGGAGCACTAACAGTAGCTATACTTCAGGTGCTGGCGTGGTTCGCAGTGAAGGCTGCCAAAATTTTTATATAATTTTTTTGTATGCCCGCGCGCAATTGTGCACAAGGGTATCATACTTTTACTCGAAGAACGATTGTATGTAACGGCATAGGTGGAAATATTGTAGATATAGACATATACATACGTAAGTGTAGACTAAAAGGTTCATCCTGATCAGAGAGTGGATTTAGCTATGACTACCGTTCTTTCGTCCATTCGTGCGCACATAAAAGGAATTTGAGACGGAATTAAATGTTTAGAATTATCTTTGCCACACCCTCTTTTGACTAAAGTCATATAATATATGTATCACGATGACGACTGGTTAAAACTCGCTCAAACGTAAGTATTACACGATGCGCTCTTCACCTCATTTAGATCCGAGAAAAATATTATTGAAATACTAAGTCCACTTTGTAAATGTTAAGGCTAAATTTCTTTTCAACCATCAGATGTTACAAGCTATAATTCTCATTGTCTATGAGTTCTTTGGTTCCAAATGAACAACAGTCACTCCAAGTTAAATTTCAATAAAATGTGCGCGGGACCCGGACCCGGCACCTCCTTACGTGTTTATTCCTGTGGTTATCTTACCTGTAGTAGCCGTAATTTTTGTGCTTGCCCTGTACACAGACATTTTGTCTTGAACGAGATGATTCATGTGGCAACGATTTTTGACGACATGACCAACAGAATGGCCAAGAAAAAGTAATCACATGAGAGATTTTTATTTTTTTTTCTAAATCTATTATTCCTTAAACGAGAATCTTCTTCATAATTGATCTTGATATTTCATCCCCGCAGTGGTAATCGATCAATCTAAAGGTAGTAACTAATTTTTATTTTGAACACTTTGGACACATTGGCAGAGCAGCCATTGCTCAAAGAAATCAAATGTGACCTCTACGTATTTGTGAGCAAAATTATAACAGCTGCACTTATTTTGATGCTATGTTATTTGGCAGCTGCCGTAGTGGAATTGATCTACCCCTAGGGGGCTGAATAAACTGTAGGTCCCTCGGCTAAACACCTAAAATAGGAGTATGCGCCAATTATAAAGGGTGATCAGATGGAAATAGTTTTACTAATAGAGTTAGATCACGCGTGAGTATTGTCCAACTAAATACATTTTTTTCAGTATTCACTGAACATTTAAAAATCGTACAATTGTGTTACGAAAATCGACGCTCTGTGAAATGTGTACATGGCGCTTATGGTGTTCAACGATGAGGTCCGTTTTTGGCTTAATGACTTAGTGAATAAGCAAAATTGCCGTCTTTGGGCTGAAGAGCAACCCAAAGCCATTCACGAATAGCCATTACACACATTGAAAACAAGCGTTTGGTGCGCCCTATGGGCTGGAGGAATCATCGCCCCATATTTCTTCAAAGTCGAAGCTTGCGCCAATGTAACGGTGAATGGCGAACGCTATCGCGCTATGATAAACGACTTTTTGATGCTGGAAATTGAAGCACGTGATCTCCATAATACTTGGTTCCAACAAGGCGGCACTACTTGCCACACAATCCGTGAAACAATGGATTTACTGCATCGTCGTTTCAGTGAACAATTTATGTCTCATCTCGGGCGAGTAAATTCGCCTTCAAGATCGGGTGATATCACACCTTCGGATTTTTATTTGGGGGGTATGTGAAGTCGAAATGCTAAGGCAAAGTATTCCAGTGAGTCGTTCAAAATTGGTGTTTATGGATGGCCTAATTACGGCGCAGTTGCGGCCGATATTTGAAAGAGATTATCTTAAAAAATAAATCTCATGAATGGTTTTACACAAAAATAATAAAGCTAACCCAATCCACTTGAATTTTCGTTGTTTTATTACAATTTAAAATCCGACACCTCTAAATTGATCACCCTTACCATGCCCGCACTTTTGCTTTAGAACAGAATAATTTTGTTTCTCCTTAACTTTATTTTGGGATGTTGGAACACATGACTGCTTTCCACAAACAAAATATTTTTATGCGTCACCTTTCTTCTTCACCTTGTATAAGGGGGTGCAAAATTTTCACTTTTATAAAGGTTGGCAAAAAAGTCTTGCGGTATTTTTATTGAATTTTCAATTGTTCATAAAGTTGGTTATAATAATGCGATTTAAGTCAAATATGCGCCGTTTTGTTCGATGACGAGTTCCCAACGAGATGCCAAATTCATAATGCCCCTCTTATAGAAGATCGCTTCCCTATTGTCAAAAAACTCGGAGATCCAATTTTCACAGGACTCTCTTATGGACAACTTTCGACTACCAAGCTCGTTCGCCATGGACAGAAATAGGTGGTAATCACTTGGTGCGAGATCCGGACTATATGGTGAATGCAAAAGAACCTCCCATCCGAGCTCCCGGAGCTTCTGGCGCGTCACCAAAGATGTGTGTGGCCTGGCGTTGTGATGATGGAAGACAATTCGGCCTCTGTTGATCAAAGATGGCCCCTTCTGCTGCATTCAAGCGGTCCAGTTGTTGGCAGTACAGGTCCGAATTGAGCGTTTGGCCATAGGGGAGCAGCTCATAGTGGATGATTCCCTGCCAATCCCACCAAACACACAGAAGAACCTTCCTGGTCGTCAATCCAGGCTTGGCCACCGTCTGGGCAGCTTCACCGCTTTTCGACCCCGACCGTTTGCGCTTCACGTTGTCGTAAGTGACCCACTTTTCATTGCCAGTCCCCATCCGCTTCAAAAATGGGCCGATTTTGTTACGATTCAGAAGCGATTTGCATGCATCCATACGGGCAAAAATGTTTTTTTGCGTCAAGTCGTGTGGCACCCATACATCGATCTTCTTTTTGAATCCAAGCTTCTTCAAATGGCTTATAACGGTTTGATGACTCATGCCCAGCTCTTGGCCGATGCTACGGCTGCTACTATGCCGGTCTCTTTCGATCAATTCAGCGATTTTATCGCAATTTTCGACGACAGGCCTTCCGGACCGTGGCGCATCTTCGATCACCTCTGCACCAGAACGAAAACGTTGAAACCATCGTTGTGCGGTGGAAATGGAAACTGCACAAATTTTATTGGCAGCATGAGATGCATTTTTGCCTTTATCGTAGTAGTACTGTAAAATATGCCGTATTTTCTCTTTATTTTGCTCCATGTTTGCGACGCTATAACTTACGAACGACTAAAAGCAAACAACAATTAATCAAACACGTGTTAGCACGTGAAAAGAGCTTTCCAAGAAGCTCTAGCGTGAACCGATGCGACGAATACAACTAGAACTACGCGCTTGCAAAGACAAGCTTGCGGAAATACCGCAAGACTTTTTTGTCAACCTTTATTTTTTCAAATTTATAGTTTTTTGCAAATGGCGTCTTATGTCAATCATATTTGACACCTGTGAACTAAACAACTGCAGTATACAAACGCTTGTCTGTATTTGGCGTATGTAAAGGTCAATATAAAAATTAAAATCACTCTAAATCTTTTTTTTTTTATTTAAAAAAAAATGTATTAAAACATGTATTTATTATTAGTTTTGCACCACTTTACATTAACATTCCCACATAAGACTGGTGTATAATACCTTAAACTATTTATGTAATATAACAAAATTATAATACCCTTGAATTTCAATAAACTTAAAGTCGTTTACTTATCAGCATTTCAATGCAAAACGAGCCAATTAGTATTTTCCCTTCTTTGTCCTTCGGTAATCCGTTTTTTACTGCTTTGTGTTGCACATTTCAAAGCAACAACACAATCACACAGTGTTGAATGTCTAATTGACATACATTGAGGTGAAAAACAATTCTTCTTTTCAATTTCAATCAATTTATCCATAACGAAGTAAAGTGATATCGCTTGAATTGAACAGTAATTGAAGTTTTTCAAATCAAAGTATAAATTTATGTGCATAAATAATGCAGTTTTGAAGAAAATTCTTAATTACTAACGAATTCGGACAGAATAGGTTCAATATAAGGAAAGGAGGGCGATCTTTTAAGAGAATGCGCCTTCTTGTTGTATTTTGCTATGCAGTTGACATAAGACAATTTTTTTTAACTTGCCAGCATTCAACTCTGCCACAATACAATGCTACAGTTAAATGCAAATTTCGTAGTAGTCAAAATGAAATATTTTAAGGTAGCAGGTAGCAGAATATGGCGCACGAAGTATCTGAATAAAAGGCACAATAAGTTCAAAACTTAAAATTCTATACCATGAAATTTTTATTTCACACTGCAACAACTAACGACAACAATACCGCTGAAATCAGCATCACTGGTTGACTTCTGTCCACCACGTAGCAAGCAAGGTGTCTCGTTTAGCCGCTGCTGCTGCTAAGGAGAGGCTGCTGGCGCAAAGACGAGGCTGCAGTAAGCAATTGCACTTGTGGAGCGGTAAAGAAAAGAATGTCATAAAATGCGAATGCCAAAAAACCAAAAAAAAAAAATGTGTTCAACAATAACTGCTGATAAGTAGAAATACAATTGTGTGCCATTTGTGTAAACACTTGGTCAGCAGAAATTGGCATTTTTCACCAGTGACTTTTCAATATTTGATGGTTACAAATTGGACAATTTCGACAAGTGATTTTCCCTCTTCTTTTTTAAGATATTTTCTTTATTTGATTTGATTTTCCTGCTTCAATTGAACGAACAGACTGAATTACATATACCTATATCTATTTTCCACTACGCGTTGAGCGCATATTATTACGGCAGGTGTAATATGGTGAGTAGAAGGGAAGCTAGGTAGGGCAGGTTAGTAAAGACTAACTACTTATCGTAAGGCGTGAGGTTCATTGGGGTGCCACTAATTTGATTTAGTTCAGCAAATTGGGCTCTAAATAGGATTGCTGGGAATATCATGACACGAATATCACCCAGTATACCTTGGCAAACTTAGAAAGATTCTCAAATATACTCATAACTATGCATATACATATAGTACACCCAACTCGTTTTTACAGTCTTCTTTTACATGAAAAAACAAAATAAACAAATTTATTAAAATAACACGCTTCACTAATAATTTTTTTTGCAAAAAATGTTCGTTCTTGCAGGAATTTCAAAATAAAACATAATTCCTAAAAGGATGCCTTATTAAGTAAACATTTGCCGTGTGAAATAAAAGCAATAATTACATTTTAAAAGTCCAAGTCCAGTTGTGCGTTCAAATTTCAAGGAAATCTTTAAGTCGCGTGCTGCTGGATAACAAATATTGTACAAGGTGGCGCAAAATTAATCATCCCATTTTGTTTTTGATTCATTATTTTACTGAATGATGGAAATCTTTATTTGAACGTCACACGCTAGTTAACGACGTTAGTATAAATACTAGTTATATACATATATACATACATAATCAATACATTACTCATCATTGTCTATACCGACAAACAACAATACCATATGCACTTTAACCCTGTATGATAACAATGAACATAACACCAAAACAACAAAACTTATCTCAACATGATTTACCACGAACTGCAACGGACAAACAATATAACAATAGAAATGCACTATCACTAAAACAAACAATAATAACCTTAATAGCTATCTACTAGTGAACTGATAACGACCTACACATATCAATGCTATAATTAGTACTAAGATTGATGTAAACGAGTTAGAATAAAGAATGAGATTATGAATAAAGAATGCACGTCTTGTTGCAACAAAAATATTCTTTTACTTTAATATCGATGTAAGATATTAACTCGCT
>JAYXIM010021972.1:0-17890 GCA_037575425.1 Anastrepha fraterculus | reverse complement strand
CACAATTTGTGTAGCCAACATTGAATGGTCCATGGCTAGAAATAAGAGACACGGCCGAATATTTCTTGCAAAAAGGCCATAGGACGAAGGTGGGGTTCTCCGAAAAACACTCACTGGCTGTATTGGACCGTTATCGGCCCTATCCCTCTTACGAGATTATAATCTGGTGGATGGTTCTCGAAAAGACAACGATTAGATGCTGATGACCTAACGGATATAAGCGTCAGCCAGATCAATGGGTTTTCACTTAAAACAAAATGGTTTAACGAGGAGTAAATTGCTACTGTGGTATCACAATGGATCTGTAACGGTCTAAGTGAGTTGGTTTAGAGACCGACTGCCACTTTTGCCTACCTACCTGCCAGTGATGTTCGAGAATTATGGGTACCATTTTCTGAGATACCGAGAGAATTTATCAATTGCTTATTTGCCTAAAGGGTCTACAATGAACGACTAATTTATTGGATCATGCATGCAAGTCAGTCATACAGAGGAGGGGTGGTAAGTTGGCGTACGAAGCACTATTCATGTAATGGTACCCTAGATAGTCACATCGGACTATGATGGATGCTTTAAAAGCTACCGGATACACATAAACGGGACAGTGACCCTACACTACAAACCTGATCAGCGACCTTTTCCTTTTTTGCATCAGCAATTCAATTTTTATTGCACAAAAAACCACTGACCAGGACCTTCGGCTCGTCATTTTGAAAATTATAGTATATGAAATGTATAAAATCATACTCTTTATTCGTTAAGTACCAAAGCAGAGAGAGACAGATCTGTGTGTCTGCAGCTACAACAAAGCTGCGCTCATGACCTTAGACAGCCCTCCAAGCACTTCAAGGGTAGTTGAGTCCTGTAAATTCAGGCTGAACTATGCCGGTAGATATAATACCGCGGGTCCCGGGAAATTAACATGGATATCGCGCGTAACAAGATCTCAAACTCATTAGGGCTCTGAGGCCAACTTCTTTGGACGGGGACCGTTCTACCACTCCCTTCTGCAAACGAGTTACTTCAACCCGAGCTTGGCAGGCTGAGAGAGGCTGCAGATGGACTAAATTGATGTTACCGGCTGTCGCAAATCCTCCTGTCATTCAGCAGAAAGGACTGCAGGCAGCTGGTTGAACTGATGACGGGCCACTTTCTATGGGCGAAGCACATGGAAAAGGTAGGCATCTCGGACAGTGCACTCTGCCCAGCATGGGGAGAGGAGGATGAGATGGCGGAACACTTTCTGTGCATCTGTCCGGCCTTCGCTCCATTCAGACTTGAGGTATTTAGCGCTGAGGCGTTAAGAAGCGACCACCTTGGCTCCTTGGCAACTCAATAAATACTGATTCCTGCACAAGATCTACTCAGATTTCTTCGAAGGTCGGGTAGATTCAAAGAAAATTAAAAAGGGAACCCGAGTGCAGTAAAATGGACTTAATGTTGTCTGAGTGCTGTATTTGCTAGTTTGTCCCGAAAAAAGAAAAAACGTGCCGAAGCAGGCACCTCGTAGAATCAGTACAAAATAAAGGGTTTTCCAATAGCAGGTGTTATTTATCGCTATCGAGAGATGATTAACGATTTTTATGGTCGGAATTGGATAGTATTGATTTGGACAACGTTTATTTTCAACAAGACGGCGCTACGTGCCACACAAGCAATGAAACCATTGATCTTTTACGGGAAAAATTTCCGGACCATGTTATCTCTCGAAGAGGTGATCACAATTGGCCACCGAGATCTTCTGGTTTAACACCTTGTGACTTTTTTCTTTGGGGCCACATGAAAGAGAAGGTCTACGTCTAAGATGGAATTTGTGAGGCTATCGAGGACATAGGGCAGCCACTTTACAATTCGGTTATGGAAAATTTCATGAAAAGGATATTGTTCTGTAAACGTTGGCGTGGTTGTCATCTGCCTGATGTTATTTTCCACTATTAACGGCATACCTTCCTCTTTATAATGAAATAAACATCCGATCATTTATATTAAAAAATAGCATTTTTCTTTTTTTTTAATATCAAAATAACACCTCTTATTAAAAACCCTTTAACTTCCGTATACAAAGGTGATTTCCAAAGTACAGCTTCTTCAAAAGTACAGCAATCGCGACCATAGGCAATTTCCACTCAGTCAACTACGAATGTAAATGTGTTGGTGTTAGTTATGATGTTAATTTTATTGATAGTCAAGTGCTGGGGCGTACACGGCGGCTGCTAAATAAATTTCAAAATGAATTGTTAATGCTGTTCATTTTTTAACCACTGCTACAGCAACCGCAACGGCAACATCTTTGTTGTAACTGGCAACGTATAATTTTTGTGAAATTTCTTCGAAGGTTCGAACTTTTCTGCGCTGTAGCGCTTGGCTTCTGACGCTTAACTGTGGCAATGAAAACTAAATTGTTTATGTTGCACGTTTTGGCATAACCGTTTAATGTTACTGAGGCTGCTGCCGCTGCTGTTGGTGCTGTTATTGTTATGTGCATATAGAGAAAAGTGCGCATGTACTGTCAATAAATTAATTCACTGACTTTTTCAACTTTATAGCTTTGTTCGAAAGGAGGAGTGACTAGAAATTTTGTGAGAACAATTTAGTAAAAAAATAAAAATAAATATCCTGAGGAAAATAATTTCTCACATTTACCTACGCTGTGTTAAAATTAATGTATACTTCAGTTTGCTTACTTCCTTATATATATGTCGTCAAAAAAATAAATAAACTTAACTTTTCATGTCACTTCCTTATAATGCTATATTTTTCATAGAACCTCAGCACTATTTCACGCTCACACTTTCCGCTCGGCTTACCCAAATTGATTGCCTCTTGGTGGATTTGTTTGACAGTAATGGCAGTAAACATAGTGAGTAGGTAAGTAAATCTCTAAACATCTAGAACGAAATATACGGTAAAGTGACTCGAGTATTTATTTGCTACAAATTTTGTTTACTCTTTAGCAAAAAAATAAAAGTATGTAGTACAATAAGTACTAGTTCCCGCTTCTGCCTACGACCTGACGCATTTCGATTTGTGACACCTTTAAAATTGTCTCAGGCTGCTGGTTTATTTGAAATTGAAATGAATTTTGAAGGGTCGAGCCAAGAAGCACCGAGAGATTTGGCAACTCCTAAAACACTCAGGCTAAAAGATCCATTGTATTTAAAACTCTGGAAAGTGAAAGGGTAGATAGTCCAAGAGAAAAGAAGAGAAGTAACAGAAGGAAAAAGATAGGATAGAATAAATGTAGTTAAACCTGTGAGAATTGTTCAGATTCTTTGACAAATCTGAAAATATCCTCCAGTTTGAGAGCACGAATTTTACTTGTTCTCATGACATCGTAACCCAAAATTCGTAATCTTGCTCTAGCAAATGCGGGACACTCACAGAGAAAATACTCAGTGCCATCCGCCTCCTCCAAGCAATACAGGCACATCGGGTACTCAATGATTCCAATGATGGTCATATGTTGACCCCATAGATTGTGTCCTGTAATCATACCGACCATCAACCGAACGTCTTCCAAGTTTTAGAAGAAAGTCCGACAGCTTTATTGTCACAAGGCTCGTCACAAAATACGTTGCAGTGCGGCAGTGTTCCAGACCGGACCATCGCTCTTTATGTAAATTGCATACATAATCGCTGATCTGGTCCCTGTGGGGGAACCGCTGATCCACAGTTGCCCAATTCATCGACAATTTCGTTCACTTGAACCCCGCAATGTCCTGGAACCCATATAATTCTGGAACCCATATAACACTTGTTTAAGTACCATCCGGCTCTAGTACCTATTTCATTCTTGGACCCATCGGTAAAAAAAATATTCGTTAAACCTCTTGTAATGCACTCTGGATTACTCCATTGCTCTTGCTCACGCAATGGATATTTGACATTAAATTTCCTTCCAAATGAAACTATGGGTATGCGGTCAACCTTAGGTGGCAAAAACAGTGGATATTGCTCAGATAACATCTTAAAGATTTCTCTGTGTCCCGAAGTTCCGTCTTCGTACCGGAGGCCATATTTATGGAGCCCACACATTGCTTTTAGGACATCACCGAAGGTTGTACTCATAGCACCCATAATGCATAAATATACACTTATTTGCAGCCTATATAGTTCCCGAAGTGTGGACTTAACCATAGTCCGTCTCCACCAAACCACAGAAGCATAAGTGATGATTGGTCTGATAAGTGCTGTGTATGTCCACCAGACCAGAGCCGGTTTCAGACCCCAGGTTTCGCCAAAGGCTCTACGGCATTGTTGAAAGATCCTCAATGCGAGATCCACCTTCAGCGAAACATGTGTTTCATAAGTCAGCATCTTATCCAATATAACTCCTAGATATTTTATTTTCTCAGAGAGACTGATTGTCACACCTTTCAGTGCTGGAAGACTAAGTCCATCCAGTTTTCTCGTGAACAAGACTAAGGTAGTTTTGTACGGTTTGACGGAAATACCTTGTCTCGTGCACCAGTCGTCGATTTTATTTAGAATTCTCTGCACTTTCATGCAAGGCCTTCTTAGAAATTTATCTGTTGTTAGCGCGACATCGTCCGCATTTGCTTGGACATTAAATCCGAGTTCCTACATCTCCGTTAGAAGAGCGTCTAAGACGAAGAACCATAGCAGCGGAGAAAGAACACCCCCTGGGGACATTCTAGCTTGGGACTGGCGGTAGTTAGTTCGTCACTATTCTCACCAGTGGTTGGCAGTCTCTCAGAGAGCATGGAATGTATCCATTTTACAATGGTTTGATTAATTCAATGTCGGTCGGCAAGGGGAACATATTGAGCCAAAAGTGGCATTATCAAAAGTGGTTTCTGAATAAATACTGCTCTTACGCGACGCCATCGGGACGGTATGTGACCAAGTGCAAGAAAGGCTGTAAATATCTTTTTCAGGGTCTCAATCAGTTTGTTTTCTACTTTCTTTAGCATTATGAGATGTATTGTTGGTGCAGTTCCATCCTTTCTTCGATGAATTTTGTAACTTCTTATTTTCTTGCAGAGCTTAAAACTCTATTTAAGATACATGACCTCTAGTATTTGAAAAAGTATTTTTGTGTTGTTGATTATGACCGCAGAAGGTATTATTTATTCGTAGCTCGTTTTGGAGGCAGAGTTGTATTAGTTGTTGCCCATTGTCATTGCATTCGTCCTCATTAAAGTGATTTGTTGCACCAGATATATCTCGATCGCGTGCATTAAAATCACCTAACAGAATGAAATCGCCTAGTAATAAAATGACTTTGTTGCTTTTCAAAGTATTTTCTTTAGGAGTCAAAACACTTCTGCATTCGCCTGAACCGATTTTCAAAGCACTTTTGACACTTAGAAGTGTATATCTACAAAAAGTGATGTTTAAAGACTTCAACAGCTCCTTCAGGCATTGAAAAATGTTAACCTAAAATTTTGTTTTTAATGTTCGAAGACAAACAGAAATCATTAGGTGCGTAATCAAGGTTGTAAAACGGAGTCCATTAATATGATATTTCGAGTGCTAAAAATGAATAACTTGTGTGAACCGATAGGTGAGAGCATGCATTGACTTGGTCAAAAATGTTTCATCTTCGGCGGTTGATTTTCCTTAATTTTCTGAAACCTTTTGGCAAAAAAAGATAATGTGTCTCTTAAAATACAGGCAATTATTTAGTTTACGGTATTTCTTCCACGAACAGCTCTTGCTTGATAAAGCTCGTCTTGAAGTATTCAATATGATTTGTTATTCATGATATGTTCAGATAATACTAAATGTATGCCAGTCCCAGTAATGCTTAAGGATGCCTCTATCTCGCGATATATCACATGACGATCTTGCGTTACAAATTGACGCACTGCATCGATTACTTTTGAAACAGTAACCGTTTTTGAATGACCTTTACGAATTTCATTCTACAAGGATCGGCGGCCGCGTTGGAACTCGTTGTACTAGCATTCCTGTACCAGAGTCACTGTTTGGTGCTTCAACGCCAAAAGTCGAAGTTTATTCATCAATGCACTCCTAATTAATCCACGCCAAAAATGGTATTAAATCATTGCATGAAAATGTTCACGTTTCCGTTTTTAGGCGAGATGAATTTGTCAACTCAGTGAAAAAGGAACCAATAAAGCTGGTAGGGTAAAACGTTAAATGTATAGCTAAAAATACCAAACATTTTAGTAAGAATATCGAGTTACAGCCCATAACACGCAGTGTTGCAAAGGCGACCCTGTTAAAAGGCCATCCTCGTATTCTTAATTCGACCATTAAACATAAACAACACAACTTACACCACTTCAATATATTATAAGTTACTGCATGGGTCCAGATGGATTATTCCCGGCCCAAATACAACATTCACACTATATGGAGTGGTTAAAGGCTATATTCAAGGCTGCTCTAAAGCTCAAAAGTGTTCCATCAGCATGGAAAGAAGTAAAAGTTTTCTTTATTCCTAATGCAGGAAAAGGTTCATACATAACACCCAAGGATTTTAAGCCAATCCTATTTTTTATTAAAAACATTAGAAAGAATAATAGAAGAGGGCTAACATCAACCCCAACAAGCTTAGTATTTCACTACAAGCATACTGTAAAGGGAAATCTACAGAAACGGCACTTAGCTCACTTTTTACAAAAATCGGGAAGTCAATTTACAATAAGGTATGCACATTGGTAGTCTTTCTTGATATCGAGGGCGCGTTTAACAACATCCTACCGGATACCATAATAAAGGCACTGACTGATTTCAGGATCTCCGAGGCTCTGGTTGAGTTCATCAAAAACATGATCATGAGCAGATTTGTGATCGCAACGCCAGGGGCTTCCAAGATCAGGAAAGAGTCAATAAATGAACACCTCAAGGCGGAGTGATGTCCCCGCTCCTCTGAATGCTGGCAATAAATTTCTTGCTAAAGAGCCTAGAGGAGAGCGAACAACACATCGAACATATGCCGATGATGTTACAATGGTAGGTGGAAGGGAAATTTCCCAATACACTTTGTGATGGCATGCAAGATTTACTGAACATGGTTGAAAAGTGGTCAAAAGCAAATGGGTCAAGCGTCAATCCCAACAAAACTGGACTCATCTTATTGCAGTAAACCGATTTTCAATACCAGTGATAACTGAGTCCATGATGACGAGAAATATGTTTAATCTAATCATCACTATAATTATTAATAACCTTTTAAATCAGTAGCATAAAATGTTCCATTTTAACAAGAGCTCAATAATATACGCTTTTGTATCACCATATTGACACCAAAAAAGTCTGTAAGGGAGCTCTGGTAGAAGTATTATTTACTATATTTTTTCAAGCAGGAAATTTCTTGGAATTACCCTCGAGTCCGGGCCCGGGTGAAAAAGTACCCGATACCCGATTTGCACTCTTGATACTGCATTCTTAACTGATATAGCGAATATATATATATATATGTGTATATAATTGGCGTACACCCTTTTCGGGTGTTTGGCCGAGCTCCTCCTACTATTTGTGGTGTGCGTCTTGATGTTGTTCCACAATGGAGGCACCTACAGTTTCACCCCGACTCCGAACGGCAGATACTTTTTATGAGGAGCTTTTTCATGGCAGAAATACACTCAGAGGTTTGTGATCTTTCACCGAGATTCGAACCACACGTTCTCTCTCTGAATTCCGAATGGTAGTCACGCAACAACTCATGTAGCGGACATAGCGCATCTAAAACTAGCGAGGATTTGCTCGGTTATTAAAACTACCGGATTGTTTGAAAAGGAACCCATAGGGTAAGGATAAGTTCCAGTGGTATCACAATGACCCCACGAAAGGTTTAAGTGTGTCATTGCGGCAGCCACCCTACCTACCTACCTACTGCTATGGGGCTGATAAATCGTTAAAATCACCTATTTTCGTTTTAGAATTAAAACGAACCGAATAAAACCAAAATCTAATCAGCCTGGCCTAAATCATTTTCTACTCAGCATTGGTTGATTTTTTTGTTGCAAATTATAAATAATAGACCTTTTAACCACAACTCATTGTCTCAGAGGCATATCTCCGCACTTATCTGTCAATTTATTTGCGCTTACCTGTCAACGGCCCACGCATTTGCATATTTTCGCAAAAATTCGCTGTCCACATCCAAAGTTGCTCGCACCATTACAGCGTCTAATGTGCAACGTGTTCAACCCCACATGTTGTCACCTTTGCATTTCAATCCCCCCTTTTTTTTTGTTTTCTTTTTGTGTTTCAAGCTATTAACGGGTATCCCCTCCCCTAAACCTCTATCACGAACTGTTGTTATTTTCATGAATTTTCCAATTAAGCCAACCTGCACCTGCAGAAAAAATGTGAAAAATCAACAAATAAATGAACACAAATTAGGTAAAAATGCACAGCTATCGACCGATAAATAGACATAAGTGTCCCCTCCCCGTGCCAATTCACCTGCTCTCTCTCTCTCTCTCGACTTTTAAGCTGCCTGTCTAGTGTGTTTGTGTGCGCTTGGGCTGCCGATTGGCAGCGGCTGATAAGTCCCCGTGCACATATCTATAGATACGAGTATTTGTGAGTGCGCAGTGCTGCCCATTTGCGGCTACGAACGCAGACTACCTGTCGTTGTGGTGCGCACGCGTGCAGCTTGGGCGCCCGCTGTTGCCGATGTTGATTAGATAAACAACACTCCAACAAATATGCTGATAAAAACAACAGATCGCATAGGAGCTCACACACACAAGTGCACATTCACAAATTACACAAACGTTTAACTCTTTATGGTGATTAAAGACAGAGCCGTGAATTGATTGCAAGTTGTACGCTGAAGTTGAAGTCGAAGTCGTAGCCATGCTCCCAAACTGCTGCTATGCCCCGGAATTTCATGTAGAGGTAAGGGGGTATTTCGCTGTTGCGGCGTGGTTTCAAATTCCGTTGGACGCGTAAATAAATCGACTGCTGTAATGTTTCCTGATGCCGCGGAATGTGACTTCGTTTCGGTCTGTCTGTGCGACTATTTAGTTACAGCTATCCAATGACGGGCAATTGTTGGTGTTGTAATGTCCAGCAGCTGACAACTTTTATATGCATGTCTGTGTGTCTGTACGTACCTCTTCTGCTGTTTCTTTTATCTTTTTCATCTTCATATTACTGCAGGTTTATGCGTTTATTGTTGTTTTTGTTTTTGTAGTGATCTTATTTTTATTGGCGCACACTGCAATTCATTTGTGTCAGCAAATCTTGTCGCATTCGCACCACTGCCGCCGGTGCTGCAGAGAAATCAGGGCACGCAAAATGAAGTTTTTGTCATGTTGCACGTATCAGTTGCAAGTTTGCTTGTGCACACAGATACATACATATGTAGTTATAATATATTAGCGTACGCATGCATGAATGGCTTTCGCTTTCGATTTCGTTGTGGTGAGAGTAAATGCAGTTATTGGTGTGTTAATTTCATCTGAGTGCTGAGAAATTCGCTTTTGCAAAATTTCGCAATGGAAATTTACGAGTCAATTTTTCAGAACGATGACGAAGAAAGGAGTCAAAAAAGGTAATGATGCTAATTTTGTCTAAGAAGTTGGTTAAGACTTCTTTATATCATAAACGTCTCTGCGGAGGAAGTTATGCAACTGGTCCTACAGAGCTATTGCGAGAACGATAGTAACATATGGGGCACTAGTATGGTGGCCCGCGATGGAAAAGAAATACAACCAAACAAAGCTAAGCAAGATACAAAGATCAACATGTATCTTAACCACAGGAAGCGCTTAACATGCTAACACATCTGTTACCACTAGACTTATACATAAAAACAAACGCCACATGAAGCGGGACAACAAGGTCGTACGCTTACAGCTCTGCTCAAAAAACAATCCGACTTCACAATCCCCGACCTCAACTTCAAGAAAGACTTTACGATACGTTTTCCACCGAGAGCCGAATGGAGGAAAGGGAAAGTGATTGGTAGATTTGTTGTCGAAATCTACACTGACGGTTCTAAGATGAACTATGATGTGGGAGCTGGCCTCTATTCGGAACCGCTCAACTTTTCCAAATCAATTCGACTTCCTGCCCAAGCCAGCGTGTTCCAGGCAGAACTATTACCAATCAATGAACCTTGCGAATCACTGAAACACTACACAGAATTTGTTCTAAGAGTGGTTATCTATCCAGACAGTCAAGCAGCTATCAAGGCCTTAGACTCCAACTCAATTTCATCCAAACTAGTTTTACACTGAAGAGACGAACTACAGTTGCTTGGTCATTGGCTTCAAATTACTCTGATATGGATTCCCGGACATAGCAATATAGAGGGTAATGAGAAAGCAGACGAGCTAGCAAGAAAAGGTTCGTCACTAGACATAACAGAGGCGATTGCAGTCGCTACCCCATTCACTACAATAAAAACATCCATTGCGTCACACTACTATGCTTTAGTCGAAAGAAAGTGGAAGCAACTAACTACATGTATTACAACAAGAAAAACATTGCCGCCGTACAGCACCCAGAGGACGAACTACCTGTTAGGATGCTCTCGCTGAAACATTTCACGCATCACTGCTATCCTTGCTGGTCACTGAAAGGTAAAGGATCATGCAGCCAGACTCAACCTTCCTTTCAATCCTATCTGCAGAAGCTGTAAAGCGGAGGGTGTGAAAGAAAGTTTTTTCCACTATTTATTCAAATGCCCGGGTTTAGCCAGAACAAGACTTCGCTCATTCGGTAAGCCTTTCCTACAGCAAATAAAGGAAATCTCAGAATTTGCTGTTATATCTGGATCTCACAAAATTTATCTAACTTAAAAAACAAAAAGGACATCACACGAGAACACAGCGCTAGTCTCTAATTAAGACAATTTAGTACAAATACTCAACCACCTCAACAGCAACAAGAACGTTATCTGTGCTTCGTTAATTAAGAAATATAAAGTATTAATTCAAGTTTACAAAATATTTATAAATAAAAAATATATTACAAAAATAACCAACAAAAACTGTTATTTAGTGTTCAAGTTCGTCAGTAACGCTTTATTCTTCACACTGCTATTTTTTCTTTCCTTGTTCACTCATCCCGGAGCATAGAGCTTCGACAAGATAATAATTTAAAACTACATTGGAGGTACTTTTTCCAATAGGGTTTTTTTGACAGATCACGCATGACTACTGTCGAACTAAATACATAATTTTTTTCAGTATTCATTGATATTTCATAATGGAAAGACTTACTGTTCAATTACGTTTACAAATCGTAGAAATGTATTACGAAAATCGACGCTCTGTGAAAAGCTTTCAGCATGCGCTCAGGTCAATTTATGGTGTACATAACCGTTCAGCGATTAGGCCCATTTTTATCTTAATGGATACGTCAATAAGCAATAAGCAAAAATATGGCAATTTGAGCTAAAGAGCAACCCGAAGCCATTCAAGAACAGCCATTACATCCATTGAAAACAACCGTTGATGCGGCCTATGGGCTGAAGGAATCATCAGCCCATATTTCTGAAAAGGTGTGGCTGCCGCCAATGTAACAGCTTGAATGTATCAATGTAACGAACGGTAAAGCGCCATGAGAAACGACTTTTTGATGCCAGACTATTATTTGTGGGGATATGTAAAGTCTAAATGCTTTGTAGACCAACCAGCTTCGATTGAGGCATTGGAAGACAACATTACTAAAGTTATTCACGAGATATCGAACCGAAGTCTCCATCGAGTCATCCAAAATTGGTGTTCACAGATGGCCGAATCACGGCGTAGTTATGCCCAACATTTGAAAGGGATTATCTTTAAAAAAAAAGAGGTTGTCTGTAAAGTCGGTTTACTGACGATAGTTTAACGTGACAACGTCATAAGAAAATACTGATGTAATGGTTGCAATTTTCAAAACAAAATTTTAATTTTATTTGTTTGATAGATATTTTGAATGGATATAGAGAAGAAGGTAAATGGAATCGGAATGGAATTTACACAAACGTGAAAAATGGTGAAACATTTAACAAATTCATGAAAGATATGTTCATCTCGATTGTGCATCAGACGTTTAATAAGTCAACAACACCATCATCGATTTGCCCTTTTCAAGACACTTAACACTCGAAACACTCGCTTTCATTTACTACTTTTCCTATCATCGTCCTATTCTCAACAGAGAAATGGTTCATTACCATGCACACAGGAAGAAGTCATATGCAAATACAAGTATGTGAATTTATATACATAAGCGCATATACATACATATAAATGCTCACTCAAGTAGGAGAGACCCAGATGTCGAACGTTGCCAAACGTGGGGGCCGATTGTGCTCTGTGTCGTTCGTTCCGCGCTCTCGCTTGCAGTTCAAGCAAGGTAACGGCGCATGAGCAAGATTACGACGATAGAGCAAGATAACGACACATTTTTTCGTGCGTGCAGCCGGCTTAATCGAATTATAAGACGTTATCACATCAATAAATGCCATGAATGATTCTACACAAAAAAAAAATAAATATAGCCCAATCAAACTGAATTTTCGCTGTTTTATTTCAATTTAAAATCCGATACCTCTAAATTTATCACCCTTTACATTATAAGTCAATTCAAGAAAATATTTTACAGCTATTTCAGTAAAAAAATTATGAAATTGGTTCATCCCATATATTACTTAGTGTACTAATAGTAATTGTAAATTACTGCAACTCCCGCCCCATTTCCGCTCATTTATTACGTGGTTATATAAATACTCCCCTTTGTTTTTGTAATAGCGGTCCCACCACGGCAAACAATGACAAACCTCCGACTGCATTTCCGTCAAGAAAAAGCTTATCATAAAACATGCCATAAAACAACAGGCTTCTCCATGTGTAGTTCAACATCACGCCGCACGCCACAAATTGCAGAAGAAGCCAGGCCGAATATCTTGTAAAACATGAAATTGTAGGCCTTCTATTGTTGGCCGCCTGCAGATTTCTACATTGCAGCACACATTTTACGTAAGTGTTTCACTTGGCAGAGAAAAAAAAACAATAATCTTTCGCACCCACTATAAACGTGCCGAACTGCACTTTTAACCATCGCACAATGCGCGTTAGTCAAAAGACTGTCATAACTCCAGAAGCAACTTTCAAAAAACCGATTCAATGTTACTATAACTAAATTGCTTGTACTGAGTGTTCTTTAACTTCATTTATTTTTTAGCTGTGACTATCTTGCAATAAACGAGCGCATTTCTTGCGCACATAAGTAAGGCTGCACGCACCTTCGCGATATATAGTACCCTAGCTTTATAGGTAAATATAAAACCAAGTACTTAGCAAGCACTTCATTCATTCGGTCAACATTTTTCAACAGTTTTCTACACTAAAATCTGAAATGTCGAAAGTTTACAGCCTAATTTGCGTCTTGTTGTTGCTAACAGGTACATAAACCTAATATTTAATTACTTGTTTCTACAGATTTTTATAAATTCCTTTCCAGCATTACTGAGCCTTTGCGAATGCAGACCACAGTTACTAGACCCTGTATTAGGCTTAATTGGGGGTTCGGATACAGGTACAGTATCCACGCCCACTAATTTACCTTTGGGTCTTTCCTTGCAATGCTACATTTTTCCCGCGGCGAATGTACCAAAACTTTTGCCGATAGGTGGACTTACCAGTTAGTTGGTCATTATGTGAAGGAGCCACACTCATGCATAAGATTACTTTACTTAACTATTTTAATAAAAGTATTCGTAAGGAAGTGTAATCAACTCAAGAAGTGTCAAGTAAATGTTGTAGCAACGAATTAAAATATTACAAGAACTAAATATTATTGAATAAAAATAAATAAAATTGTGAATAATAAATATGATAAATTTTAATGGAAATAGCAAAATATAAATATTAGTTTGGGGAAAAAGAAATCATTTATTTTCTCGATAAACGGCTGTAGTGATCAATATTACGTGTATCGTTCAAAGAATTTAAATTTTATGCTCCTTGAGAAGGTGACATTTCACACTAAAAAAATTAAATTCCTTTGTTGTTTTTTGTTTGTTCCATTAGCTATGAGTTACAGGGTGTCAACAATGGAAGTCAAAACAGAGAAAGTTCCTTACAGTCCTTCTTTGATAAGGGCGAAAATTCGAAAATGCAAGCCAGACTGCTGAAATTGTGAATGGTGTTTATGGTGACGATACTGTAACAGCTAATTACGTGAAATGTTAAAGAAAATGTCGAAAAGTTCACAAAATCACAAATAACCGCAGTTGACCGGCCTGTTAGTACCTCACAGAAATAATATCTTTCTTGATAGTGACGGTACATTTTTGTTGGGTATGCCAAAGTCTGCATTTGCAGTCAAACTTAACTATTCGGTTGCAAAATTCTTCATTAGTCATTACTCTTAGTACCGTTATTACAAATTTGTGTTGCGAGATTTAGTTTTCATATAAAATAAGTATAGGTATGTGCAATCAGAGATCAGTATTGATTTGGCTAGCACTGAGAGCAAGTTATCAAAAATTTTTGTGTTATTTGCATTAGTATCATAAGGAAAATGTAAGTATAATAGATTACTTCTTTTGAACAAAGAATAATTGAATTATGGATGGGTTAATCTGAAGAATGCATCGTGGAGGACATTAATCCGTTGAAGAGCGTGGTCTGATTAAAGGGCTAAGCGAAAATGGCAGCATAGTAATACCATCAGCAACTTTCTTAAAAATCCAGAAACATATGGTCAACTCAACCGAAGCGGCAGATCAACTAACATCGACAGCACATGCAAACGAGAAATTCGTCGTCTGGCGGCTCAAAAAGAAATGTCTTGCAAAAAAACAAACACCATTCAAGACTTAAGGTCACCGATAGACGAAAACATCGAGGACGGAACACTTAAATATTGTTTGCGGGAGCCGGTACCAAGACTATTGGCACGCCACATTAAGGCTCGTTTACCAATCAGCTTAGATGGTCCAGATGGTTGCCAGAAATATTGGCGGGCAAACGCGCCATAAGCGGAACAACGGTGGCTGGTCTTTGATTTTTTGGGCCGCTTTCGGACATGGTGGAAAGTATCCAATTTGTTTTATTCCGACAAGAACCAACGCAGAATTCTATGTTGAAATATTAGAGAATGTTCTCATTGATTTTGCGGGAAACATATACATAGACGACTGGGCTTTCCAGTAAGACAACGCCCCAATCCATACGGCTCGTTTAACTAAGGCCTTCCTATCGTCAAGAAAAATTTCAGTTCGGGATTGGCCAGCACTAAGTCCCGATTTTAAACAAATTGAGGACCTCTGGGGAATATTGTCGGCCCGTATTTAAAAAAAGGTCGGTAGTTTGAGAAAATCAAAGACCTGAAAGGTGCTTTAGTGGAAGAGAGGGATAAGATAGGCGATTCCACATATTAATTATTAGAAAATCGAAAGTTTTAGAAACATTAAAAAAAGTATAAAGAAAGGCCAATGCATATATACTTATTGCATATGAAGTTATTTTAATTTCTTTTTTAATTTAATATGTTTAGTCAAGTTGAACTTTTGTTGTATAATTTTTTGTTGCTATTTTTCCTAAATATATACTAAAATTATTGGTTGAACCTTTCTCCTGCTTCTTTATAGTTTTTCATTCCCTTGCACATATACCTACTTATTTCTAGTCGTCATCGCCCAGCTGCTAAAGATGCAAACAGTTCCAAACTATTTGCGCAAAAATTTTACACAAAAATAATGACTTCCTTTTCCCCAACTAATATAAAAAATTCAAACAATTTACTAGAAATAAATATGAAATTATGCTCACTTATAATAGAAATACCACTTTTTCCTCATTTCTACTTTTCTCTAGCAAGTCAGATTTTTTTTTTGTGGATTATGATATCTTTAAACAATCGCTTCTACGTAACCGGAACGACCCGTATTTACTATATATTCGGCCAAGGACTGTCATTTCAACAGCATTCCCTGTATATGTATGGTGTTTATGATGCTACAATAACAACAACAACCACAACAGCACGAGGTATCCAATTCACGTGAGAGACATGCTCAGGACTAAAACGCCTCAGAGAAGCTACTTTAGCATACACAATTAAAAGGCCTTCATTAGTTCGGAACAGCTGTGTCGGAGCGAACACCTGCAAAAGGTGTCTGTTCTTCAGATTAGAAGCGGCCATATGTAATAGAGTATCTGGGCATTTTACCCGTGGAGCTCACCAGATCTTTTTTATGCTTGTAATTTTTGGATGTACTTCACGTTTTTCGAGCTACAGATATAAAAAACAGGAATTTAAACCCGTGTGGAATACAGTCTCCAAGTCTGACCGGGATTTGAAGGTGCAGTATTTCTGCTTATATGGAAATAATGGGTGATTAATTTCGAGGTATCGGATTTTACCTTGAAATAAAACAATAAAAATTCAATTTTATTGGGCAATCTTTATTATTTATATGTAGAACCATTCATGACATTAATTTATTAAAAATAATCTCTTTCGAATGTTGGCCGGAACTGCGCCATAATTCGGCCATCCGTAAACTCCAATTTTGAATGACTCGCTGGAGGACTTCAGTCGATATCTCGTGAATAACTTTAGTCATGTTTGCTTCCAATGTCTCACTCGAAGCTGGTTTATCCACAAAGCATTTGGACTTTACATATCCACACAAATAAAAGTTCGAAGATGTGATATCAATTCACTGGTCCGAGACGAGAGATAAATTGTTTACCGACTCACGACAATGCAGTAAATCTATTGTTTCACGGGCTGTATGGCAAGTAGCGCCGTCTTGTTGGAACCAGTGCCGTGTTGTTGTGGAGATCCCGGGCTTCAATTTCCGGCTTTCCGGCTTCAAAAAGTCGTTAATCATGGCGCGATAGCGTTCGCCATTCACTGTTACATTGGCATCAGAAATATGTGCCAATGATTCCTTCAGCCCAGAGGCCGCACTAAACGGTTGTTTTCAATGGATGTAATGGCTGTACTTGAATGACTTCGGCAAATATGGCAATTTTGCTTATTGACGTAGACATTAAACCAAAGTGGGTATCATTGCCATACATCATAAGTTGACCCGAGCGCGCGATGAAAACATTTCACCAATCGTCGATTTTCGTAATACATTTTTATGATTTGTAAACGGAGTTGGGGGGCTGATGGGGAAGTGATGCGTAATATATAGCCAATCCTTCCCAATTGACAACCTCACCCACTGTCCATTCGGACTTGGTGCCTCCTGTTTCTCGCTAACGAGGCTCTGTCGACCGAGCAATAAGGCGGTATAACCTATAGATTGCAAGGAAGAAATTCCCTTGCTCCTGCCAGCCTGGAGGCAGTACCGGCAGCCCCGGAAACAGGCTCGGGTGCGGAAGGCTAATCCCCTACCCACCTCAAAATAACGGATTAACGAAACCAAAGTAAACAATGCAAATATAAATCCCGAAAATCTGATGACGACCTTCAGCATGAAATATGGATCACGAATAGGCCCATGGAATGTTCGCACACTGTTAGAAACATCCAAACTAGCGCAACTTTGTAAAGAGTTCCAGCGTTACCAACTCTTAGTACTCGGTCTTTGTGAGATCAGATGGGCCGACTCTGGTGAAATCACAACAGCGACGGGGCAGAAGCTTATCTTCTCTGGCAACTCACCCGACAAGCGGAGAGAAAATGGGGTCGGATTCCTTCTTTCTAAATCTGCCTCCGCGGCTCTCATAGAATGGAAAGCTTACTCCGATAGAATTATCTCACTGAGACTGCGTACGAGAGTGAGGAAATTGACAATCATTCAGTGCTATGCACCAACGAACCTGGCGGACACGGAGTCTAAAGAGGCTTTTTACAGCCGCCTCACTAGTGTAATCAGTATGGTTAAAAAAGGAGACATCACCATCCTGATGGGTGACCTAAACGCACAAATTGGCCAATGCAATCTGGGCCGCGAAGAGATAATGGGTCGACATGGGTTAGGTGT
>JAYXIM010021962.1:0-16461 GCA_037575425.1 Anastrepha fraterculus | reverse complement strand
ATCAATTTCATCCCCTTCAAAATAATCCCCTCTCGATGAAATACACTTATGCCAACGATTTTTCCAATCCCCGAAACATGCCATATAGTCCATTTCCGGTATAGCCATCAGCACCTTCTTCGATTCAGCTTTTATCTCCTCAATCGACTCGAAACGCGTTCCCCGGAGTGGTCTCTTGAGTTTTGGGAATAGCAAGAAGTCACACGGAGCCAAATCAGGCGAATACGGTGGTTGCGGAACGATATGCGTGGAATTTTTGGCGAAATGGTCACGAAGAACGAACGCAGTGTGAGACGGTGCATTATCGTGATGCAAAAACCAAGAGTTGTTGGCCCATAGTTCTGGTCTTTTTAGACGAATTGCTTCACGTAAGCGACGCATAACGCTCAAATAATGTTCCTTAGTAACAGTTTGGCCAGGTGGAAGGAATTCATAGTGCACCACACCACAAAAATCGAAAAAAACTGTCATCATGACCTTTATTTTTGAACGACTTAGACGTGGTCTTTTCGGTCTGACCTCGCCTTTAGCACGATATTCGCGTGATTGGTCGATTGTTTCAGGGTCGTTAGCATAAATCCAAGTCTCATCTCCCTTAATGATGCATTTGAGCTTGTCCTGATAGTCTGAAAGCATTGTTTCACACACATCAACGCGACGAATTTTTCCAAGAAATTGAGAGTTTTCGGTACCAAACGAGATTTGACTTTTCGTAGGCCCAAATGGTCTTTCAAAATGGTTTTCACAGATCCTTCTGATATTCCGATCATATCAGTAAGGTCTTTATTGACGTGTTGGTCATCTGTTGACGTCGATGGTCGTCCGAAGCGCTCCAAGTCATCAACACGTTCTCGACCCTCTTTGAAGTCTTTGTACCACTTATAAACATTTTTTTGCGCTATGGTCGAATCACCAAATGCCTTCTGAAACATGCTAAACGTTTCCGCAGCCGAAATTTCACTCTGCAAACAAAATTTGATGGCACTTCTCTGCTCAATCAAATCAGACATTGTAAAAATCGAAAAATGCACTCTTGGTCGTTTGGTAAACACAAACATAAATATATTACTGATAATGACATTCACATGAAAGTTGGCCCAGATGTTACTAACAGTGCTGCCAGCTCATGAAAATATAACTAGAGCGAAATTTTAATCCCGCGAAGTTTGACAAATAAATTCGCCTTACTTTTTGCTCACAGTAAGTGGGCAAAAGTTTTGCTTTTTCTACATGCCTGTTACGGCTAAATTATATTTGTAAATAATTTTGTATAATTTTAAAGGTAGTTTGATGCCTAAGGGAATGAAATTAACCTAATTTCAAATTAGTTAAATTTAAAGCGAACAAATCAATCGGCAAATGACATTAATGTCAGAGCTTGTATTTTATGCATTCGTATATGTCTCCTAAATGTATGCTATAATATTGATACTGAGCGAACTACGAATACAAAAGTAAAGGTGGATTTTGTAGATAAGGAAAATAATACATATGAAGAAGGAGTAAGGATAAAGATAAAGAGAAAAGTTAAGATACAGGTAATGAGAAAGAGCAGGTATAGAAAAAAAAAGATGAAAATATTTGTTTTGAAAATATTGAACTATTTTTTTTAAATAATTTTGAGACGATTTTTTTTAATTCTTAACACTTTATCGACCGGTAGCCTATTAATCGGCTTTTGGTTATCGACGGTGTTTGTCAGTTGGTTGCTCTTTTTATAACTTCGCAGCGCCAACTTCGTTAATTATTTGCAGCTTTGTATTGACCTCGCCAATTTTTTATCAATTATAATAGTTTTTACCGTTTCTAATGGATAAAGAAAGTGCAGATGAAGAGTTTTGCTTAGATGCTTTGTCAGACTATAGCAGTTATTCAGAAAGCGACAGTGATGGTGATAGCAGTGATTCTTCTATCAACACTAGGAAGTCGCGAAAAGTATTGCCACTGCAATATAGCAATTCAGAAGATAATGATGCCACTGATGACGTAAACATAGATACATGGTCAACACCTACAATCCTGCGAAAATTGTAAAGTGCGGCATACTTGTGAGAGCAGTCTGTGAAGCACACACAGAATACATTTGTAATTTTCAAGTGTATGCTGGCCAAGGAATGAAACTGAACACTATTCTAGAAGTTATTGATCCGTATAAAAGTCTTGGCATCACGTTTATCAGGAAAATTATTATAACCGTGTCCATATATCTGAAGTACTCCTGCAAAACAAAGTGCGGGTATGTGGAACCACTCGGAAAAATCGAGGTCTTCCACAATGTCTTCAAAACATAACTATTTCAAAAGGTCAAGCTACATTGCGTAGAAAAAAGATATTCTATTACAAATATGGAATAACGGTAAACAAAATGTAAACATGATATCGACGATACATTCGGTGCGAATAATGGAATCTGAAAGTGTAAATAGAAAATCACATATATCAATTCAAAAGCCTGAGTCGATAATTAGTTACAACAAGTATATGAAGGGCTTAGATTGCGTAGATCGCGCAGATCAATATCTGTCGTATTACTCCATTTTTAGAAAAACTAAGAAGTGGTCCAAACGAGTTGTAATGTTTTTAATCAATTGTGCGCTTTAAAATTCATTTAAAACGTACACAACATTGTACGGAAAGAAAATGACATACAATAAATTCTTACACCAAGTGGCACTTTCGTGGATATCTGATGTATCATCAACTGATTCTCAAAGTGACGAAACAGACTCAAATAACCACCAAAATACTTCAGAGCCTACAAGAAGAGCACCAAAATCAGATCATCCAGAAAGATTATCATGCATAAAGAAGCACAAACTGATAAGAATAGAGACGAGTAGTAAATGCAAAAACCCACAAAAACAATGTAGAGTAAGTGCATCGAAAAAGATAAGAAGTCGAACATGTTTCGTATGTAAATTTTGTAATATTCCCTTACATAAGGGAGACTGTTACGAGAGATACCACACTCTAAATAGATATTACAAAATTTAATTACTGTTACCTTGAATTTATTTCATGAATGTAAGTTAAACAGGCAATAAATTGTATAAAACAAATACAAAATAAAGTACAAATATCAATAAAATTCCATTACTTTAAAACAAAAGGAATAAGCACAACACAATGCATAGTGAAAATTTAGCCGGTACTGGGAGTAAATTCGGGCGCGACTTCGCCGGTACTTACTGAGTGGCAGCCTCAACCACAACCGGTCGATAAAGTGTTAATATTTCCAAATATTTTGACCTTTGCTCCTTTCGCTAGTTGCTATTGACGAAGTTCTGATAATATTAAATAAGGGTGGGGTTAAGGTAGTAGCATACGCCCATGACCTGGCCCTAATGGTATCGGAATCGTTTCCCTCAGTCAAAGCTGAGATTTTGGAAAGGCCACTGCGTTTACTCAGTCGCTGGGCTACCACTTGCAGCCTCTGAGTCAACTCTGACAAAACGAAGCTGGTGCTAGAATTACTACTGGACAATAAAAAGACGCCGTTTCTTAATACATTGGCATTATTTGTTCAAGTTTCTCGCGTCTTGCTGCTAAAAACCTACAAATATTCGCAACATTCGCTCTATCAAGATGAAATTTTTTAAGTGCCAATTTTTATTGACATTTATTTACTTTTTTCTACACATTTTATTGTGTTAATCGCTTAGCAAGGCCCAATTAATGGAAAAGTTTCTTTTTTAGCGAAATCGACGTTTGGCACGCAATACCACTAACATCCAATTTTTAACATTTCACGCTGCAAATCTATCGCTCTGCGTAGCCCTTCAATAGCTTTCAATGGAATTGAAGTAAAATTTTTACTGATAATAGTCCAAAGCAACACGTGTTGAATCTATTATCATGAATGCTCATGAAAGTGATGGAAAACAAACAAATAAAAGCGAGAGCAGCCTAAGGAAAACATTTAACATTCAAGCGAACAAAACCAAAAGAGATAAAGAATGGAAAACAGTTGTTTGCAAAAACAAATGTGTTAAAGCGCTGAATAACCTTCACGCTGTCAACATACGTAAGTCAAGAATAGTAATAAAAAAAAATAATAAAAAAATAAATAAATAAGTTCTCATACACGCACTCGAAGAAACAAAGCTAGTAAATTCTCATTCTTCAACTCCTTGAATGGCAAACTGCTCCACGCCAGGCAACAAAGCTGTAAAAAGTGAGAAAGAGCAAAACTGACAAGCGTGTCACTGTGGTTACGGAAGTAGAGTGCGTTTGGAAAACGAAAATACATTATTCAGATTGTTGTCATTTTCTTTTTTACACTTTTCGCAATAAGAAATGAAATCAAAGTAAACATTTTTAAAAGGCAAAAAGCACAAAATAAAGAAAATATTGTTCCACAAGGTTAATATTTATATTATGTGGAACGACAGAGCGATATATGTGTAAAGAGATAGATAGGTTGGTAGAATGGATAGGTTCGTCAATACAAATTATATGTAAATATAGATAGTTTGACGTAATATTTGTTACCTCACGGACATACTCAGAAATATTCTAAAAGTTTTGGTTAAAAAGTTTAAAGGTGTGCGTTTATAATTTTGCAACGGGGTGTATAGGTGTATGAGAAGATATTGTAGGAATTTACGAATTAACAATGGTTAATACCCATTCCCCTAAAAAATACGACGTTATGAGCCAATTGACTCTGCATAAAAGAGGCATCGTATAGAGTTTCACAAGGCTTCTTGAGGACCTGTAGTTCGGTGATGACATCTGCCTCCTCTCCCATAAACTCACTGACATGCAAGCGAAGGTGGGCAGACTAGTCATGCTGCTACTAGTCAGTAGTCACGTTGTTGGGCTTGAGGTCAATATCTTCAAGATGAAGGCTAGGAGAGTCAACCACAGTAAAGCAAGACATATAATGGCTGACGAGTGCTCGGAGTTCGCGAGTTCGCAAATCTATAGGCGGTTTAAGCTGCGAATATTCAGGTCATGTGTGAAGTCAGTATTGTTGTACGGAAGTCAAACATGGCTGATCTGCAACACTATCACACAGAGGTTACAATCTTTCGTCAATAAGAGCCGCCGCATCATTTGTAGAATAGAATTGAATACCTGGAACTCTGGAAGAGAGAATTAGGGAGGCAACATTTGCTCGGTATGGATGTAAGAGCGCTATCGGCCTAAAGTTAGATTCTATTTACATAAAACAATTATAAAGCCAATTTTGTTGTATGAAGTCCTTGCTTAGTAAAACTCACGGAAAAGGATGGCATCAGTTAGGAGGTGGAGGGGGTCCGAAGGTCTGCCCTCCTTGAAGCTTTGGAGCACTTCTACTCTAACGCTTAACGCTATGCTGGGTGCTCGCGGACATCATAGGAGAAAACTGCTGCTGCACGCGCGCAATCAAATTGAGGTGTTAGAGCCATAAGACAGAGTTAAGCTACGTACATTCTAGCACTCTTAAAAACTTTGCGCTTATCCCCATGGTGCTGGATTATTGAACACCCACGCTAGGTCCGAGCGGATCTTTTTCCACTCATGTTCCGTTAAAGGGGGAGTCCGCAAGGTGCAACATTTGGAGACAGGGCATGGTAAATATGTTAATGGATTTATCTAAGTTGGACGGAAGGCTTAGTGCGGGAGTATTCTACGACAAGCTCCCCATTAAGCTCAAATGTAAGCTTCCGGGCCACTCTAATATTTTCCAAGTGGAGGTAGTCGCGATTAAGGAAGCAGTGGTTTACTTCCGTAGTTACTGTAAAGGATGTTAATATCTACTCCGACAGTCAAGCGGCACTTACTGCTTTGGGATCATTGTTTATGCGTTCGAAATTAATCGGGAATGCCTGTTTTCTCTCTCAATCGCTTCCGAAAACTTTGATATTTAACTCATATGGGTTCCCGGTCACATCGGCATAGAGGGAAACTACTGGGCTAATGAGCTGGCTAGACAGGGGACAGGGGACAGACGTAAATGATGGATTGGGCTTCCCTTAAGTATCTGTGGTCTACTTTCGGAAAGCTGAGCCTTCCATCAATTCAGCAAGCGCTGGGTTAGTGCGCAAAATTGCAAAGTCGAGAAATCTTTGTGGCAATGGATAGATGGGGGGCACTCGAGGGAATTTCAAAGGCTAACAAAGTCGTAGCTCTCGAAGTTGATGGGTATCCTTAACGCACATTGTCCGTTAGGTGTATATGCTGTGTGGCACGGGATTGCTTCAAGTCCTCTCTGCAGAAGCTGTCTGGAGAATGATGTGGAATCATCTCAACTTTCTTCTTTCTTTCTTTCCAGCTGCTCTGCTACCGTCGGGCAAATATTTAAACATCTGGGCTCGCACTTTTTTGCTAATTCTGCGGATCATGCGGGTTTAAACATCACACACCTGGTGAGTGAGTAGCTTGAGCGCTTAATACATACAGATGTAATGAGCCACTGTTATTCTATTTCTTAACACATCAGCGCCAAAGACCTTAAGCCCGATACAAGTGAAGCCCGGGCAGCCGCACGCAAAGTGGTCTGCCATCAAACGCCCCCTCCACGTGCTGGGCAGAGCGCACTGCCTGAGATGCTTACCTTTTCCATGTGCTCTGCCCATAGAAAGTGGGCCGTCATCAGTCCAACCAGCTGCCTACCGTCCGTCTTGGTTAATGACAGGGATATTTGCTACAATCGGTCGGATATGACAGGTATTTTTTTATTTATTTAAACATGTTTTAAAACTATTTGTCATATAATAATTTTTTTGAATTTTATTTCGTCCCCTTAGTATTAAAATAGCCTATAAATTTTTTGATGTTTTGAGAAAATGAATTTCAAACTTTTTGTCGAAAGTGGCTCTCACTCAAATCTCGTTATGTCTGTAAATATTTATTATTTTTTGACTGACGTTTTGACCCACTTTGTGGAACTAGAATTTGGCAAAATTTTGACCACATATAAAATCGACGATGGAGAATCCAAAAATTCAATAAAAAAATAATAGCCTATGAGCACATAGGCTATTGTTATACTAAGGGGACGATTTGTACTATTATCTATGGGTTAAACCCCTCACAGAAATAGTTTTCGAAATATTTTCCGTCCTATTTCTTATCGCTGGAATTACAACCCTGCTATTAAGCAAAAAATCCCACGCAAAAAATTAGCTTTTGTAATCATAAGAAAGTTTAAGCAAATGACTATTCCCTCATTTTGAAAATTTCGCTTATGCTTTAACTATGACGAGCAAGCAAACGCTAAATACTTTTACCGAACTCTTTTGGGTTTTCCTCAGTTTTGTGCCACTCACCCATTACGTAGCCATGAAGATATGTAAATAAATAATGTTTAATCGCCACTTCCCTTCTATCTTTCACTCTGCGAAAACGGTTTGATGTTTCCTTTGATATTTATTGCCCTTTTTTTCTGACCAGCCTTTCAAGGCCTTCTTTGAGATATTCACGTTTTTTTCGTTTTCTTTTCATCGCAATCTACTGTTTTTCTTTGCATTAGTAGCTGATGAATATCCATTTTCTTCAACGCTGCATCGCGTATTTGCAGACACACGCAAAAACTCATATCCATAATCTGCAGGGTATCCTTGGCGTTATTATTTATTATTCTGTTGTCATTGTTGGCCAATTTCTGCCAACTAACCGCATACTTTTATATACACGCGCGCACATACACACGCACACACGGCCAAGCGAATATATTTTGAGGCAAAAAAACGGGCAACATTGGGGTTCGGTTCAGGGAGTAAGTTTCGAGCAAACCGCAAAAAATGTATAACATAATATAAATAAAATAGGGGAAAAAGAGTGACGAGCAGCCAAAATGCGTTAACAATGTGGGTAGCCTTGGAAATTGACTTACTTTAGGGGTTTTGCGTCGAGGTTGCTTTGCGTTGCTGTTGCTGCTGATATTTTGCTGGTCAATGGAGCTTTACTATGGGCAATCATGAAGATGTTGTTCCAGTATTTACTTTATGGTAGGGCTGCTACCATAACTTTTTGCTCCTATTGCAGCTGCTTCGGCTGATGCGGTGGCCTTTGATCAGGGTGTTGGCGATGACTTGAACAAATTTCGTTGCCTGTAGATTTTCAGTTACTGTTGCTTGAATCTTATTTAATTGTTGTTGCTGCTGTTTTCATCTTCTCCCGGCGTAGTGTTGTCATTTTCATTTAGCCCAAATATCGCGCAATTGATATGCCATATGTAAGCGAGCCGAATGGAATCTCAATGAGTCGCATATTTATTTATGGTTGTATAGAATCGAATTGATACAAATACATATAAACAGGCCTGCAAAACGCAGGCCGCAAAACTTGCATATACATATGTACAAAAACTGGGTGTGTCATTTGGATTGTATGTCTTAAATTTAGTGCCATGGGTTTTGTGTCAGACCGCCAGCGTTATTGTTTGAAAGCAGTCTGGTGTGAAGATCGAGGTTGAGTTCAGGACAATAATGTAAACGCAAGCCGCATAGAAATTGTGAAAACCTACTGGTACTAAAGAAATGGTTAGAGTTTTATGGAAACTATTTCCAAGTATCTTTTTCTAGCAAGTTTTTAAAGTTAAACGCATACACTAATGACCGCTGTGGGCTGGTGCGTGACCACCATTCGATAGTGTCCAAATTCGAAACCTCGGCCATAAAACACCAATTGATAGAAAGAGTTTTTGTAAAAGCGGTCGCCTGCGACAGGTAATGGCAAACACCTGAGTGTATTTTCGCCATGAAAAAGCTTCGCATAAAAAACTATCTCCGATTAGGAACATTTGTGAAGCAATGTCAAGACGCACCCCACACATGGGCGGAAGAGCTCGGTCAAATACTTAGTGAAGGGGGCATGTGCATATGTATATGTATATTTGATAATGACCCAGGAATCATTTCTGAACTACGAGGCGTATTATTAGGTAAAGGTCAGGAATCACAGATACATCCAGTTTTCTCTGAATGAAACCGAACCATACAGATCCTCCTACAGGAATCTTAGGAGCACGGACTGGGACCTATACTACAGAATCTTGCAGGTTTTCCTTCCGGAAGCACCGCTAGGAAATGCGCGTCTCTCTCACTCGTAGGAGTCTATAGATGTACTGGTGGAGACATTCACCGTTGCGTGGAACAGATCTCTCGAGAGCGCTTGTCCACTAAGACCGCCCCTCAAAGAGGAAAAGCCGCCTTGGTGGACAACCGAGCTCACGGAAATCAGGCTTTCATCTAGGCGGCTCTTTAATAGAGCCAGAAGAATTAAGTCTCCCTCGGGATGGGAACTGTACAAAGTAGGACTAGAAATTTATAAGTCCGAAATTAGGAAGGTGAAGCAAGACTCATGGAGGAGATTCTGCGAAAGCGTGGAAGGCTGTCATGAGTCCGCGAGATTCAGATATATTTTCTCGAGGAGTTCCACACCTAAGGGGTGCCTAAAAGACGGCTCGGGGTACTGGAAGATGAGCTGCAAGGAGTCACTCAGTTTACTTCTTGACGCCCAGTTTGCGACAAGTCCGGACTCGCTTAATATTGGCTGGGATAGGATGCATAGCAGTCCACACACCCACCACCGCGTGCTGAATAGGCGACACCTGGCTTGGGCGATTGATTGTTTCAAGCCCTTCAAGTCACCTGGGCCCGATGGCATTATACCAGCTCAACTGCAAATCTGCTGAGGTATTATGTGATAGGCTTTTCTCTATCTACGCGAGCTGCATAGATAGGGGCTACATACCCAGATCTTGGAGGACTGTGAGAGTTACTTTCATACCCAAGGTAGGTAAGTACTTTCACGTATCCCCTAAGGATTTCAGACCAATCAGTCTCTCCTCGTTCCTGCTGAAAACCCTGGAGGGGCTGATTGATCTGCACATAAGGAGTGAAATTCCTCGGGGGCGTTTATCGTACGCTCAACATGCTTACTGTAAAGGCAGATCAGTAGAGTCTGCTTTGCATACAATTGTTAAGGACGTCGAGGTGTTCCTCCATCAGAAGGGGAGGCATTGAGGAAGCTATTAATAATGTCCTCCCGAAGGCAATCACCAGGTTGCTGGGTAAACTAGGAGTCGGAACCGAACTTATAAGGCAGATCAGTAGAGTCTGCTTGGCATACAATTGTTAAGGACATCGAGGTGTCCCTCAATCAGAAGGGGTGGCATTGAGGAAGCTTTTAATAATGTCCTCTCGGAGGCAATCACTAGGTCGCTGGGTAAACTAGAAGTCGGAACCGAACTTATAAGGCTTATCCACAAGATCCTTAGCGATAGAACGGTCGTGGCAGAATGGGGCGACACCTCTCTCCGCCGGCATGTGCACAGAGGCACTCCGCAAAGCGGTGTTCTCTTGCCACTACTCTGGATTGCCGTACTTAACGGTCTGCTGGAGGAGCTGGAGAGGAGGGGCTGTAAGGTGATTGCCTACGCAGATGCCGTGGCCATTATTGTCAGAGGCAAGTTTCTAGATACTCTGATGGAACTGATGCAAGGTTACCTGAATCTAGTTATGAATTGGACCGCGAATTGCGGTCTATCGATAATATAAATTAAGGAAGCGGTGGACTGCTTGCTTACCTCGGTAATTACCGTTAAGGAAATAAATATTTACTCCGATAGTCAAGCGGCAATTAGGGTCCTGGGATCGTTGTTCGTGCGTTCGAGATTGGTCGGGGAATGTCTGACTTCGCTCTCGATTGTATCCGAATACTTCGACATCAGGCTCATTTGGGTTCTCGGTCACAGTGGCATAGAAGGCAACTGCAAAGCACATGAACTAGCGAGATTGGGTACCACATTACCCATCCAACCAGGCCAAGCGAACATACCTATACCTTTAGCAACTTATAAGATACTTATAGACAAACACACTATCAGAGCTAGCAACAGGCCAGTCCGACTTGTGCAACAAGTATAATGACGTGGCCAGAATGGAACATGGGCCGCGAGAACCGACTTTTGAAACTGAACAGGAAGAACATGAGAAATCTTCTCGGGTGTCCTAACAGGGCATTGTCTGATTGTCAGTAGACTGGGAGCACCCTATAACGACTATTGTAGAAACTGTAATGACATTGAAGAAGAAGATACTACTATATAGAACACTATCTATGCTGGTACATGGCTCTCTATAAAAGAAAGTTCAATATTTTAGGAAAAAGTTTCCTGAATAACTTGGCAGAAGTAGTCAATATAAAAATAACAAGCCTTGTTAGATATATTAAAGCCACAGGTTGGTTCAAGCCTAGGTGTGTCAACTCACAACCACTACACCTACCTATCTATAAATCAAAACCAGTTATATGTATCTATACTTTTGGTATCGATTTCACCCATTTCCGATATCAAACCACCTCGAGTTATCGTGCCCAAGGGCGTACGAAAGAACAAAGAGATATAACAAAATCAACTCCTCTCCTCATATTGACATTTTTGTTGCACATGTGTCCATGTATTTCAGTTATCTTTCGTTATTACCTACAACAATTACAAATCTGAGTGAACGCTTTGATTCTTCTGACACTAACCTAATTTAAAGGAATATTTTAAAGCAAAATGCTGAAGAGAGACGAAATCCTATGAAATAAGTTTTAATACAAAAATTTCGCTAGTAGTGCTCTTTTGTTCAGACGCCGGGGCTAAGTGAAGCATATTATAATTGAATGCAAACGTAATTGGGCAAAATACAGTGTGGCTGATGAATTTTGCTACATTAAGAAACTCAAATAACTTTTTTTTTAGTGTTATGGAATTCATTTTTTTTTTTTTTAAGTTGAAGGTCATTAAATTTTATTAAATTTAGCTTAACGAGTTTTAAAAATAATTGAATTTAAATGCCCCCCATGCTCGTTGACACAAGTGCGGCATCTTAGTAAAAAGTTGTTCATTACTGCTTTGAGAGTTGCGACAGGAATAGCCGCAATTGTTGCCCGAATGGATTGTTTTAGTTCATCCAAATTTGCTGGCTTTGTTTTATAAACTTCTTGTTTACATAAACCCCACAAGAAAAGGTCAGGTGCAGTAAGGTCAGGCGACCTGGGGGGCCAACGAAATTCGGAGTTTCTTGAAATCAGTTTATTGGGAAATTTTCGTCGCAACTCTGTCATAACAGTCTGGGCTATGTGAGACGTTGCCCCATCTTGTTGAAACCACACAGAGTTGAAAGGAATTCTCTTTCGGCGTAGTTCTGGATAGAAAATTTTTTTCAGCATTTTCAAATAACGGTCTCCAGTAACCGTAACGGTGTGACCATTTTCTTCAAAAAATAAGGCCCGACAATACAGCGTGAAGAAACCGCACACCACACTGTCCCGCGAAGAGGATGCAATTCCGTCTCGTGGAGTATCTGTGGGTTAGAAGTACTCCATATTCGACAATTTTGTTTGTTCACATTGCCGTTTAAATCGAAATGGGCCTCATCAGACATGAAAAGGCAGTTTAACATGTTTTGGTCTTCTTCCACCATTTGCAGGATCTTCTGGCAAAATTCCAAGCGAATCGGCAAGTCTGCTGCATTCAGTTTGTTAACCATTTGAATTTTGTCGGGAAATAAGTCTAAATCTTTGTGCATTATTGTTTGCAAAGACTGTCGGCTGACACCAAGTTGAGCAGATAAGCTTCTTGTGGAAACCCTTGGATTGCTTTGTATAGCTGCAGCTACAGCAGCGATCGTTTCCTCCGTCCGAACTGGTGGGTTTCGATGATAAGGCCTTCTTGCGACTGTTCCTTGCTCAGCAAAATTATTCACCAGTCTCATTATGGTCCATCTGCTCGGGGGATCGTCGCCAAACATCCGCCTGTACTCTCTCTGTACCAAAACTACAGACTCCAGTGCGTGATAGCGGCGGACTACCCAAATTCTTGTTTGCGTGTCCCAGTTATCCATTTTAATAAATTTTAAAGATCAATCTCCAAATTAAAACAAAAATTAAAACGAAAAAAAGTTATTCAATTTTTTTTTGGTAGCGGCTTTCATCAGCCTACCTGTATAAATAAATTTTATGGATTTCTTATAACTTTTCAATCCCAGCTTATTTGGTTTCACAGTTTAAAAGCAGATGTATACAAATTTTCTTATTGTTCCTCTTTTGGTGGCAGTGCACTGTACATTTGGCATTACCTCAAGGTTGTGTTTTAGATCATATTAATGAGAAGAAAAACGATGAAGTAGTAAAAGGGATCACTTTGAATTGGTCCACTTTGCTCAGAAAATCGTGTTATTTGGCTTAGTCTGGAGAGGCATTAAGAACTTTAAGTGGATCATAACATAGCTGATGATTTATGTACCACGCTTCGCTTGACCCCCAATGCTTCTATGAGTTACTAAAATATCAAAGAATATTTTTCTTATAGATTATCGAGTTAGCATTAGAAAGCTTCAATCGATACTGATATCTCGCCCAAATCGGTGCTGGATGCTACGTATGATATTTTCGTTATGAGACGAGTTGACGTACCGTTTGTACCACCCTGCGACTGTAAAAAATATTCAAAAAAAATTGCATATGAATGTGGAACTATAGATTTTAGATAGTAACCCTGCATATTGAGTTTTTCATTTACTCATCAACTCCATTACTTAAACGGCCTTGAAGTTTCAAAAGACTAAATTTTCAATAAATAGTTTTCAATAAATATACTCACTTTATGATATTAGTATCGATATCAAACTAAAGAGGATATATACAGCTTTTAAAAGAATTGTTGTTTACTTTTTAACTACATTTTTCTCGCTGTTTTATAAATACGTAAAGAAATAGTTGAACTTTTCTCCTATGAAATAAAGTGTACGTTAAAAAATTGTATGTATTTATCTTGGCGAAAAGTAAAATAACAAATTTGAATATCTTTCGTTTGACATCAGTTTTACTACCTAATATCTTACTACTATTTATTTACATACCTTGAAGTTCTCTAAAAAAATTTGGCGTTGAGTAGAAAGGGAGGTCTCGCTAAGATAACCAGCTCAGTACAGACCTTTATGAGAAGTCCGAACTGGCAGTGCTTCACAACTTCACAACGGCAACATCAGCGATCCATTCACCACTAACGCAGACGTAAGTCAATGTTGTCCTCTGTCGCCCCTTCTCTTCACCATCGTCCTAGACGATGTCATGAGCCAATTGACCCTGCACAAAAGAGGCATCGTATGGAGTTTCACAAGACATCTTGAGGACCTGGACTTCGCCAATGACTTCTGCCTCCTCTCTTACAAACTTACTAACATGCAAGCGAAGGTGGGCAAACTAGTCACGCTGTCCCACATCGTCCGACTGGAGGTAAATATCATCCAGATCAATGCAATGAGAGTCAACCACAATAAAGCAAGACCTATAATGGTTGACGGGTGCTTGAAGGAATTTCCGAAAGCTTGTGCTGCCTAGGATGCACTATCGCGGCAGACGGAGAAGCAGATGAAGATGTAAACTGCAGGCTAAACAAAGCAAGGACGGCCTTCCAGGTGCTTTCAGCTGCAAATATTCAGCTCATGTGTGAAGCCAGTATTGCTGTTCGGAAGTGAAACATGGCTCGGCTCTAACACCATTACACAGAGGCTACAATCTGTCGTCGCAGGAGCCACCGCAGAATAGAATTGAATAGAAACACCACCAGCAAAGACACGCTGTGGAGATAAATGAATGAGGAATCCATCCTACACACAGAAAGTGGCGATGGATAGATCACACGCTTAGAAAACCACCAGGTAGTAGATAGCAAAAAAGTTAATTTTTGTCGCACAGTTGGCGGTCATTACTAGCTTTTGGTCTATTGCGGAACGAGCAGCCAAAATGGGCATCCCTCACAACACATACTGTCACAACCCGAGAAAAAGAAAACAATCTTTCATTTCCTCTGCGAATGCCCTGCCTTATGGAAGGACAGAATGTTAACCCTGGGTAAACCGCTGTTCGAGAGTGTGGAACAGCTGTCTGGCTTAGATGTCAACAACTTGATAAGGTTCCTGAACCGCACAGACTGAATATAGTCTTGCTGTAAATAACTGTAAAACAATCTGGTAACGAGGATGTGGCAACAACTGTTCCGACTTCGCTTTGCCTAATGAAACTGTAAATTAAGAGAATTGTAAATCTTTTGAAGCACCAGAGGCCTGAATTGTGGAAAAACAACTCGTGGATTCCACGACACAATGAAACGCCGGCTTACATATCTTACCTTCTAAGTGACTATTTGATCAAAGTTTTCCTTAATTCAGCTACATATTCAGCTCTCACAAGGCAATTGAGGCGACAAGGAAGTGTATGAGCGGGAATCGAAGGCTATTTCAAAATCGACCGGACATGACCCCGTCGAAGGAAAATATGTATGGGTTGGTTTGGATTGAATAAAATAATTGGCAAGCCGTCGTTGCATGGAAAAGTTTCGGATACTCTCAGAGCAGAAGACAAACCCTCTGCCTACTCCCTTTCTTATATTTGTTTTTAAATCCAAAGAGAGTCAGGCCTAAAGAAACACCCTGTGGATACAAATCTTGCATCTCGAGCCAAAAATATGTATTTATTGATATTGGGTGGGTGTGTTCGTGTGCATAGCAGTGAGGCGGAGAGTGCTAACGGCGTTTTCCCTCCAATAAAGATGTATGAGCCAGCATCTGTGTATGAGTGTATGAGTGCACGAGTGTATGAACGCTTGTGTTGGAGTGTTTGTGTCAGCACAAAGTGCACATCATGATTTTATTAAATAGACTCTGATGTATTTATTGTCCGGCGACAACGTGACTTGTGAATTGATTTCATTTAGCAAAGCGTTAAGCGTTAAATGCGCCAGGCAATGAGCGAGTGAGCTGAAAAGCCAAAGCCAAAGCCAATGCCATAGCAAAGGCAACCAAGTGTATCGTGATGGTGGCCACATAACAATCACAACAACAAACTATTTCGCAACTCATCCTCCATTCGCTTTTCTTGTTGTTGTTGTTGCTGTTGTTCGCCATAATCAAAAGATCCCGTCAGTTGTGCCAAATTGGTAGCGAATTTATCTTTTGGTTATGGTAGGAACGCTTCGTTACATGCCGATTGGGTGTAAGGGCTAAAATAAAATGCAACATCCACAGGCGCCCAAGCTAACATACTTGCATGTGTTCACATACACACATACACACATATACATATACATACATACTTGCAATATAAGCAACAGCACAGCTGAAGTCAATTTGAGTTTGAAAATAGCCAATGGCGCTCACTGCTGCTATTTTTTTTATTTTTACTATTTTTTTTTGCAGTTGTTTAAGGAATAAAATAATTTGTATGAAGGGTTGGCCGTCAGCTTTTGCGTATCAATGTGGAATATAAATTTCTGCTAGCGTAGCAAACTAATGAAACATATGCAAGGCAACAAAAGTAGAAGTAAGACAAAAGGCAAGAGCCAAAAGCCAGTAACAAAAAAAAAAAATAATAATAATAAACAGATAAACCAACAAACCCTCAAAGTGGATCAATAGCATACTTTGTTATTGACCTGCTGTGGTAACATTTGTGGCGGACGCTTGCCCATAAGCCGTC
>JAYXIM010021960.1:0-29280 GCA_037575425.1 Anastrepha fraterculus | reverse complement strand
AACAAATCGATGCTTGGCGGCCAACATATTTGGTCAAGCTATAAGCTATCACTGCTATGTAGGTAAATAGTGGCACACACATAACTATACCTACACATACACACATATCTACTTATGTGCGCTCGAGTGCTATGATAGCTGAATCAAATGCCGGCACATGTACATTTAGATAAGTAGGATTGTAATGGGAAGCAGCCAGAGTTAATAAAGCATAAGTATTTATATGGCTATCTATTACTTGAGGCGCACATACGTCCACACATATGGAGTTGGTTACGATAACGATTACGTTAGTTTCAATATGATCAATAATATTTTCATTGACGGCATAGATAGTGTGACAATGGTTGCTATCACTTTGATGGGGTGGAGTTGTAAGTTTTCTTCAATTTTCGCTGCTAGGAAGCGCGTAATTGAGTAAATCAAATTATAACGCTTGGCTGTAAAAACTCGTTCTTGCGCTTGGAAGCCAAATAAATTTGCGAATGCGAGTTTATAGATGCCAATTTGATGGATGATAAAGAGTTTCTTTTCTTGAATTTCTCTATGAATAGGTGGGCTCTCGCGTTTCATGCCGCCCCGTTAATGCAAACATTTTCTTTCACCTTTCACCTGTATTTCAATTTGGTAATAATTAAATATTAATAGAGGGTGGTTAAATTTCAAGGGCCGATGTTGAATGTGAAGCACACCTAAACGTCAAGTTTTTTTCTGCATTTCATTTGAAATTTTTCAATTTCAGACTAACACCATTTGAACCATGGAAAGATACACAATCGAGCAACGCGTTAAAGTTATTCAGGCCTATTATGAAAACGGGCGTTCAAATCAAAATGCATATCGCGCACTTCGTGAAGAAAATCATCTTCAGTGATGAGACACATTTTCACCTCAGTGGATTCGTCAATAAGCATAACTGATGCATTTGGGCGAATGATAATCCAAGAGTGATTGCCGAAAAACCAATGCACCCACAAAGAGTGACTGTTTGGTGCGATTTGTGGACCGGCGGCATCATTGGGCCGTATTTTTTCCAAACTGAGGCCGGTCAGGCAGTTACTGTGAATAGTGGTTGCTATCGTGAGATGATAACGAACTTTTTATGGCCCGAATTGGAAGATATGGATGTGGACGATATGTGGTTTCAACAGGACGGTGCCACTTGTCACACAGCGATGTCAATTGCCCGCCAAGATCATGTGATTTGACACCGTTGGACTTCTTTCTTTGGGGTTATTTGAAAGAAAAGGTGTACGACGATAAGCCAGCAACAATTCAAGAGCTAAAGGATGAGATAATTCGGCACATTAACGGCATAGAACCTCAATTACGCCTCAGCGTCATCGAAATATGACAAAAAAATTCATTAAAAAATGCTGTTGATTTATTAAGTGTAAGTAATGATGTGTGTAGTTTTCCTAATACTCGTATTTCAGAGAAATGTTTGAAACGAGAAATTAATTGTTTACCTTTGTAGTTCGTTCCAAATTAGTTCTTGGAATTTATCTTAAAAATACAACATAAGGCAGCAGTCTAAATTGAGCGACATTGCAGATATACATTTCATTCTTTTCAGTCTTGTAAGTCTGATTATTATCTCATACGTAATTTTATTTAATAATAAAGAGAATACTTTTTAACCTCTGTTAAAATTAGTACAAAACGAAAGAGCTATTCCGTCGAGGACAAAAGGGAGTCGTGGAGGACTTCAGTGGTGTAAATCTTGTATCATTCTGTAAAGAGAAGATGCTTGATCTCCGTATGGTTCGTAAATGGCATACAGACTACGCTTACCTGTGTCAACTGGTGGACGTAGGAATTCAGAAAAAACGCAGAGTTGAATCAGGTCGGCAGCCGTTATTTTCTGAGTTGGAAGATTGCATCTGCGAATGGATTGCAGGAAGGAGCGCAATGCGCAAGGCTGATATTCAAAAATTTGCCTTCGAGGCAGCAATTGAATTTGATATATCCACAGAAGAAATTAAAGCATCCTTACACTGGTTGGAGAACTTCCTTAAACGATATGAACAACAGCATTGTTTAAACTGGACGACAATGACGTTGTTAAGCGTGCACTTGCGTCTAAGCTTTTTGTTGATGGAATTGATTTTTCGAAATACCAACTCTCCAACATAAGTGCTATGGATTAGACCGCGGTATTTCTAGGCCAAGGAGCTCAAACAACAGTTCACCACAGGGCTTCTTCGTTAATTTACGTTCCTTCTACTGGATACGATAGTGCACATGTTACCTGTATTTTGGCGATTCGTCTAGATGGCAAGAAAGTATCGCCATTTTTAATCACCAAAGATAAAAAAGACCAGATTCAACGTGTTTCAGGAATTTATGTCATTGAAAGTGAAAAGGCCTGGGTTGATTTTATGTTGCTACCATTGTTGAGGGATCAGATTAGAGGTTTACTAGCTTGGGATTCAACCAATACTCAACGCGCTAAAGACATAAAGAGCTATCTTGCTGAAGGAAAATGGATCAAGTAATGATTCCGGAATGACTGGTTACCTCCGACACTTGGCATTGCAATAAACAAGCCATTCAAAAATCATTTGCGGAAGGAAATCAATGAATATATTGAAAACAGAATGGTGAGAAATCATCGAGGTAATTTTGTAAAACCAGGCTTACAAGAAGTTGTGAATTGGGTAAAACAATCATGGGACAAAATAACTGATAGTGATGTTTTCAATGCACTTCGAACAGGCTAATTATACAAGAAGTTTTCATTTAACGATAGCTATATCGCAAGAGATGAGGGATTCAGACCAATGACTCAACAGGAAATGGATTTGAAAAAAAGTCAGAATATAATTTAGAATTTTATTTATGCCGATATTCCAGAAAAATATATGACTGTAATTGAATAAATTAGAATTTCTGTTTTCTGTGTAAAATAAATACTAAATAGAAATATATAAATAAACTTCTATTTTTGCCCTCCCCCAAAATAAGCCCTAGCGCGTATTTTGGACCAAAAACGAAAGTAAGACAGTGTCTTATTGTCGGAAAAGACGGTAATATTAGTGATTATCTATACTACTATTAAGTACTAATAAATATTTTAAAAGTCGTTTTTGTTTTTATTTGTTGTTAAAGCTCAAGAACGGCTAAATCGATTTTTTTAAATTTTGGTTAAGGATTCTGGATGGGCTTCTCATTGTCTTAGATAAAAAATGTATTAAAATTTTTGTTAGAAATGGAACTCTGGAGCTTTGAAAATCCTATAGAATCGTACATATATTTCTCAGTTAAGAGTTCAATTTGCCCGAACTAACACGGATTTGTATCGAGTTGTTCTACACTTACAAATCTAGCTGTCTTTATTGAGAATTGTAGCTCAGCTATCTCTTCTGGACGCCAAGTTGATTGCATTTGCACCGACTTTTTTAAACTTTCGACAAAGTTTCACGCACGATGTTGATCGACAAGCTCGCTTGCCAGGGTTTTCGTTCTACTTTTATGCAATGGCTTCAATCCTATTTGAGGGGTTAGGGGTAGCCAGAATTTTAAAAAATTTGATTTTTTCTGCATTTTCTTAAAATATGATATCTTAAATATATTGTGTGAAAATTTGAAGTGAATCCGACAAATACTTTTTGAGTTATTCAACAATTAACGCCCTTTGCGTTCGGCTGTTCCAGAATCGATATTAAAACTTTAAGTGCGTTTTTCTCAAAACTATGTTTTTTGAACTGGTGATTACTGTATCTTAAAAGCCGCTAGGTAGATTTCAATAAGATGTATACTGCTTTTGAAAAACATAAAAAACTCGTGCCTGATCGAAGGATTTTTGTTTTTCAAAAATTTCGTTTTTTTTTTAAACAATTAACTGTCGGTTTTTTTCTCGAACATCTGAAAAATATTTCCTGAGACTGCCATATTGTTAATTTGGAAAAAAGCTTCTATCGGGTACGAGATTATCTATTAATAAAACTAATTTCTCTTGCCCGATTGATTTTAGATGAATCTCCAAGGACTTGGGATGATCACCGCAAGTGACTTCTGGAGAAACGGGCTCCACACAAACAGGGATAAAATTTGCAATTATTATAATTTTTTTTATTTATATATATATTTTTTTTTAATTTTGCTAAAAACGATGTTTTTAGTTTTGTAAAATAAACCGCTCCACTAACAAAAAAAATTATTTAAAATCATCGTGTTTTCGGGCCTTTGACTACGCCGAATCTCTTAGACCTCGCGCAGCTTTTTCCAAGTTGAAAAAAATCTGGCACTCCACTCTTGCATCCAGAAACACCAAACTAAGGATCTTTAACACAAGCATCAAATCAGGGGTCGAATCGTGACAGTCGTTAACGAAACGACAATCGTTCGAACACAAATAACGTGAGTCGATAATCGAATGAACGAGTTGGGATCATAACAGTCGGAAGAAGATGTATCGTAATTGAAATTTTGTTTATCGATTATTTTTCTCATCTTCTTCGTTTTTTTAAGTCACAATAGAATTTGAAGTGTCAAAATAAACCGCAGAAAGTAACGAAAATATAAAAAGTTTAAATGGATCCGAGTATTTTCTTTTATTTAAGTTCCAGCGATGAAGAAAATAATGAAAGAGTTGTGCGAAAACAACTTCGAGACAAAAGCAATCCTCTAGCATTATCAAACAATGCGTAAGTACTTTATATATGACGAAAAATAGGTAATAAAATATCCTTCGCTTACAGGTTTATCCAAAGGTTTCGCTTAAGCAAAGAAGCATTTAATTATGTTTTAAATAACATAAATCTAAATTGCCAAGACACAAAAGCTGTTCCGGCGGTGCTCCAACTGGCTGCGTGTCTCAGCCTACTCGCAAGTGGTGGCTATCAGCATGCAATAGGCAATGACTATTTGATAGGAATGTGCCAGAGCACTGTCTCGAAATTAACGGGCAATGTTTTGGAAGAAATTCAAGCCAAATTGTGTCCTAAACATATTAAATTTGAGCCAGATGATTCGAGAAGGTGCAAAGAGTGGTTTGTTGAGAACTATCAAATTCCAGGAGGTAAATTCAATCCATGTTTTAGCTGTGAAAAATTTATTTAATGTTCGTTTTTTAATAATAGTGGTTGGATGCATTGATGGCACCCACATTGGACTACAAAAGCCCACGATCAACGAGCATATGTATTTCAACAGGAAGGGTTTTCATAGCATAAATGCGATGTTGGTGAGTTTTTTAATAAAGAGATGGAATGTTACTTTAAGGTTGTTTCTGTTAGATTTGCGACCACACTACGAAAATTCTCGCAATAAACTGCCAATATGGGGGTGCAGCCCACGACTCATTCATATGGAAGCATTCAAACGAACGAATGGTTATGGAACATCGTTTTTTGCACAATAGGAGTGACAATGCCTGGCTGCTAGGTATGTGTTATACATATATAATTACAATTGCTTTAGATTGTGCTAAATTACGTGTTGTTTGTTTTTAATAGGGGACTCTGGATATCCACTTGAGCCGTGGTGCATAACACCGTACAGAAATCCATCGGACGGATCAGGTGAAGCAAGGTTCAATGAAATTCATTCCAAGGCACGGTGCATCATTGAACGAACTAATGGTGTACTGAAAGGTCGGTGGAGAATCCTAGAATACAACAAAAGAGGAAGATATGATCCTATAAAAGTGGCTAGGTTTGCGAATGTGTGTGCAGCGCTTCACAACATTTGTATACAATTTAATGTAAGCTTTACAGCAACAAATTCAGAGAGTCAAACCGCATCTGACATAGTGTCTGGAGAAGGCCAGTATACTAGAATCGGCCAAACAATCAGAGATCAAATTAAAATCTCGTTGATGAACTCGACATAACCATCTTGTTTCCAACCGACCTAAATAAAATAAAATAACTCGAAACACTAATGGATAGTTATTCAAAATCAATTTCATTTAATTCTTTTTTTTACTCCATTTAAAAACGTAAAATTCAGTTAATTTAAACTTAAACAAAACTTCAGGTATAGTTATTTAAAAAGAACTGAAATAAATATTCAAATGCATATATATGTACATATTTACAAAAACCTTAAATAAAACTTAAATATATACAGACTTACAAAAACTTAAATAAAACTTCAATTACATATATACTTATTTACATAAAAATTAAATAAAAATTTGGAATATAATGGATTTTAATTCAGAAGGAGGGACACTGTTTTTTTTCTTTTTCTTTTTCATTCAATCGGTTTAATTCAATACTCTTTATTCTTAAGTCAATTTCTTTCACAGCTATTATAGCTCGGTGCTTCACCTCCTTCATCGCCAAAATCCTGCTAGAGACAGCTAGCTGTCGTTCATTTATTTCAAGCTGCCTTTGGTCAATCTCTAATTGCCTCTCCTTTATTTGAAGCAGCCTATCTATTTTCTGCCCCATTGCTTTATGGTGATCTGCTGTCAATTTAATATTTTCTTCCAGCAGCGAAGCTTTATTTGTTGTTCTTCTTCGTGGAGTTGGAACGACTAGACGAGAAGGCGTACAGGAAGCAGGGCTGTTGGAGGAGGAACGACTTGGAACACTCCTGCTTGAGGCCGAAGCACTTGATGCTGGTCTTGAAGCAACTGCGACTGGTGCAGGTTGTGAACTATCGAATGTTTGCACCATGCGGTTTCCTGAAACAGATGCTTCAAGACCAGCAGCTTCAACTATTAGCTCCTCAGCTGGAGTTAAAGCCCTCTGCTGGTAAGGTCCTCCGCCTGTCTGCCTTTTTGAACTTTTGTTGAAGGACAACTTTCTTTTCGCATTATATTTCTGATCTGCGTATACCTAGAAAGAAACTAATAAGTTTCATTTTGATAACATGATTATAATATATGTACTAACTTTTTTCCACAACTTCGCATTTTTTATTGGCGGTCCTTCCGCATTTAACTGCTTGCTGAGCTCTTCCCAAAGTCGGTTGGCAGTCGACCTTCCTTGTGCACAATTCGGCAAGGAATTTTTGGCCAAATCTGTGTGCTCACCCATGAAATGAGCCATTATATCCTTCTGCTTGCTATTTAATTTATTACAGTTTGTCCTGAAATTATAAAACTTCGTTTAAAGTTACACAATTTACATATATTTTAGTTATTCTTACATTTTTCGTTAATGCTTTGAAACTCTGCGCAATTACGTTTATAAATAACCGATCGAATGACAATTCGAACGAACGAGTTGTTCGATTACTCGAATACGTTTGTCATCATACCGAATAACGATAGCGATGACACGTTCACGATAGTTATAATCCGATTTGCGTGACGAATTGCTCGTTCACGATTGTTACGATTCGGCCCCAGACCTTTTGTACAGCTCAGAGGCTTGTAAAATCATTAACGCGATGTGCAAAAAATTTTTGGTTTTTATTAACAAATGTCTACGCATAATCGGCCGAGTTTTCTGGCCAAGCACTATTTCAAATGAAGACCTCTACGGGCTCATACACATTATGCCATTCAGCTTAGAATCTAACTTAGAGCGGCATATGTTTTAAGTTGTACACAAATTTGGATCTGCACATTTTAATGGATGATTGAATTTATTACTTTGAATTGTTCGAAGGAATAAATAATGAATAATTTAAAAATAATTGAAAATAGGAGGTAGGTTAGGTTATACTGGCTGGCCGACGTCTCGCAGAGACTATTTTGGTCCATAGCGATACCAGATCAGAGACCTATTTAGCGAAAATATGCATCACTCAAGATGCGCGCACTGCTCCCGAATTTTAGGAGGCGCTTGAGCTGCAGTTCAAGAGTACATTCTAGTCTTTCAAAACTGAGAGCACTTAGGTACCATAGTCTAGTTTTCGAGAGAGGCGGACGAGGCGCATAGAAGATGCTCCAGAGTTTCCTTTGTACCCAGTTCCTTACATTTCCTGCAATCATCGTTAAGAGTTAGATTTAGCTTGCAAGCATGCGCTGCAACTTGGCAATGCCCTGTTAGTATACCAACTAAAGTTCTACAGTTTCTTCTATCGAAAGATAGAACCGATTTAGTATGCTTCTCATCATATACCTGTTTACACATGTTTCTGGCAAATTTTCAATTGGTTAGGCTAAGCCATGTGCCTTTTGCCTTCCTTAGCAAGCGTTTCTCTAGTTCTTTTTGAATTGTGCGCAAATAGGTGGTAATTTTACAGCTTTTACTAGGAGGTAACTTCTATCTGCACAACACTTTTTTAAGATCCCTTGCTTGTTACCTACACGTTCAGCTCTATATTGCCTTTCAACCCCTTTTTAAAAGCTAATTGACAACTACATTCGAAAATATTTTCAAAGTTGCCAAAAATACAATTCATTTGATACCGAAATTATTGGGTAGTCGAAAAGGTCTTTTCGTATTTCTAATCAAACTTCAACTCATTTTTTTTATATTTATAATGAACTTTATTAAGCCAAATATGTACCATTTTGGTCGACCACCTTTTGCCATTTTTCTTCTAGAGACATTATTCCATCAGTGTAAAACTTTTGTGGTTTCTCGACGAAAAACTGCGACAAGTAATTTTCACACGCTTTACTCCATTAAGGGAGTTCTGCATTGACCGAAACAAATGGTAGTCCGATGGTGCAAGGTCAGGGCTATATGGTGGATGCATCAAAACTTCTCAGCCAAGCTCTCCCAGTTTTTGCCGAGTCATCAAAGATGTGTGTGGCCTAGCGTTGTCCTGATGGAAGACGACGCCCGTCCTGCTGATCAGTTCTGGCCGTTTTTTTTCGATTGCTTGGTTCAATCTCATCAGTTGTTGACAGTAAAATGTCGATTAATTCGTTCGAGCAGGCTGGAGCAGTTCATAGTGGATGATTCCTTTCCAATCCCACCAAACACACAGCATAACCTTTCGAGGCGTCAATCCTGGCTTTGCGACCATTTGTTGAGCTTCACCACCCTTGCACCATGATCTTTTTTGCACATTATTGTCGTATTTGATCCACTTTTCATCTCCTATTACCATTCGCTTCAGAAATGGTTCAATTTCATTTCGTTTCAGCAAAAAATCGCAGATGTTAGTTCGGTCCATTAAATTTTTCACAGACAATTCATGTGGTACCCAAACATCGAGCTTCTTTTTGTAACCAGCCTTTTTTAAATGATTCAAAACCGTTTGATGATGAATGTTTAGTGCCTTGGCGATGTCATGGCAGCTTATGTGACGGTCCTGGTCAATCTTTTCCATAATTTCATCAACTTTTTCAACGATAGGTCGACCGGAGCGAGGTGCATCTTTCACATCGAAATTTCCAGAACGGAAGCGAGCGAACCATTGTTGTGCTACACGAACTGATACAGCATCGTCTCCGTAAACTTCACAAATTTCATTGGTGGCTTGCGTGGCATTCTTCCCGTTTTTATACAAAAATTCACCTATTTTTGAACAGCTATAACTTTTTTTCAACTTCTCCGAATTTAATTATTTTTTGGTTAAATCAAGCTTAAAATGTCACCTTTCTAACACCATATGAAATGACACAATGGTAGCACTGGAGATAGATGACTCCAACGACATCTATTGGCCAAATATGAATAGATTTTTTCGACTGCCCAATATTTTTTTTACTTACTTACACTTTTTATATATTTAGCTTTTTATGTGTTTTTAAGGAAGGTTGCTTAGAAATAGCATCTGTAGAGCTTTCTTAACCTTTTTAGTAAAATATCTACTCAAATAGAACTTTTCTAATATATTTCGTTTAGTATCTGCATATATCATCGTACGATGCTTTACTTTTCAAATATTTCATATTATTATTATTGAACAATAGGTGGCAACCCTATTTAAATATATTTGCGTATTAAAGCTGCCAAAAACAAGAATGAAATAAAAAATCGAATGAGTATCAAATACTTTATGTAATTTTCATATATTTTTAAATAGTATGGCAACTTTGTACGAATAATTTCAGACATAGGAGCACCTTACTTTTCACGTATGCCCATAGAAAGTAGTCCCACGGCATCCGAACAGAAAGCTTCTACTAAAACTTGAAACGAGAGACGTTCGGTTGATGGGCGGTATTATTAAAGGACTCAACCCACTGTAATTATCGAGGACCCAGTGTGCCTGTCTCTCTTTAAGGAATGAGTGTCGTGCCTTTGCTAGAGCAAGACTTCGAGTTTTGGGTTCCGATGTTGTGAGAATGAATAATATTCTTACTCTAAAGCTGGAGGATATTTACAGATTTACCAAAGAATCTGGAAAATTCTCTAACTACTTCTGTCTCTGTCTCTCTCTCTCTCTCTCTCTGTTTATGTCTCTGTCTCTCTCTCTCTCTGTTTCTGTCTCTGTCTATGTCTCTCTGTCTATGTCTCTGTCTCTGTCTCTGTCTCTATTCTTTCCTATCTCTTTGATACTTTTCTCCTTTCCCCTTTGACTATCTACTCTCTTTCCAGAGCTCTAAATATAGGGTTTTTCAATAAGGGCGGGTGGATGTTGAAATGGAATAAAATGGCGTTTGCTGTGTGGCACGTAGCGCCGTCCTGCTGGATTCATATGGTTCAATATGGGCCATAAGAAATTGGAAGGGCCACCACGTCTACCGAAAAATGGGCGCAATGCGGCAACGTTAGCGTTAATGAACACTCATTTTGATAATAAAATCAATTTATCACTTTTTAACATTTAAACGTGCTGTTCAATCGTGTAACTTGCCATGATGATTTGGCATAAACAACTGAATAATAAACAAAAGATTTGACAGATGTCACCAAAACAAAATGGCTGCCACAGGGCGCCAAAATCGACCCGCGCCAATTGAAAACCCTTTATAATGGGCTTTTTAGCTTGAATCTCTTGGTGCTCCTTGGCTCGACCAATCCAAATTTAAATTTTATGTCAGTCCCATGATATCTAATCGCAAGCTCTCGGCGGCCATTTCAACTCATTATTTCGTAAAATAAGGCGTGTTGGGAACTTCGTAAGCCATTATTAAAATCATCAAGGCCTCTAGTGCCAATTTTGTGGAAATTGAAATAAAAATGTTTTACACATATCACAAATAGTTGCCGCAAAATGTCAACAGCATCACTCTTGAATCACCCTATATTACTTAAATACCAAATTTTAGAAAGCAAGTTCTTTCCGTAATAAGATAAAAATAAGAAAAATAATTCAAATAAATAAGACAATTTAGACTCACTCATCTAATACTTTACTTTGCCGCACCAACAGCAATAACAAGTGATTTTTGCGCCTCTGCTCATTTCTCGTATTGTTTGTCAATTGTATTGATTATGAAAATGTTGTGCTAAGAGGATTTTTGAAATTACGATGCGATTGGTTTCCGAAGCGCTTACAGTGGCGTTAAGCTGTTGTGTTGGTTGTGCAATCGAACATGAATGCCACGTGAAACTAACAAAGATTAGCTCAATGATGATGGTTGTTATGATTATATTGCGGCGACGATGTGGAGTGGTTGGCTATTTTCTACGCTTTAGTGTGACTATTAGTACCACTGCCTCTTCCCGCTACTACAGCACAATCTTCATTTAAATGCTTTTGTCTCAGAAACACTGGCTGACTCAGCCAACCAAATATATTTGAGCACCATCATCCGCTTTGTCTCGTTGGTTGCCACTAAATTTGATGTTACGCATACGCCATGGTGGAGCGTAGAAGATATTGATAAGTTTTGCCATTTCCTTTTCACTTTGCTGATGCGATTTGTTTGTTATTCCTTCCCTCGCTAAAATTCTTATCAACTTTCGCTATTGCCAATATTATTACTTATTTTTTGGCTTTCAGTTTTTTTCCATGTACGCTTCTTTGTTGTTGTATATATATGTATATGTATGTGTGTATGTAGGTTTTGTGGTAATATGATTCTTTATAATGAACCTAATTGTGGTGTTTTCGGTGTTCATTCTAGTTGATTGGATTTCGGTTGTGCTCTGTTTATTTGTTTGCTCTTTGGTCATTCACATCCGTTTCTTCGTCCGGTTTTTGCGCTCATGATTTCATGCGTTCACTCAGCCATTCAGTCAGTCACTTATTAGCTGTTGCTTGGCTCTGCGGTTTTCCTCATTTATGTTTATTTGTTGTTTGCCTGCTGTCGAATGCTTGGCATTGGCACCATTCATGCATGGCAACAGTTTCGTGGCAGTGGTGAAGCGGACTGAGCAGAACATTTCAGACCCTTGTCTCATTAGCTTCTGCTCAATAAGGGGGCATAATGTGCTGGCTTTATACGAGATTATAAATATTGCTGTTATTGCAGTTGGATTTTCATATATTTCCGCTGGTAATAATTGTGTTAATCGAATATATACTTATTAATGTCCAGAAAAAAATGGCAATAATGAGATTATTAATTAGACACCCCGCATGCGTATTATATTAAATATGCAATTAGTTTGGGTTGAAGGTAAAGAATTTAACAGTAAGGAGCATGGAGAAAGAGAGGAAAAATAAGAAATTTGTTTTCTTGCTTTATTAATTTCAACTTATTCATATACTGTTTTATGCATTGTGTCATCTGAATACTTACTTACTTAGCTGGCAACTACACCCCTGGTCGATCTTGGCCGTTAACAAAATGTTGCGCCAATCCCCTCTGCATTGTGCGCGTTGACGCCAGTCAGAAACACCAACGGGGTCAGGTCGCCGTCGACTTGGAGTTTCCATCGTAGATGAGGACACCTTTTTTGCCAGTTCCATCAGTACATTCTGAAAAGAGCACCTTCTTTGCCCCAGCGTTATTGTCCACTCCTTCAACGTGACTTAGCTAGCGCTGCCGCTAAATTCTAATGCGTGTACAGCTCGTGGTTCCACCATATTCTGTATGCATAATTCACTCAAATCGGACCCTAGATCTTGCGGAGAATTTTGCTCTCGAAAGCTCATAATAACCATCCAGGACTTAGTGCCATAGAGTAAGATTAGGAGGATGAGTGATTAATAGTGTTTTTTTTCATGCATTCACAAAGAGATCTGCATTTAATTGCCTTACCAACCTAAAGTAGCACGTGTTGGCAATAATTATTCTTCGCTCGATTTCTTGGCTGACGTTGTTATTAGTGTTAATGCTGGATCCTAAGTAGACAAAGTCCTTGACTACGCCGAACTTGTAATTGTCAATCGCAACCTGCTGTCTAGTAAGCGTGGAATTTTTACTTTGCCTTGCCCTCGTTTACGGCAAGACCTACTCGACGGGGTTCTTTTTCAGGGATGAAGAAAGTTGCACTGACTGCCCGCTGACTAACGCCAACAGTGTTGATATCAGCAGCATAAGTAAGTAGATTGACGCTTTTATAGAAAATAGTACCGGAGATGTCAATGTTGGTGGCGGAAATAATTTTCTCCATCATTAAATTGAAAACATCGCATGATAAGGCATCGCCTTGTCTGAAACCCCTCTTCGTTTCATATAGCTCAGAAGGATCTTTGCAAATTCTCCCTGCGCTTGTGGTATTTGAACTTCCGGGAATGTATAATTCAGACTGGGCGATCCCTTATCGTTCTGAGGAATGCAGCTTTATAATCGACAAAAAGGTGGTATGCATGTCGTTTTCTTGGATCTTCTCCAGAACTTCTCGTTTGTCAAATTTAGCAGGCCTGAGATCAGACTGATCAGTTTGGTGACGAGGGGTTTCAGTACGTTTGATAGGAACTTGTGTGTGATACTGAGAAGGCTTATCCTACGGTAGTTGGCACAGTTCGTGGGGTCACTTTTCTGGGGATCGCACAGAGATTGCTGGGATGCTAGTCGCTGGGCCATTAAATACTATGCTTGATTCGCACCCATTGGATTTTAAGATGCAGAAAAAAGCCATAAAAATAATGAGAAGTCTCCCTAAATATGGTTTCCGGCACGAAGACGGCACTTTGGAGCACACAAAAAAATTTTCACGCCGATCTTTTGCCCATAGTTTCATTTGGAAGGAAATTTGATGTCACGCAATGGAATAATCCAAAGTGCATTTAAAGAAATGTTATGGATATTTTCCTTTTAGATGTGTCCAAGAATAAAATAGGTTAGAGACGGATGATAATTAAACGATAGTAATAAGTTTCATTACACTGTAGGGGGCTACCATTTAACCTCCATTGCAGAAGCTATGTTGACCTTTCAGTGAAGGAGACTAGAGGATTTTCTCTGTAAATGTCCGGGTTTGGTAACTAGACGATTAAGTTCATTGAGTGCTCCTTTCTTCTTCGGTAGCCTGGGGCAGTGCGCCAAAACAAATGCCATACATCTTCTCCATTATATCAACAGCTCTGGATAATGCTATCAAAACGGCGCTTCAGTGCTACTTGAGGAGTGTGAGACTGGCACTTCAACCATTTCACCTACCTACCTATCTACGAGCAACATGAAGGGAAACTGTCTGACCGCTTTGATATACAAAGCGACGTTGGCCAAGGGTGTATCCCATCACCTGTGCTGTTGTGGCTTGTTATTGGGGATGTTTTGAAAGCTACCCTACTTCCGCAGCGAAACTGAGGACTGCGATAGGACATGTTAAGTTATGTTCAACATCTCAATTATGCTTTCTGGTACACAAAATACCGGAGTTGAATAGCATTGTTGAGTCACCAGAAAAAAATTAAATCACTGCAGGCTAAAAACCACAACCAGCGATTGTTCGTGAGCTCGAGCACCTTAAAGTAAATAAAGTTTTTATTTATCGCACCATTACTCGTTACAATGATACTGATAGCATCGCGAAACGTCATAGAGGTGGTCATCAAATGACTGTAACGTCACGGGAAATGGTTCAAAGAGTGGAGAAGCGACTCGAGCGAAATCCCCGACGAAGTACCAATCAAATGGCGAAAGAACTGAAACTATCTGACCCTAGCATCCGCCGCATACTGAAAAATGATCTCAAAGTCAAGCCACACACGATCCAAAAGGCGCATAATCTCACACCAAAGCTTGAGAGAGCGAAGGAGTTGCTTCGCTTGGCCGAAAGCGGTCATTTTCCGAACATTGTGTTTTCTGACGAGACAATTTTTCAAATTGAGTAATTCCTAAACTCCCAAAACGAGAGGTTTTATTTGACCGACCGTTCATACGAGAATTTGTGTAATCGATTGGCCACCAGGAGGAAGCACCCGCCACAGGTCATGGTTTGGGCAGCAGTAACCGCAGATGGGCGCTCTCCAACCGTTTTCATCGAGCCTGGCGTCAAGGTAAATACGAAATATTATCCGGAAGGTATTCTGGAGGTTGCAGACAAACATTTCGGTGACCGACAATGGACGTTTCAACAGGACTCGGCAGTGTCTCACAAAGCTCGAGTGAGCCAAGAATGGCTAAAAAACAACGTTCCCAACTTCAAAACGTCCACAGAATGGCTCGCAAATTCGCCAGACTCGAACCTTATGGGCTGTCTCTTTAAGCCATTCTGGAGAGCAAGGTCCAAACTAAAAATTTACCTTTCTCGAGGCGCTGAAAAAAGCCATTGTCCGGGAGTGGGAGAAAATACCTGGAAGTTGTGTTCGGGCAGCTTGCAATTCGTTGCTGGACCCTCCCAAGGCCATTGTCAAGGCAAAAAGTGGTCATATGGAGCAAGAGCAAATTGATTCTTAATTCTGTATTATTTTGACACATTTTTAATTTGAATTGGTAAAGAGTAATTTTCAAAACTGAATTTATGGTCCTTTTAATTGGTTACACTTTGAGTGCCTTATATCTATGCTTAGCAAGGTTTCAAAAACGTGTTTTTGAAAAAAAAATTTTTTCAGTGGATTCCGGTAGAATATCCATCCAGTAACAATTTTTGTTCGCGAACATTTTTGATTAAAGTGATAAGCCCTTGGAAATGGGCGTGCCAAATTTACAACTAATCTAAAAAAATGTATATTTTATAATGGATTTCGGCAGAATATCGATTCTTATCGCTATCAATATTTGTTCCGCATTTTTTTTTTGTTGGAGATGAAAGTCTCAGAAATAGGCGTTGCAGTTTATGTAGAGAGAGGAAATTAAAAATGTACTGAGGAAGTCAAATGAATTTTTTTTACTAGCAGCTGAACGATGTGAGGTTTTTGTAATATATTTTTCCAAAACTGGTGTAATTATGTCACTGAAAATCTTCTTTTTACATCAACATCCAAACTATTTTCGCCAGCAATTGAGGTTTGAGTCGAACGATCTATCTTAAGGGTTTCAATTACCGAAATTTTACTATTAAATATACCAGCTGTTTCTTTATCGATGTAACTGTCGTCAGCTAAAAACACCAAACAAAGACAGTACCGCTTTATTTGGCCCAATTTACGCTAAAGAGGTCTCAGCTTTCCGCAGCCACTAACTGCAAGCATCACAACGCATATTTTCAGCGTTTGTACCCGCTGCTTATACGCTTTACAATACCTGCTATGGCGTTGCGTAGCGATATGTACAGCGTTCAATTTCCACTTACTAATCCCAGTATTTTCCCCAAACATTTCCCAGTTTCTCAACGAATCGCATGCGCAGAGAGAAAACCAGTTTTCGAGCTCACGCAAATTAACACAAAAAAAGGTTCAACAACAGTCAGCTGTTCATTGGTGAAAGTAGCTGTAATTTGAATACTTAGTGGCAGATAGGCACAGAAAATAAAGTGGGTTTTGTTGAGTTTACGTATTGTGGCGTGCAGCGTACAAGGCGAAATTGTCACAAAATGTCAACAACCTGCTTGGTAACGGGAAGCTAATAAACGAGTAGGTGGATACACCTTCACCACTACGATGCTACATGAGCGTTCCGTCTGCTTGTGTGGTTTTATTTTGTATGAATATCATGACTTCCACAACGTCCGCGCCACCCTTGCACGTAGGCATGTAGGTAGGGATGCATTTTGTCTGCTGGGTCTTGCGGTTGCAACACCTCTGCCAAGAGCTTGTAAATTATGCATAGCGCTTTCCGTCTTGCGAATAAATGATAAATGAACGCCAAGCGACTGTAGCATCAGCTTACAGTTTTTCAAAAATTATGAGGGAATAATAGAATTGAAAGACAAGCAACAACGCATAGAAACAGCATGTAAATATATAAATATTTATGACTACAAAACTGGAACTGCATTTCCAATGTAACGCAAATGTAAAGGAATGGAAAAGTGGCAAAAAACTATATAGCGAATTTTTTGAATAAAATCTACACCCGAAGAATCGAATGGAAAATAATACTAAGTAATTTAAATATTATACTGAAATACGTAACCTGTAGCCGAATTTTGAGCTTCACTCGGGGAGGGTACAATTACATGAGAAGTAATATCCGCCGACAAATATCATAGGCTTAGTGAGCTACTGTAAGACACACAACAAGATATTAATTATTGGGTGTGATGCAAATGCACACAAGACAATCTGGGGGAGTACAGACACAAATAAAAGAGGTGAGTTACTTGTAGAGTTTTTAATACAGACAAATTTAGTTATTGCAAAAAAGGCCAACAAACCGACCTTTGCAAACGCTATACGACAAGAAGTTCTTGACTCACTACTAACCACTCACTTGATATAATCTATATCTGGAGAGTCTCCGATGGGGACTCAAAATCGGATCATAAATATATTAATTTTAAAATCAAAGGACCAGTTAAGAGCTCTTGGATTTTCTGATTGATAAATGAGAAATGGGTAAAATTTAGAATCATCATTTGTCTTACAACCAAGAAGAAGAGTCAGTCTATTCTTGCTAGCTTTAAATCTTAGCGCAGATTTTTATGTTTTACATATAAAAGTTCTGTTAGGTAGAAGTTTCCAAAAAACTCAATCTTGTCAACATTAAATACTTGTTTCGGGTCATAGCCACCTTCATGAATTAATTCTTTTAACTCTGCCCGGTGGCGTTCTGTAGCAGTTATAATAGCGCTAACTGCTTCGCCTTTAAGAGCAATGCTGTGCATATTTGCTCGAACCTTGAATCTTTTAAACCAACCCAGACTAGCTTCAAAAGTTTCATTCTTGTCTGTATTACTACCATTAGCATCATCGTTGGATACTGCTTTACCTTTTATCTCATCAAATAAGCTTTTTACCTACTTTCATCTGATGTACCATCTGCATTTTCTCTGCAAGCTGATAGTTTTTTGGTCATTTTACCAGCATCACCTTTTCCCCAAATGGAAAAATATTTACCTTTTTTAACACACTTTTATTAGGTCGGGTTGTATGTATGTATGTATGTATGTATGTATGTATGTATGTATGTATGTATGTAACGGAATCTTTGAGCTTAATTTTCACTGGCTTCTAAACATCTGATCGACTTGAAATTTTGCACACCTATCAAGGACCGATGACAATGCAATAATTTGATAAAAGTTTTCCATTATCCTTTTTGGGATTGCCAGGATTAATATTTTCTTTTTTTACCTGTGGGCAAAAAGTAAGGTGAATTTGAATCTTTGAATCTTTTTTTAACACACTTTTATTAGGTCGGGTTGTATGTATGTATGTATGTATGTAACGGAATCTTTGAGCTTAATTTTCACTGGCTTCTAAACATCTGATCGACTTGAAATTTTGCACACCTATCAAGAACCGATGACAATGCAATAATTTGATAAAAGTTTTCCATTATCCTTATTAGGATTGCCAGGATTAATATTTTCTTTTTTTTACCTGTGGGCAAAAAGTAAGGTGAATTTGGTTGTAAAATGAAAAATCTTTTTTCATTCTTGTAAATCAGTTTCTCAAGCTCCCTCCACGAAATAAGTTCTTCATCCCGATTACTTTCGAACAACAGTTGCCGAGAGTGGACGTGTCGAACTTGTGCTCTAAATAAATAATCTATTTAAACAATTTTACAGTGTCAAATTAAACCAAAAGTTACCGTGACTAGGTACCAGCGATTGGATACCCGTCTTGGACATCAGCAAAATCACTTCAAACAAATAGATAAGTAAACAAATAGATAAGTAAGCAAAACAAAGAAAAATAAACAAAAAAAAAAAAAAACTGAAACAATTGCGGCAGAGAGAGGAGAGCGGCCTCCAGCTGTACTTGTTTATCAAATTAAATACTGTGCGGCGCGCCACCTATGCACTGACATAGAAGTCCTAATACTACCTGCATTATCGACGCCAAATCGAACAGGGTTGCCATTTAAATAAAAAAAAAATAAAAAATAAAAAAAAATAAATAAAAAAATAAAAATGAATTTGCAAAGAACCCCTCCACCGGGCGGTGGAAATTCGTTCAAAAATCGAGCCACTGTTAATACACCATCTATAGGAGGAAATCTATTAAAAAAACATGAAAACATAGAGAAAGAAGATATCAAAAACTTATCGAAACAGCTACAAAATATGCAACAAATTTGTGCTGAATTAAAAAATGAGCTGCAACAGCTAAAAATAGAAAACGCTAAACTAAAAGCTCAAACTGCAGTCACTAGTAAAACCAACAGTGCACAGCAAAATAAAACACCACCTCAATACGAAACCGATGAAGAAGAGCTAGATCGAGAGACGGACTGGATCTTAAAAAAGCGTCCATCTAAAAAACGAAAAGCTGTCAATTCACCTGAACAAATAGGCTCAACTTCAAACGTGAATACACTAATTGCCAACAATAAAACACCAAAAGATGATAAAAAAGCCCCACGTCCGCCACCAATTATGGTAACAGCTGAATGTGAGTACCAAAAACTGTTCAACATTGTAAAAAACGGGTCTAGCAATACGTTCTCTATTAAACTTATGAACAATAAGATCTATAAAATAAATACATTTGATCCAGATGATTATAGAAAGACTACAAAGTCGCTATCAACACAAAACATCTCTTGGTACACTTATGAAAACAAGCAAACAAGACCAATAAAAGTTATAGCAAAAAATCTTCATCATTCGTGCGATCCTACTGATATCATACAAGATCTTAAAAAACAAGGCCTAAAAATCACTAATGCAGTTAAAAAGCTAAAATGGAAAACAAAGGAGCCACTAGATATGTTTCTACTCACATTCGAATCAATTGAAGATATTAAAAAGATATTTGAAATAAAAACAATCTTACATGCGGTTGTCAAAATTGAAGCGATTAAACAAACAACATTAATTCCTCAATGTAAGTCATGTCAGTCCTACGGACATACTCAAAATTATTGCGGCAAGCAGCCACGCTGTGTCAAATGTGCGCAAAAGCACAAAACAGTCGAATGCACAAAATCAAAGGAGCAGCTGCCAAAATGCTGCAACTGTGGAGAAGCACACCCTGCTAGCTACAGAGGCTGCATAGTAGCCAAAGAATTACAAAAAATTCGCGACAAAAAAATCGGACAGCGGAAAAATAACACTGAGGCTGAAAGCGAAACTAAAGGAAGAGAGAAAAATAAAGATGAAGCTAGTACAAAATCAATACCGCATAAACCAATACCAATTCCAGCACCAAGCAATCGACCAACCTATTCACAAGTGGCAAAAACTAACGAAAATGTCACTACACATGAAGAAAATATACTTTAAAAAATATTGCAAAAACTAACAGAACAACAAGAATTTAACAAATCACTGGAGCAAAGGTTGCAAAATCTTGAATTTAAAATTTATCAGTCAATTACCCATGCCTAATTTTTTAAAAATAATGTTATGGAACGCGAACGGTCTTCCAAAGCACCAGCAAGAATTGGAAATGATTCTCAATTCAGAAAAAATCGACATTTGTTTAATTGCTGAGACCCATTTCACTAATCAAACTTTTTTCAAGATCAAAAACTTTGAAACTTACCACACTATTCACCCAAGCAACAGTGCCCGAGGCGGAAGTGCCGTAATTATTAGAAGCAATATTAAACACTACGAACAAGAAAAAGTCAGCACCAATGAATTCCAAGCCACCACCATCACAATTAATGCTGGAGGTGATCTAGCATTGACAGCTGTTTATAGTCCTCCAAGGCACCAAATCAAATACGATCAATATGTCCATCTTATTGAGCGTCATAAAACAAAATTCATTATGGGCGGTGATTTTAATGCTAAACATATCCATTGGGGATCTAGGCTAACAACCACTAAAGGAAGAGAGCTCTTCAAAGCGCTTCAACAAACAAACTGTAACACTGCATCTTCATGGATGCCAACGTATTGGCCATCCGATCCACAAAAAAATCCGGACCTTATCGATTTCTTTATCACCAGAAAAGTCTCCAGTGCTTATCTTAATGTTGAAAATGGGCTAGACATGAATTCAGATCACTCGCCAATCTATCTAACTCTCAGCGAAACGGTAGTGTTACGTGATCCAGTTCTCAAATTAACTAGTCAATTTACCGACTGGGATTATTTCCGCAAAATGTTAGAAGAATCTGAAGACAATACGTTTCCAATGGAATCAACAACAAAGATAGATGACGAAGTTTTAAAACTGACGAGAGAAATACAACACTCTGCTTGGTAGAGCACACCTCCTTTAATGAAAATTTCCGCCGGCCACAAATACACAAAAGATATAAAAGAAATGGTGTTAAAGAAGCGAAAAATGCGGCGTAGGTGGCATCAAACAAGATCACCTGTTGATAAAGCAGCTTTGAACAAAGCAGCGAAAGATCTCAGCCATAAAATTAAAGAATACAAAAATCAATCATTTACAAACTACGCACAGCAATTAAATAACAAAAGAGACACAAACTACTCACTATGGAAATGCACCAAAAAGCTTAAATAGCCATCTAACCATAATCCACCAATCAAAGTGGACAATAATGGATGGGCGAAAACAAACACAGAAAAAGCAAACATATTTTCAGATTATCTAGCAAAAATCTTTACACCCAATAGCGACACATCACCAATACTAAATAACGATGGCATAGCCAATGACAATTATGACGATATAGTACCCATAACTGAAGATGAGATGTGCGCCGAGATACAAAAGTTGAAGCCGAAGAAATCTCCAGGGTTTGATTTAATAACTGCCGAAGTCCTCAAACAAGTTCCGCGAAACATCATTACAAAACTAACAAACATAATGAATGCTTGCTTTAAGCTGCAATACTTTCCCATCTATTGGAAACTAGCTGATGCCATCATGATTCTAAAACCAGGAAAGCCTCCAAACGATGTAGCATCATATCGTCCAATTTCACTGTTGCCCATCTTGTCAAAACTGTTGGAAAAATGTTTGATAAAGCGCCTGAGCAATATCATAGAAAATAAACAAATAATACCAACACACCAATTTGGATTTCGCGCGCGCCACTCAACTATTGACCAAATTCACAGATTAACTCGTATCATCGAGAACACATTTGAAGAAAAAAATGTCTGTTCGGCTGTATTTCTCGATGTCTCTAAAGCTTTCGATAAAGTATGTCATGCTGGCCTGCTGTGGAAAATAAAGAATGTACTGCCAACAAAATGTTTTAATATCTTAAAAACCTACCTGTCTGAGCGCTATTTTCGCGTCAGGTACGAAGACGAGTTCTCTGAACTGAAAGAGATAAAAGCTGGTGTGCCGCAAGGAAGTGTGCTTGGACCTCTTCTCTATCTACTTTTTACTCACGACCTGCCAAATAGCAGAAATTGCTTTATAGCAACATTTGCTGATGATACTGCAATATTAACCGTCGGAAAGACAGAAATAGAGTCTACTACACAACTGCAGCTTGCTATCAATAAAATATACAATTGGACAAATAAATGGCACATTAAACTGAACGAAACAAAGTCTGTACACATCAACTTTACAAACAAAAAGATCAACTACCTGCCAATATACATAAACAGCATTAAAGTACCATACTCTAATGCAGCAAAGTATCTAGGTATGACGCTCGACACGAAACTTAGGTGGAGTGCGCACGTGAAAAAGAAAAGAGAAGAACTGGACCTAAAATTCCAAAATATGCATTGGCTAATGGGTAAGCAATCAGCGTTATCCGCACCCAACAAGATACTGCTTTACAAACAAATTCTCAAACCTATATGGACCTATGGGATTCAGCTATGGGGTTGCACCAGCTATAGCAACACAGCGCATATACAAAGATTTCAGACTAAGGCACTCAAGCATGCAGTTTGTGCTCCATGGTATATTAGGGCGCAAGATCTAGAACGTGACCTCAATATTGATTCAGTTACGGCAACCATAAAGAAATTTGCAAAGTCGCACGCAGAGCGACTAAGCGAGCATGTGAACAATGAAGCCTTGATTCTTAACGATAATACAAATGGAAACGAAGGCTCAAACGTAAAAAACCTCTCGATTTAAACTAATAAATAAATAAAAATCACTTAAAAGTATGAAATGTATTTTGCTGAGGATTAACTTAAATTATTTGTTGTAACAAAACTCCACACAAATTGCTCGTTAGTATATATATGTAATGTTATACTAGTTGCAATGAAAATACTAATAATAAAAAAAAAAAAAATCCCGATTACTTCTTTATCACGGCCGATAACTGCATAGCTTTAGACTGACAGTCGATAAGAAAGGAATTAAATATAACACGAATATATCGAATCATTTATTCACTGACTGCAATGATAACAATAATTTTCATTCATAATAAACAAAAAATAGTTTAAAGAAACTAAAAAACACGATTTTTTGCTAATCGAACTAAAAAGTAGAAAATAAAAAATAGTTTAAAAAAACTAAAAAACACGCTTTTATTGCTAATCGAACTAAAAAGTAGAAAATAAATTTTAATGACAAAGAGACCTATAATGAAGTAATAGCAAATCGAACGATCAGTCATAGTCAACTACCTCAGAACAGAATTATAACAAAAATTAAGATACAAATAGAGTAATTTAAATTAGAGTTAAAAGCGTGTAATGCTTGATATAGTAAATATTACAATCATTCTATTGGCAACTACCTATGTACAGAGGGTTATGAAAGTGAAGCAAAATGCATCCCACGCTTTTAACTCTAATTTGAATTACTCTATTTGTATCTTAATTTTTGTTATAATTCTGTTCTGAGGTAGTTGACTATGACTGATCGTTCGATTTGCTATTACTTCATTATAGGTCTCTTTGTCATTAAAATTTATTTTCTACTTTTTAGTTCGATTAGCAATAAAAGCGTGTTTTTTAGTTTTTTTAAACTATTTTTTATTGTAACCAGAAACCACACGTAAAACTTTATATAAATTTATTATTCTCTTTTAAAAGAAGCAGAACACACTACGTAATTGAAACTGAACTCTAAAATTAGCAAAACAAAGTGAAAATAAAACTTTATTAAAATTGTGTTGATTTTTCGTTAGAAAAGGAATCTCCGAGTTTTGATGGCATGGCGCAATTAGAAACAAAAGTGTTGCCATCTTTTAGAAAAAAACAAATTAATGAGTCGAACCCAAATCAACGCAAACTCGAAAATCTAATGACGCACACTGAAAAGTAGTATTAATTAAGCAGTTACGCAACTTCGAGAAAAACGCAAAACGAAACGACGTGAAGAATTGGTATAGTAATGAAGCATGACTTCCCGCAAATGCTGTTTTTACGGGACGAAAGTAGACGTTTTTGACGTCAAATAAAAAAGGATCTTTACGCTTCAAACGAATGTCAAGTACTGCGATCGAGACCTCACATATGCACCTTTGAACAAAAAAATAGTATCAGCTCTTTTGCGAGGGCAGAGAATTACCCGATATTATATCCTGGGGTGCAGTTGCGCGTGTATAATTAATGAGAATTTTTGTGAAAAATTTGAAAATTGACAGTACAATGAAACAAAAAAAAAAAAAAATTATAAAACGCCAACAGATTTTTCTAGCAACTTCGAACTTACATTTTACTGTATGATATTATTAGAACTTTTCGTAGAATTGTGATGAACCTTGTTTGAAATTTATTTGATGTTTGTGTAATGTTTAAAATTTGGATTCTTATGGTTTTTTTATAGAGAATAACGTTTATCTTTCTATAAATGTAAGGAACGTTAAAAAAAGAAAAATAGTCACAACTGGTCTGAATATCGATATGACATCTTGCGTCTTCTCTACCTAAAAATATATATTTTAGAAAGAAAAAGCCCATTAAATGGCTGTAGGGTAGAAATATTCCAAAAAAGCGCTTTGGTGCATATTTTGATCCTGTCCTATCTACCTAAAAATAAATATTTTTCCAAAAAAGGATACTCGCTGGATGGTATTGGGTCGATATATACCAAGAAATGACATTTAAGGTCCGATTTCATCCCAACTCGTGGTATATCGCGACTACTGAAAACGAGAGAAGAAAAAATATTCGCTAAATGGTGCTGTGTTCGATGCTGTGGACCAATCGGGTTTATATTTACACTGTGCGTATAAAATAAACAAATATATTTTTCGCTGTACGGTGTTATAGTGCCCATGACTGGTGGGCGCATAGTGCGTTAGTTTCCGTAGCAGAACGCTATTCGGAAGTAATACGAGTAGGTTATTAGTCTAGAAAGCCTATCCATGTGATGGGATTGCCATGCTTGGCATAGCTGGCGATAACAACTATTCGTTTGGAACCGCTCGATCCGAGAAATATAAATCCTAAGCACCATTTGGTTTTCATGCAATGCATTCAACCATTGACCAAGACCACAGATAAACTCGAGATATTAAAAATGACTTTGAAAAAAAGGCAGGCATGCTCCGCTGTGTTCCTTTCCGTGTCCAAAGCCTACGCGCATACTTTGCCGCGGTGGTCTTTTCAATAAGATTAATGCATTACTACCGACACAATATCACAACCTACTAGAATTATACTTGTTAGATGACTTTTTTCGAATCAAATACAGCGATACAGCGATATTGGAACCCTTCCTCTACCTACTTTTTACTTCCGAATTACCCATCAATCAGAAATGCTTCACAGCCACGTTTGCAAACGACACGTCCATTTGTTCGGTTGATAACACGCAGTCTTAGTCAATTGAAGACTGCAGCGTCACCTCAACAACATCTCTGAAGGGACAACAAGATGGCATATAAAATGAAATTAAACAAATCGGCACATATCGGCTTTATCTACAACAAAATTAGTTACCTTCCACCTGCTGTATAACCGCACTTCGCGCAGAAACCGATTGATGATGCACTCAATGAAATCGATGGTGAATGCATTCCGAGGGATGATCAATTTAAGTACTTAGGTCTGTTCATCAGCAGTAATTCTGACACTTCCGTGGCAATAAATAACCGAGCAAGCGCGGCAAGTAAAACTTTCTTTGCACACATAAAATTCTTGAAGCCGCGATTACCATCAAAAGCTGAAAAGATGGCAATGTACTGTCTGTGTCAGAAGAAAATAACCGGTTTTTCTTTTTCGGTTTCTAACTTCAAGATATATTTCGTTCTGTTTTTTGCTGGATAATAGTCCCACTCAAGGGCTACGACGCCTGTGCTAACTCAGGTTAGAAACTTTCCCGTAAACGCAACCAAACAAAAATGAGTGAGAAGTACGCGAAGAGTTTTGAGGCGGTATTTTTACGCATGCAGTCGAAAGGGCCGAAATTATCTTACGCTACGGCTGCAAAAGTGATTAAAAAATCAAAAAAGTTTGTTGTGATGTGGAATCAGCGGTATAAAGTGTACAGAAATGTTGATGACTTTTCCGAGCGCGGCTAGAAGCGAGTGACGAGAAAAAAGCAGGACTACGCCAAGCACGCACAATTCCTGTTAAAAAGGGATTATGAAAACGCATCTTTGTCAACGAACTCTTTGTCGACGAGCTACGCAGAAAAGCTGGTTCAAAGCAAGAAGAAGATGCGAGGCTATACTCGACAACGATGAAAACTACACGGCTTATTAAGTAATTGCGACTTTGTAATTTTGTACATACTTTCATGTAAAAAAATTTGAAATATATATCTTTTATACTTCATGAATGAATGCGGTCTCTTTTTTCTGACACAGACTGTATAAAGCGCTTGTATGGGTCATACTAACATACAGCAGCGAGGTATGGGTACTTAAAAACAACAGACATCTATCAAATACTGAGGTTTGAAAGAAAGATACTGCGAAAAATATATGATCCCTTCCTTCGAGATGACGGAACATATCGTATAAGATGCAATTACGAACTCGATACATTGATTCAAAATAGAAACGCAATACGCTTTATAAAAAGTCAACGAATCAGATGGCTGGGGCACATTTACAGAATGCCCAAATGGAGAGCTGCAGGGATAGCGTTCCGTAGGCAAGTGGTTGGACAAAGAGGTCGAGGGACGCCAAAAAAAAAAAAAAAAAAAACATTGGATTGATGAAGTCACAGCCGATTTGCGAAAAATGGGGGTCGCAGGTCTAGCAGAGGATCGATCGGAGTTGAGAGCCGAAGTTGTGGAACCAATGGTCTGCACGAGACTGTAGTGCTATTGGTGATGATGCTGTTAGGTGTACTTAATTTTGAAGACTGACTTGGGAATTTCCACCCCAAAGTTTTTTTTGCTTTCAATTTTAAGTTCTTCCTATTTTTCTTTGATTTGAACTTTCCTTGTAAGTCTTCAATCAGGGTGAAGTAGTGCTCCAAGTATCGCTTTGGAAGACGCCTAATATTTAGCTTTAATTTTGTTCTATGAAGAATCGCTCAAAATAAAATTTTACAAGTTAATGTAGTCAATAAGAAAATTGTGTCAAAAGCGGAATGAATATTAACTAAAGGCACAGTTCCTCTACTACATTTGCAGGTGACTAGCACTTTCCTTCGCAAGTAAATATTTGCGCTTTTTCAAAGATATATCTAAAAGTGTTAACTGTTATACGAGCATGCACTCATTTACTCAAAACAAAGCAGTTTTTTTTTCAGACTCAACCAGGACCCACATCAACTCATTTCGAATTACGCTTGAGAGTAGGAAATTAACAAAATGAGAGTTCGCTGAAGAGCTAAAAGAGACATGCACACTCAGCCGCTCAAATGGCAAACAAAGCATTCGAATCCGACTGAAAACAGAGAACTCAGCCTGTTCGAACTTGCGTGCGGAGTGAACAACAGCACAGCATTTGCTCACACAATCGTTTACGAGCGGTGGCGAAATTATTTGCGATTGCGAAAACAGCGTCACACAAATCGTGAATTCCAACAAGAGGCGAAACGTAATGGAGTTGGACTTTCGACATTCTCCGTAAAGCAGCATCGTGTGGCCACACGAGTGCTCCTTCGCATCGCTTGTCGTTTGTCCTGCTCGTCGTTTGCGTGTCCGCACATGGAAGGGCATATTAGAGAAATCGTTGCCGAATTTGGCAGTAGATGCGTGATGGACGTTGAATTTAACGGTCGGCAATTTTTTAATTTCGTTGCGACGATTTCATGCAATTTACAGTGAAAGTGTTGACGTTGCATGAACGCGTTGCGCGCTTGCAAGAAATTTAAATTAAGACACAGTATATGGTTGAAAATTTGGCAAATTTAAGCGGTTAATGTAGTGAAGGAGTAGAAATCGACCAACGAGTTTGTAGGTGCGCGTTTGAAAAGTATTTCAGATAAACGAAGGAGTAGCGCGTTTGTGACCACTCAAAAATTGGTGTTGCATAAATAGTGAAAATTCTGTGATTGTGGCTTAAAGGATATGCGTCTTTTACTTTAAAATAAGTGTTTACATTGAGATAAGAGTCTGTGTTGAGCAAAGTGTTAAGTGAAGTGGGGAAATTAAAAATATCACCACTCGATTGGAACTTTTTTGTGCTGCGTGAAGGCTGGATTACAAGGCAGCTGTTTGGAAAAAAGTAATTAACTATTAAGAATTAATAAATTTACTTTATTTAATTATTGATGTAATTAGTGTGTGTGTGTTCGTATTAAAAGCTATAAATGCGAAAAATTTTACAAAAAATAATATCCCGGAAACATATTTTCGCAACTTCACATGCCGACTCTTAACATATTTCTTATTTTTCTGCTTATCTCTGCTACTGCCAAGAAAATGTACTTCTCGTTGACCTCCTGCTATGCGCAACTTTGTTGCTCAAAAATGAATAAGCGACTTTTCCTACAGATATTTTTCTAGCTTTCTGCATTTATGCACCTTCATACACTCACACACACACACACATACGTATGTGCAATCTGTTTTCTAAGAATTTTTTAAATTTTTTCTCCAACCAACTACTACCAACTTTTATGCTTCATAGTTTGCATTTTCTTCCTGCTTTTACAAGCGGCTGTGCGTTCATTTGAGTGTCTGTGTTTATGTGTGTGTGTGTATGTGTGTGCATGTGTATACATGCTGCTGAGTGTTATTCTTGCTTCAAGGCAGAACTGTCGAGCTTGCGGTTTCTTCTTCAACTTCTACTAGTTTCAACATCCTCCGCTATTGCCGCCAGCCCAACAGCTGTGTGCCACTTACCACACGCATACACACAAACAAACCGACGCACAGGCATACATACAC
>JAYXIM010021955.1:0-20916 GCA_037575425.1 Anastrepha fraterculus | reverse complement strand
GCTTGCATAATATTCAAACTAATTTTAATATTAAGATACGCGTGTCCATTTGAGTGGCCACTTGTGTATCTACTCACTTAGCTTCTGCTGGTAGCTTCACCAATTTCATCGCATATGCTCTCGTTTAGCCTGTTGGCTCACTTCGCTCCTATGCTTGGCTTTGGATTTGCTTGCGCCGGCACAGCAAGCAAGAACTTTTGCTGCCTATCTGCCAACTTCGAAAATTCTAATGCGCCAGCAATATTGTGCACTCAAATTCTTATATATTTCTTATAATTCTTTGGCTTCTGCACCAGCATGCTTTATTGTTGTGTTTTCTGCTGTCGTTGCTGCTGGTGTCATTATGCAAGCTGTTGTTGTAAAATAATTTCCTGTCGCTTGGATTGCTACTTTTCAAGTACTGAGAGCTACTTTATACCCAAGAACTCAAAATATTATACGAGTATGCGTGCATGTATTGGTGAACTTCCTGGCTTAATCTTGTTATTATTGTTGTTGTCACACATTCTTTGTTCGTGTGTTTTTTCTCGACATTATTGTTCTTGTAAGTCGTGTACTAGGTTGGCATCGTCTTCTTTTTAGATTATTTATGTGGTGATTAGTTACGTGAGTTATTGCTTAAATTATCAAGAGTGTAATAAAAATCTTTAGTATACCATTCACGACATATGCACGTACAAATACAACTACAAAGAGTTGTGCATACGAATTCATGCACAAGCACTTGAAATATTCCATGAACTTTCTTTTAAGTAAAACTCTTTCGAAATGTCTCCAAATGTGTCCAATCCAATGTGTGGTCATGCATGTGTGCATGTGTGCTTGTGTGTGTGTGCGTATGCCCAATAAACCACTACTCGTGCAGTAGTTCCTTCTTCAGTGGAGTGCAATCGGTAAACTATAGCAACTCAGCCGGCTTAAGTTCCCACTTGCTTTGCTGCTAGCTGCTGGTTGCTGGCTGCTGGCTGCTGCCTTAATGCTCGGCAATGAAGTGCGAAGTGACAAATTGCTTTATTTATGTACAATTTGGTATGTGCATATGTGTATGTATGTGTGTGTGAATGCAAGCATGAATGTTAAGAGTGCAACATTCTCTATGTGGATTGCAATTCAAAGGATTATCTGTTTTTATGTTTTCATATTTTTCAGTGCAGAAGCATCCTCATCTATTATGCATGCATTTTTAAGGGATTTCATTTAGAAATATATTCCGCATACGCAGTGTGGTACTGGTTGCTCTGGAAAGTGTTAAAATCAAAGTGGTGTTTTCTTTTCTTTTGCTCATACATTGAGAAATGTATCTGGTTGGTGAAAGCGGCATATAATCTTGAAGCATTAAGTGCAATAAAGCAGAAGGTACCTTGAAAATTCAGTAAAATTTCACTTAAATGCGTATGAATGTGCAAGTGTGTATGTAAATTTTAGTTTGCAAGTATTTTCCAACTGAGTAGCGCTGCTGACACATACATATGCAGTTTATCTCACTTGTGTCGCCACAAATGTTAACATGAATTTTGCAATCGGGCTACTAACATTAAATTTATAGAAAACGAAGCCTTTTTTCTAGATTTGAATGTTAAACGAAAAAATAAATAAACTAACCTTTTTTCAAAATCGACTTTTTTGTATTTTATTTTAGGCTATCAACCAGTAATACAAATTCCAATTAAAAAAATTAAGTATAATTTCATTACTTTTCGTCTTTAATGAAAAACTGCTAGAGAAAAAAAATCATATTATTATTAACTGGCGCTTACACCCCTTTTGGGCGTTTGGCCGAGCTTCTCCTCCTATTTGTGGCGTATTTCTTGATGTTCATCCACAAATGGAGACACCTACAGTTTTAAGCCGACACCCAGTGGCAGTTATTTTTTATAAGGAACTTTTTCATGGCAGAAATATACTCGGAGGTTTGCCATTGCCTGCCGAGAGGGGCGACCGCTATTAGAAAAAACCAATTCTTTATTTTGGTGTTTCACGCAGTTTCGAACCAACGTACTCCGAATTCCGAATGGTAGTGACGCACCTACAATTCGGCTACGGCGGCCTCAAAATTTATATGCAACAGTTTTTGTTCAATTAACTTTTTTCTTCTCCTATTAAGTAAACCAAATTTTAGGAAGGAAGTTTTCTGTGATGAATATATTTAAGAGCCAGAAATATTTTTTCTAATAACACTTTACAAACCTTTTATGTGGGTACAAATAGCCGTTTGAAAAGTTCAAGCAAATAAAAAAAAAAAAATTAATTGTTTGGGGTGAACCTTTTTTAATTTTTGGCATTGTCTCCTTTTAGGCTCATACACTTCGTCCAATGGTGTTCTAGTTTGTTGATCTCTTCCGAATAATAAGATTTTTCCAGGTCTAAAATAGCCTGAAGGTCTGAAAAATAGCTATTAGTTTCTGCCATCACTCTTCGTTCGAATAAAGTCCTTTTTTCGCCAGTCATTTCTGCAAATTGGGGAACAAATAGTAGTCCAACTTATCCGAGGGGGCCAAGTTTGGAGAAAAGGGGAGATATGAAACGAGTTGGAACCCTATTTCTATTAATTTTGCGACCATACTTGCTGTGGAGTGAGTTGGTGCGTTGTCGTGACGGAAAAGAACCTTTCGAAAATCTCTCTACTTACTCGATTCAAACTAATGTTAAACACAAAGAAATATACCGATCTGGCTGAAATTTGGTGTGTGTTCTTCCAAGAGATGCTACTCACTAAACATAACGACGATACGCACCAGTAGTGCCGTCTTTCTTACTTACCCACCCCGCACCATAATAACGCGCGGCCTCGTGTCGCTAGAGGTATAGGAACATATCGTATTTCACCGCTATAAGCATTGTCTGAATTGCACGTGAAGAAGGACTTATATGAAAGTGTCCCTTATAAATATAAACTGTGAAAACGTAATCAAAAAGTTCCGAATATATACAAAAAATTCAAAAAATTAAATATCCTCAAAAGTGATATTATCACCTTCGAAGTACTCCCCAGCAACTGCAATACACTAACGCCAGATTTGATCCAGCTCTCGAAACATTTTTGGAACTCTATTTTCATTATAGCCATCTGAGCCATCTTCGATTTTTCCATTACTTCCTTGCGGCTGTTACATCGCGTTCTTTTTAGTGGTTTTTTGACTCTTGATCAAACAGAAAACGCATCGCAAGGAGCCATATCAAGTAAATTCGATGGCTATTGGCTGGCATTCGTTTCGTTTTTGGTCAAAACTTCACTTCATGTTGCAAAATCCATGAGTTGTTTTTGCACAAAACCTATCTTTTCTTGGCAAAATCCTTTACGTAAACGTCTCATTACGCCCAAATAATAGCCCTCATTAGCAGTCGGACCTTTGGGAAAAAATTCGTGGTGCACAATTCTGTTGCAATCAAGAAAAACTGCGAGAAAAGCTTTCCTTTTATTGTCTGAAAATGACGTGTTTTATTTGGTCTTGGTTCATTTGGAGCTCTCTGATCAATGCACCTGGTATCTGCCTCATAAAGCCACGTTTTGTCTCCAATAATGAAGAGTTGCATGAATAATGAATGTGGGGTTAAATTCATAGTTCGAAATCATGTCTTTAGCGATATCAACGCGACCTCTTTTTTGCATAAAACTAAGGTTTTTTGAGATCAACTGCAATGTACTGCTTGATTGTTGATTACTGGTTGATTTGCGGCTATTGATCTACTTTTCTTTCACTTTATTGATGCTTTCAGCAGCTTTGATGTCGATGGCCTGTCACTACGTTCCTCATCTTCAATGGACTCTCGGTATTTCTATAAAGTGCTGTTTACTATAGTGATTCATCATTGAAGCAGTTCCCCAACAATCTAAGGTTTTCACACCATAGAATCCATTTGTAAGGCAAAATTATATAAAAACTCAAGTCCATTTTTAGAACTCTAAAAAATCGAAAACACGTGCAGAGGTAGATTTACTTAAATGAGCGTAACTTTTACGAATGTCAAGCAATGACCAAAAAAATGTTGTAGGAATAGTAATCGCATATGTGGTAACCTAACAAAAAACCAAGAAAATTAGTTGACTGAGATCATCACCTGACGGTTGTTTCGCTAAAGTTTTGACCAAGGTAGTATTCAAATCCTCGGTCATAAGCATTACGGATGTATCTGATTGAAAGCTTTGAACGACTGCTATTAAGTTAAATAAACTTCCGTTTACAGCAAGAATAAATTGAGATTTCATTTATTCGCCGTAGCCGAAAATTATTGAAACTTGTTATGAAAATCCTCGATTTTTAAGAGCAACATATCGCAGAATTCGTGATTTTTTGGTGAAAATATGGTCGGAATGGGCCTGCAAATGAAAAGTTGGTAAAAGAGCTGAGGATACAAAAACTGGCAGATTCGGTTGAAAATATTGCAGCTGTAGCGCAAAAGTGGTGCTGAACAACCTTTAACTTTGATATCTCAACGTACTTACCAATTTGCTATTTATGAATGGACTGTTGCGCCGTTTTTACATGTAATTGTTAAGAGCTGAATTTGAATAAAAATATTGATTATGATTTTTTATAGTTACTAGTCAAAAGAGCCATTATAAGGCGGGACCAAACCACTTTTAGCAAAAAAGCGGGCCAAAAACTATTGAATGGTTATACACACAAACCTCCCCTAAAAATTCATATGAAACTCCTAATTAGTTGGAGAGGTGCATAATGATGCGTACAACAGATTGCGACAGGTGTTATGTAATGTGTCAATGCTTATTTTCAGACGGATTGTTTTGAGAAGTAATAGAATTACATAACCCCTTGCGCGATATGTGGTGAGAAGCAGGACGCTTGACTTTTAGGTATATAAACAGGTATTAAAATAATACAAAGTTCGAATTATCTGCTACTCTAACTGCTAAAATGAATTTTAATTTGTTCTATTCGCTTTGTATAAAAAGCGAAAAAAAGTGCTTTGTATAAATTGCAAAAAAAAAAAACAAAAAAAAACTTAAATAGGATTTATTTCCTATCATACTTTTATATTTGTATGTATGTATGTATGCAATTAGGGCTCGGCGCTTAATTCTTAAATTTATTTCTGCTGTCACAACAAAGCAAAGTCACAAAGCAATAGCAAATATCAGCCATCACAAGACGTGTGCATGCATATAGGGTGACTCAAGGGTGATGCAAATCTTTGACAGCGATTATTTGTGGTTTAGTAATTTTTTATAAATATTGTTTTTTAAGCAATTGGTGCGAGAGGCTCTGGCAAATTTTGTTATGAAGCAATACTCAGTTCAACAAGGCTTAAGTGGGATCCGAACGTTTTGTGAAAATGATCGTTTTGCAGCAAATACATTTCACATTGAGGGATACTTTCACTTAAATCAAAACTGCCACATTCAGTTTCACACCGTTTGGTGCGGTTTTTGGGCTGAAAGCATCAACAGGCCTTACTTCTTCGAAAGTATTAACGCTAAGGCTGTCACAATGTATGGTGAGCGTCATCGTGATTTGATAGTAAACTTTATTATTTTATTATTAGTATTATTAATTAAGATTTATTAGTATTTCTTATACTCTATTTTACATTTGTTTTTAATTTCTTATATTCATAAGAAAAAAACCGACAATTAATTGTTAAAAAAAAAATCGAAATTTTTGAAAAAAAAATCCTTCGATCGGGCACGATTTTTTATGTTTTTCAAAAGCAGTATAAATCATATTGAAATCTACCAAGCGGTTTTTAAGTTACAGCGATCACCAGTTCAGAAAACATAGTTTTGAGAAAAAGGAATTCAAAGTTTTGCTATCGACTCCGGAGCGCTCGAGCGCTCTTTGTTAATTGTTGAGTAACTTGAAAGGTGTTTGTCGGATTCACTTGAAATTTTCACACAATATTTTTAAGATATTATACTTCAAGAAAGTGGAAGTCAAGTTAATGCGTCTAAGATGTCAGTATGTTTGTGTCATCGGTACAAAAATGAGTTTCGAACAAAGCGCTAATAACAAATTTCGTTTTAAAATCGGTAAAACGTTCACTGAATCATTTGAATCGATGAGACAAGTTTACGGCGATGATTGTCTATCTCGTACCAGAGTTCATGAGTGGTTTACACTTTTCAGAGATGGTTGTGAGGACATAAATGCCAATGAACATACGGGCCGCCCAAAATCAGTAATCACCGAAAACTCCATCGAAATTGTTCGTAAATTTATCAAAAATGAACCGAAACCATTTATCGCATTTTAGCTGATCATTTGGGTTAACGAAAGCTCTGTGCGCGTTTCATTACGCACAGGTTAACTGAGGGCCAAAAATTGCCCAGAAATCACCATTGGAAAGACTTCATTAAAGAGGCGAGAAAAACCGAGAACTTCCTTTACAACATTGCAACTGGTGACGAAACGTAGTGTTTCCAACATGAACCTAAAACTAAGCGTTAAAGTCCCGAATGCAGGGCGCCAGACAAGCCACCACACAAAAAATCGCGTTCGGAGAAGTCAAAAATCAAGTCGATGCTCATTTGCTTTTACGATTCCAAGGCAATTGTCCACAAGGAGTTCGTGTCAACGGACCAAACCGTCAATGCAAGTTTCTATCTTGGCATTTTGAAGCGTTTTTTTTGCAACGCATTCGTCGAATTCACCCTCAATACATGCATGATAATTCACCAGCTCATCGATCCACTCTTGTGACTGATTTTTTAACTAGAACTCGCATTTTGACCATCAACCACTCACGGTATTCGCCTGATATGGCTCCCTATGACTTCTACCTATTGGGAAAATTGCAATTGGCCATGAAAGAAAAACGTTTTGCGTTCGTAGAGGCCCTCCAAAAGGCTTATACCGACATCCTAAAGGACATTCCGGTCAATAACCTGAAAGACTCTTTCGAAAAGCCTTTAGATCGCGCGAAACAGTGTATCGAGAGCAGAGGCGACTATTTTGAATAAATAAACTCGAAGTTATCAGAAAAAAGCTGCTGTCGTTTCTATTTGAGCTAAGACTTGCTTATTTTGGACTTCACCTTGTATAGGAGGGTTGAACGGTATTCAAAGTGTGGCTTAATAATAACTTGTTTCGTATCTTCTAAGAAAATCCAATCTTGTTTCCAGTTTTTCTTTCCAAATTTCATATTTTTATCTGCAACGACACCTAAATACTTCATTTGGTCCACCTTCTCAATGCCAACATCATTTATTTTTTATTCAATTTGACTGTTCATATTTATTTCCGTCATTTGTTTTTTTCTGTTCGTTTGATTTAGGTTATCAGCTTTGAGCCATGAATTGACTTGATAAACGCCATTGCTTTCGCATTCAGTGTAATTTTTCCTGCTGCATATATTAGAGTGCCTTCTGCGTACATTTCAATTTTACAATGCTTTTAAACGCTTTCAATATTATTTATGCAATGCCCACCTAAGTTGGACCCATGTGGGACACCTACTTCTACTTTTCCAAATTCAGAGGCGCATCACGTTTGCTTTACTTTTGTTCCCTTTTGAGTCGTTTCAGTTAGATAGGGAAATGTATAGTCATTATTTCTTAATTTCATTCCTCCACCCCAACAACCTTATTCTTCCAATCCTTACTCCGGCATAAAAGTTAGCGCGTTACTTGCATTGTGACTGCTAAAACAAGCAAAAATCAAAAGAAAAAGACACAGTTACACATTGCAACAGTGGCGCCAGTAAGAGGAAGCGGGCAATCGCGGTAATAGCGCAGACACACCAAATTTAGCGAAGTCCTCAACCATCTGTGTGATCCTTCTGACAGAAAAATGTGAAACACAGATGGCGCTTCAAGCAGTAAGAAGGCGTTGTTTCTAAGCAACGACTGGTGGACATTCCCACTACTTAGGACTAGTAGCGGCAGGCTAATCACCTACCCTGTCAGAAATCAAATAGATTAACGAATCCAACGCAATACTGAGTCTTGTCGAGGCACACTATGCTCCCGAGTGGAGTGAACAAGGAAAAAACAATTTCTTAATCGATACATTTTTATTATCTCTGACAGTATTTCCCTTTCTATTGTTTCGAAAGCTCTTTTAAGTTTAAAAATGCAGCCATAATTTTTGTTTGCCTTTGAATACTTTTCCATTTGTTTATTAGGTGGTCTACTGTAGCTTCACATGATTATTTCTTTGTAAAATCGAATTCAATTCTTTAAGCTGTTTTTTGACAACTTTCTCAAGCAGTTTTTCTAAGGTTGACCTGGCTTGCCAATCAGAACTCCTCACATTTGTGTGTATGAAAATTTTTTTTATAGCCGTTATAAGTGAATCTTTCCACGATTTTTGGAACTCTCCTTTAGATAGTGAGGTATTGATGATCCTCGGTAATGTAGGACTTAGTGCAATCCAATGATCTAATAGTATTTTTGGACTAACATTACCAAATTAGATTTATTGTTTAGCGATTTACGTACTGTATATAACTGATTGCCTGATATTTGGCGTAATCTAAAGACCGTAGATTTATTTTCTATGATATTGGTAAATCTTACATTTTCTTGAGCTGCTGTGCTTTACATTTGCCACAAAATATTTACTAAATTTATTTGGTATTTTCCCTTAATCACTGTGTTCTACTGTTTCAAAAGAAACTGCTTTCATTTTATTTACGAGTGCCTCGACCACCAGATTCTTTATTTCATTTCACAGTTCTCACTGGTATCTTACTTTCATAGGCCCCTTCTTGGTGTAGTTTTTATTGTATTATTCATTTTATTTTTTTATGTATTTATTTAACGCGGGTTTCGAAAATGCCATTTTCCACACAGCGTATGCAATAATTTCGCTATTGCGAATGAAAATTCCAGGACCCCAGGGTACTGGGGTCTTTCTCTGAGTCCGCGCGAAAATATGGTCAATGCCAATAAGCCCAAGACGGTTCTTGAGATGTTGAAAAAAATCATATGCGTTGGAAATGCGGATGGGTTGGTGCGTAATTACCATTCGGTAGCGGCCGAGCATGAAACATCTAATGATAGAAACAGTTTTTTAAGCAGTCACCGCCCAGCAGACAGTGGCAAACATCCGAGTGTATTTCTGCCTTGAAAAATCTTCTCTCAAAAAACCATCTGTCGTTTGCAGGTGGCATACAACTATAGCTCCCTTCATCTGTGGGAAAACATCAATACGACGGCACAAATAGGAAAAGAAGCTCGGTAAAACACCCAAACTGTAAGTGTCAATAAATCATATACAGGTTAGGTTGGGCATATCTGCTGACCTATATAGATCTCACATAGACCACAAGGGTCCGTAGTGTTACCAGTGTTGTTGAGGTCGTGCTCAAAATAGTTAGTGATACATGTCTTGGCGAGTTTTAATAAACAGTTTATAACTTTGTCCGGAATATCCTTCAGAGATGAAAAGTATGCCGATCCCAGGCAGTTGTAAAGAGTTTTGCTTGGAGCAGGACAGTGGCAAAGGAAATATTCTAACGTGCCCATTTGTTCTTCGCGCAGTTCAGAACCAGTCCCATTTTAGCTGCGTGATCTGGAGTGAAACAATGTCTCGTCATTACCCCAACCAATATTCTACATTTATTCCTTGGGAGCGATAAAATAAAGTTGGTTGTTTTCGTGCTGCAAGTCAGTAGCATTATTATGGCAATCCTGTGGGAGGTCGAGGCTTCCCATATAGACTGTGTTTCCAGAGTTAGTTCCCCGTTTAAATCCGTCTTCAAAACTGCGAGCGGGGGATAAATGTTCGATGAGTATACAGTAACTATGAAAAAGAGTTCTCGAACATTTTCATATGCGCCTCCTTTGCTGCCAGAGGTAGGCATTTAACGGATCTTGGGGATCAAACAAAAATACCATGGACTAGTAAAAATCATATTGAAGAAATACAAAAAGAAGAGCACAAAAAAAACGCAATTTCTACAAATTTTTTATGTTTTATTACTTCAAGAATATCAGTGGCCTTATTACATCACCTTGTACACACAAAATAGTACATTAGTTGCAGTGATGACAGCGCTAGTAGCAAGCAATGCCAACTGCCTAACAACCAGAAAATTTGCTCAAAAAGGCATTTTATTAAATTTTTCACAGAATAACCACGTGAAAGGCAGCGTACAAGTGTTTTCGTATGTGTGCGTCTGCTTCAGCAAGAGTGATGCTTTAATGCTGTAGCTGAAAGCTTTTCACGTTACCCGCTTGCCAACACACACACATACACATATACATGGGTACAATTCGTAAGCCCAGTATTGGATGAAAAACCAGAAATGTAACTTTAATCCAAATTTAATGCTTGGATTAGAAATGGCAGAGCAGCAGTAGAGCAACGAACAGCTCAAAAGTAAAGCAAGGACGTTGTAATAAATGTGCGAGTGAGTGAGTGAGTGTGCATATAGACCGGCCAGTCTATCAGCCAACCAAGCATTCAGTCAAGCAGGCAGTCAGCCTTTGAAAGCTGGTGCGGCAAAGAAATGTCAAGTGGCCAGCAAACGAGCAGCAGCTGTGCTCCCCAAAGTAAATATACAAGTACCTATACATGTAAAGATATTTATTTGCGCGCGTGTGTGTGTGTGCTGATTTCATCACAGAAATTTACCTACTAACCATAAACAAAACTACACATCCTACTATGATTTATACTGATGTATTACTTTGTGCTTATGTTTGCTCATAGACTATCTCAGTTTTCTTTTGGTGCATGTGTCCGTGTATACACTTAACTCAAATGTACATATTTATACGTATGTACGCATGTAAGTAGGTATGTATTTGCTGTGTAGAACGTGCCTGGTAAAGTATGAGTGATTTATTTTACGTCAAATAAAGCAACATTGTGGAATGTTGTGCTATGAAAAATGTGCCATTTGAGTAAAATTCTGATTCAGTTCTGTGTTTCAAAATGTGTTGACAACTCGTTAATTTGAAAATTTTCTTAGAGGGTGCCATTCTGCTTTTAGATTCTAAATGCAGCCTAAATACTTTTGCTGCGAATTTTTAATATGGCATCAGTGTGCCTTTCAAGGATTTTCATTCATAAGTGCTTGCCATTAGGTGAATTAAAAAGTACTGAATATTATCTGCTATAGTTCACACTATGTGGCAATTGCACTTCAACACAAGTTCTTTATCAGTTTAATGTTTACTGAAGTCCCTTTTTTATAGACTGCCAGATGGGAGGCAAAAAAATAAAAAAAAATTATATTATATATTCTGCAGTTTTTCGCCGCTAAGGCCCAAATGAATGGTCGGAGTAGGCGGTCAACAAAATTGGCCTAATACTAGGGTGTTCAATGAATATTGCGATTTGTTAAGAAGAACACAATTTTATGAATTGAAATACACTTTATTATACGGCGTAGTCTCCCTGAACATCAATTCACTTGTTCCAACGAGCTTCGAAAATATGAGTTCCATATCTGAAGTGAGGCTCTGGAGGGCTTCAAAATTCGCTTGCACTGCTGTTATGACCTCATCGTTTGATGCACGCATGCATTTTTTTAGGTTTGGAAACAGATGGGGTTCGCTAAGGCCCAAATCTGGTGATTTCGATGAATTCTCCAACAATTAGAACTTTAATTCACGGATTTTAGCCATTTTAAAAAGCTCTGTGCAACGCTGCATTGCGCCGATGAAAAATAATTTTTTTCGTTTGCAAACTCGGAACTTTTTCACGACTGTTTTTCTTCCGCTGCTACAAAAGGTTACATTAATTTTCAAATTTTTTGTTTTACCAGTGTGCAAGTAATTCAAAAACAAAATTCCCTTCGCATCCAAAAAAACTGATGCTAACAACTTTTGGGACAATTTCTGGATACGAACTCGTTTTGGAGCCGAAGAACCAAGTTCACTCCACTCTTTAGCCTCTTATTTTGATTTAGAATTATGGTGATAGATCCAAGCCTCAACCGTAGTCTTTCCGTAGTCACTTTATTCTTTTGAAAATGCTCTAAATCTTGCAGAGAAAGTCGCATTCGTAAGATTTATTTATGCTCCTTTGTTATCGAATGCGGCACACAGCTTTTTGAAGCCCAGTACTTCAGTAAAAATATTGCTTAAACTGCCCAATGAGAGGTCTAGAGTTTCTACTAAATCTACTTCAGCAGCTCGACGAATTTTCAATGCGATATCCTGAATTTTTTCTACACTTTTTGGTGCTATTGCTGTTGGTGGACGTCTTCGACGTGGACAGTTTTCAAGGCTTGTACGACCACTTTTAAGTTCAGAAAGCCATCTTTCTACTACACTTATTGGTGGCGAAAAGTCCTTATACACTTTCAACATTCGCTTGTAAATTTTCTTTGCTTTTAAACCTTCCAAAAATGAGAATTCAATCACTGTACGCGACACTTGATTTTCTCCATTCTAAAAAATACTGAGACCCATCGATACTAAATGGCTTGTAAACAAGGAACGAATTGCCAGGTTGAAATGAAATTTCGCAAACGTTCATATAAAGGTGTGCCAACATAACAAAAAAACCCTGTTTTATCGAACCGCAAAACTTATTGAACAACCTGGTCAGTCTAGGATTTAACACCAAAGCATTGTTTCCAACAACTACATTCTGGCAAAAATAATTTTCCAGCAATATAGAAATGCCAATGAGGCAGGTTTAAATTATTATGTATGTACTTTAAACAACATTTAAAGCGTCCCATGTGCCAATCAATTCACTCAAAAACTGAAATTAAATACGCACGCGCTGACCCGTAGGTTCTCACGTTGTCTTCTCTGAACACTAGACCTGGTAGAAGTTTATGCGGGACATTTATTCAGCTATGGCGCATTTCTCGCTAATACTTCTTACAAATAAGTTGTTCTTAAAGGCGTTGCATAGAGGTTTTATGCTGGCAGAATCAATTGCCTGCATGTATTCTGGCGTGACTATGGGCAATCTATTACTGCAACTAGTAACCAGGATCCATTCATTTTTTGTACTCAATATTAGAAGTATGTGGCTTATGCAGCTTTCATCACGAGGAAGCGCAAATTCATTCGTTATGTTCCTTCGAGGTAGCTTCCTTAAATTTTATTTTTTATAGGCTTATGGATATAACCGTTTAAAGAGGATCCTCGAAAAAGATGAAAAAAGGCCACACCCGGATGCCCAACCGAAGGTTTTAAAAAAGGTGTCGACCGGAGGTTTAAATTAATGGTGTAATTGTCATGACGGCACTACGGTCCATGCAAAGTGTCTAAAAACAGAGGCCTAAAAACTTAATTTGTTCTTTTTGTTTTAATTTTAAACGGCTTTTCACTATTGTGAGTTGAGCACGATTCTGGGAACCAAAAGTGTCCAATAAAGTAATGACTCTTAGAAAATTGTCGGGTAGAAATCAATGAAACTGTGTTTTTAAGTGTTTTTACTTCTACTTCTCTCAAATTTCTGAACTGCCAGACATTTCAACCTTTACTGAAATTAAAGCTCGAATCGTGTGGTAAAAAAACTATATATGCAACTTCAAAAAAGTAAGCAACTTTAATATAGTAAAACGTGATTGAAACGCATAAAAAGGTGGGTGAATTTGAAATTTGAATAGGATGAGCCAAGGAGCATCAAGAGATTTGGTGGCTCCTAAAACACTCAGGCTATGGGCTTTTTAGAGCTCTGGAAAGAGGGTAGATAGTCAGAGAGGAAAGGAGAAAAGTATCAGAAAAAGAGATAGGAAAGAATAGAGATAAAGACAAAGGTAGTTGTCCTGTGACAACTTTCCAAATTCTTTGGCAAATCTCCTCCAAATATCCTCCAGTTTTGCATTATGGATTGCTCCATTGCTCTTGCAATGGAAATCTGACATCAAATTTCTTTTCAAATGAAACCATGGGTATCAGGTCGTTCTTAGGTGCCAAAACAGTGAACACTGTTCAGAGTATTCTGTGTCCGGGCATCCCGTTTTTTTGCCAGAAACCATATTTGTGGAGCCCACGGGGACCAAATCCAGCATTGCATTTAGGGCATCGCCAGAGGTTGTACTCATGTCACCCGTAATGCATAAACATACGCTTATTTGCAGCCTGTATAGTTCCCGGAGTGTGGACTTAACCATGCTCCGTCGCCACCAGACCACAGAGGCGCAAGTGATGAAAAAAAGGTGGGTACTTCTGCGTGGAAAAATACATCGCATGCTTTTTAGCTATTTACGGTGTGCTTAATTCGAAAGTTTCCTAACCCTGGATTTTCTTTTTGGCTGTAATTCTATGGCATCCTAAGGACATTTATTCTCAAAATAAGCAAACTGGCTCTTTGCGAGACCGGCTAATTTATAATACTTTGAATATAAACGGTGGTTAAGTTTCAAGGTCCGGTGTTGATTTTTAATAAAATACAATTTTTTTAGGAAATTATTATCATTTCTCCATATTATGATAATATGGGTACGGCTCAATTACGTATGGAATAAAATATCGGCCAAATGGCCGCCGCGGTCTCGGCGGCACACCTCCATCCGATGGTCCAAATTTTCGATGACGCTGAGGCATAATTGAGGTTGTATGCCGCTAATGTGCCGAATTATCTCATCCTTTAGCTCTTGAATTGTTGCTGGCTATACACCTTTTCTTTCCAATAACCCCAAAGAAAGAAGTCCAACGGTGTCGTTGACGTTTATATGTGGTTCACATTCAACATCGGCCCTTGAAATTTAACCAACCTTTATAAGTAATTAAATGTGTGATCCTTCAACTCCTTGGAGTACAGGACGTACACCACTGTTCTTTGTTAGTTCGTTCCACGATAATAAAAAAAACATAGTTTATTCCAAAATAAATACCATTTCAATTCAAATTTCAACCGTTGTGCAAGCACTATAAATTGAAAATTAAGAAAAAAATTGGAACGCTGTTTTACAGCCCATTAAATTTTAATATTATATAATAAATATTAAGTCTTAAGTGGCATGCAAAGGCAAAAACCTCCGAGAGTATGTCTGCCGCGAAAAGGGTCCAAATAAAATACAAAACCCATTTTCCGTTGGGAGTCGCCATAAAACTGTGTTGTTTTTTTTTGTTTTTTGCTTCCATGGGCGTTGTGGTTGCGCGCTGCCCTCAAGTGGCCCTTTGAAACCAGGACAAGGCTGTTGTTTCGTCGAAACTCCTCCCCCACGGGACAACCGCCAAGTATTGCATCGTGGGCGGAAAAGGCGAATTAGTAACCGGTCCTTTTTCGTAGTCTTTCGAGGGTCCTTAGTTTTTTCATAGGCTCTGCTATGACATCGCATTCCTGCTTGGTAGCATGGATTGTACGAATGAATCTGGGTCGTAGTTTCCTCCAAATATGCTGCGAAGTTTCAATCTTCAGCCATAAAACACATTCGATTACATTCGAAGAATACGTGTTGAACGTCTTCTATCGCGCTTACCCCACAGTATTCGCAAGTGCGATTCGATTCGTGTTTGAACCGATGGAGGTATGCTTTGAAGCATCCACGCCCTGTTAAAAATTGCGTCAGATAAAAATCCACTTCTCCGTGTTTTCCTTCAAGCCAGCTTCACAAGTCTGAAATACATAAAACTGTAGGTCCCTCCATCTGTGGAACAACGTCAAGACGCACGCCACAAATAGGAGGAGAAGGAGTTCGGCCAAATATCCAAAAAGGGTGTAAGCGCTAATTATATATACATATATGAGTAGCTACATATGCAAATAATTTATGTATAGATATTTTAACAATTATTTCTTCAAAATGTTCCTCGAATGGGTGTTTAAATTCAGGCTTATGAAATTTTGAATGTCGCTTGGTATTTTGTTATTTATGGCATCTTTTGGCGCCTCTTTTGGTTTGTTAGTTAATATAAAAAAACAAGCGAGTCGAGCGTAAAAAAGATAATCTTGTTGCTGGCTCGGTGTTTGTTGTCATTGATTTTTGATATTTTTTTCCTGACGGCGTACTTTCTCTATATGAAAAAAAATTTCATGAATTTGTTATGTGAAAAAGATGCTGAACACAGTCCACCAATAAATTATAATAAATCAATAGAATTTCATATAAGCTTCAAACTTTTACTTTTTGACGTGATAACGTCTTATAATTCGATGTAACCGGCAGCACGCACCAAAAAATGCGTCGTTACCTTGCTTGAACTGCATGTTATGTTATGTTATGGTATGTTATTTTATGTTATGTTATGTTATGTTTTGTTATGTTATGTTATGTTATGTTATGTTATGTTGTGTTATGTTATGTTATGTTATGTTATGTTATGTTATGTTATGTTATGTTATGTTATGTTATGTTATGTTATGCTATGTTATCTTATGTTATGTTATGTTATGTTATGTTATGTTATGTTATGTTATGTTATGTTATGTTATGTTATGTTATGTTATGCTATGTTATCTTATGTTATGTTATGTTATGTTATGTTATGTTATGTTATGTTATGTTATGTTATGTTATGTTATGTTATGTTATGTTATGTTATGTTATGTTATGTTATGTTATGTTATGTTATGTTATGTTATGTTATGTTATGTTTGTGTAAATGTAACTAGATCAAGGGTGTAAGCGCTAATTATATATACATATATGAGTAGCTACATATGCAAATAATTTATGTATAGATATTTTAACAATTATTTCTTCAAAATGTTCCTCGAATGGGTGTTTAAATTCAGGCTTATGAAATTTTGAATGTCGCTTGGTATTTTGTTATTTATGGCATCTTTTGGCGCCTCTTTTGGTTTGTTAGTTAATATAAAAAAACAAGCGAGTCGAGCGTAAAAAAGATAATCTTGTTGCTGGCTCGGTGTTTGTTGTCATTGATTTTTGATATTTTTTTCCTGACGGCGTACTTTCTCTATATGAAAAAAAATTTCATGAATTTGTTATGTGAAAAAGATGCTGAACACAGTCCAAACCAATAAATTATAATAAATCAATAGAATTTCATATAAGCTTCAAACTTTTACTTTTTGACGTGATAACGTCTTATAATTCGATGTAACCGGCAGCACGCACCAAAAAATGCGTCGTTACCTTGCTTGAACTGCATGTTATGTTATGTTATGGTATGTTATTTTATGTTATGTTATGTTATGTTTTGTTATGTTATGTTATGTTATGTTATGTTATGTTATGTTATGTTATGTTATGTTATGTTATGTTATGTTATGTTATGTTATGTTATGTTATGTTATGTTATGTTATGTTATGTTGTGTTATGTTATGTTATGTTATGTTATGTTATGTTATGTTATGTTATGTTATGTTATGTTATGTTATGTTATGCTATGTTATCTTATGTTATGTTATGTTATGTTATGTTATGTTATGTTATGTTATGTTATGTTATGTTATGTTATGTTATGTTATGTTATATTATGTTATGTTATGTTATGTTTGTGTAAATGTAACTAGATCAATTCCATTGCGATTCCATTTACCTTCTTCTTTATATCCATACAAAATATCTATCAAACAAATAAAATTAAAATTTTCTTTTGAAAAATGCAACAATACCATCAGTATTTTGTTATGACGTCGCGTTAAACTATCTTCAGTACACCGACTTTACAGACAACCTCTTTTTTGTAATAAATTTTAATGGGCTTTAAAACTGCGTTACCAGTTTCTTTATCAAAATCTTGACTCAAAAGTTTGAAATTCGGATGACAATTTGTTAAGTTTTTCTTATGTTTTCATAAAGCTAAATTTCGATCTATGTGGTGTTTTTTAAGCATTGAGCTTTACTTTTATAAAGAAAGTAGTGCACATTAAAGAAAAGGCAAGAACAGTAAAAAATGGTCTTAATGTTGAATCGATATATTTTTTTCGCGGACTGTATTTGTATGTACTCGCATGGGTGTAGTTGTGTAGTTGTTAAAATTCATACACTTTTTCATTACAAATTTTCCTGCGCATTTTATTTTAAAGCCTTGCCACGTGCAACAAACTTTACGTGGCATGTTTCTTCTCATTTGCGCTTCATGAACTTGGCGTTGTTATCCACATTTTTATGCTTTCTGAAGCCACTTTTTGCAGGTTGCCTGAGTACCTCTGTGCATGTTTTTTTTTTTTTTGTAAAGAGCTTTGGTTAAGAATACTTTCATGGTATTTCTTTTGTATTTCCTTAGTAGGATATTTCTAGTATTTCAAAGAAAAATGTTATCCCCTGTGTATTGAAAAGTTTGGCGAAGAAATAAAAAAAAAACAAAAAAAAAAAAAATACAATGAAAGCAAGAGCTAAAAGAAATGGAGAAACAGCAGAAAAGGAAAACAAAAACTAGGCACACCAAATAAGTGTTCAACAAATTTTTGGTAAAGTATTTTTTTCTATCTTTACTTCACTTTTACTTGCGAACTTATTTCACATTGCCATATTCAATCAGGCGTAGGAGCGTAGTTGTTATTATTATTATTACTCTTTTTTTAGCATTTTCGTGCTTTGATTTTGCACTTGTTGTTGTTATACTTATTTCCCGTTGTTGACAGCTTAGGGTTTTCCCTTTCATTTCTGTATTGCGGCAGGGCCTTTGTATGCGAACTTCGCCCACTATCAGGGGGCAGAAAAAAGGATATCCGTATTTTCAATAGCTATTGCACACAATAACCAGCATAATAGCTACAATCAGCAAAAAAAAAAAGCGAAAAATAACAATAACGACAAAAACAAAATTCAACGAAACTCAAGTACAACACAAGTGAATACAAGCGAAAAAGGGCGCAAGTAGAAAAAAGTTGAGAGCAATAAAGTTTGCTAAAAAATAAATCAATCAGAAAATTAAATCAAATTCATATTTAATTTTTTGCTGTTGTTGTGGCGTAGTAGTAGGATGAAACAGAGTCAGTGGCAGAACAAGCTGAAAGCCAAAGCATGAAACATAAAACATAAAAAGCGAAAACAACAGCCCACACCAACGTTCGAGTGCTGCTTGCTCTTCTTCTTACCACTACACTTTCACTTGCTTTTGCTGCCGATCGCTGTGTGCTGTTTGCTGTTGCTTTGATTGCTGTTTTAGTACAGTTAGTTTAGTGCTGCCGCCTGCTTTTCTGCCCCTCGCCAGTGCATAGAGAGAATCATTGTTGGTTTTGTTGCTTTTTTTGTTGCCTCTCTTGTTCATACTGTTGATTTCACAGGGTGGCCTATTGTTGTTGGTGCAACAAATTGAATTTTTAATAGAAGTAAATGGGTGATTTAATGTTTCAACTTTTGAGTGGTGCGGCCCTTCAGAAAAGTTGAAGAAATGAAACGAAAACAAGAATTGTATAAAAGTTTCCCTTACATTATTGTAAATCTCTCCTGCCACTTTCACTTTGATTCCCTTGCCTATAGTTTTTGCATCGTGGCGCTGCATGTTGGCAACTAAGCAAGAGGGTCAGCCTAATTTGTTTGCTGATTTTTTCGCTGTTTCTTATTGTTGTTTTTGTTATTGCTCCAACTTCTTCTTGCTGTTGATTTATTCGATTTTATCGGCTTGTTGTAATTAGTAAGCTTTGTGCGGAATGTTCCGGCCTTTCCGTTTTTCTTTCCCTCTTTCATACGCCTTGCTACAGCTCCAACTCGTGTTGTTATTGCTAATTTCTATCGCATTTTTTATTCATTCGGGTTGTTTCAACTGCAGAAAGGCACTTGTTTATATTTACATTATTGACTACTTTAAATCACTTTCGATGAGTGATTCAATTTTCGGCCTTATTATGCGATTATGTTGTTATTGTTAAATTATTCCGTATCAACTTATTGTTCTCAATATTTGGGTAAAAAGATTTTTGCTCTTATTCGAGAGCAAAGTAAGTTAATGGTTCATGGCTTCAACGGCTTTAAGTGATCGTTGGGGTTTCACGCTTTCTTGCTGAAAATGGAAACTTTAGTATTTTCCAGGTTGCTGAAGACGAGTCCTTAGCACTGAATTTAAAATGCAAAATATATACAGGAGAAACTCGATTCTTGCAGTTACTCGACACTTCCGGTCAAATTTTGTTGTTTTCAATTAATGGCAGTCGGTGCGTTAGTTATGCAAGTGAGGTTGTGGACATGCACCTGCGCAATTTCTTCACGAGTTACTGTTTTTAGTTTCCCGATGATGACTTTTTGTAAGAATTCATGGCATATTAAAATATTTAATAGCTGAGTAAAATGGATTTTATATGTCACTTTTGGTTCAAAGATACAGAAATTGAATTCCGCACCGAAACTAACTGCCAAACGGAAAATGTAGAGATTACATGGAAATTACTAATGCTACTTCTATTTTTCAAGCGAAATATGAAAAAAGGCAAAACTTTGGAAGCAAAAAGAAATTGAAAATTTTACATTGAAAATTTTTTAATAGCACAAAAGCTAGTGCCTTTAATTGAATTTCGTGGTATGTTTGAAATAAAATTAATTCCATTTCGACTTCTAATTGATATGAAAACTCACAAATTAATTGAGAAGTGCATTTACCTAGCAACAGCACAATCAACAAAAAATAAAAAAATAAAAGTAAACAGAGAAGTAGAGCACATTTTGAACCAATTCAGCCAATTTATAATAAAAATGTTTTTTTTTTAATTTTTTGTTTCTAATATTTATTTATCTAAGATATGTTGGTGTAAAAAACTTTGAGTCTCTTATAACACAACTACAGCTTGGAAGTTACAAAAAATTTAAAAGGTTAGTTCCAGTACAATAGAACGTCAACTTAAAACGTTGACAGTTGCAGTTTTTGGTATGCCAGGCCTTTTTTAGCCAGTTCTTTTTTAAGTCAAAACCAGATTCTTGAAATTTTTCAACCAATCGACTTATTTGAATGATTATTTTCAGCAAAACGTTCTTCTTCTTCTTAATTGGCGCAATAATAACTTACGCCATTTTGGCCGAGTTTAAAAAAGCGCGCCAGTCGTTTCTTTCTCGTGCCAACCGGCGCTAGTTGGACGCACAAAGTTAAGCGAAGTTCTTCTCTACCTGACCTTTCCCGTAGATGAGGCTTTCTTATTCGTTTGTTACCACCAGCGGGTGCCGCATCGAGTATTTTCAAAGCCGCTGCGTTTGTA
>JAYXIM010021945.1:0-28065 GCA_037575425.1 Anastrepha fraterculus | reverse complement strand
CGTATAATATTATGCTGGGTCCCAGGCCACAGAGATATACCAGGGAACTGTAGGGCAGACCAACTTGCAAGAGAAGGTACCTGTATGCCAGACATAAGTAATTTTATGGAGATACCTCTCGCAACTTGTAAGCTTCTCATTAAGGACGCACTAATCAATTCTGCAAATCAGAGATGGATTAGCGCTAACACCTGCGAAATTGCTAGGCAAACATGGCCAAGGCTTAATTTACGTCTGTCCAAGAGTATTATAAAACTGAGTAGACTTCAAATCAGGACCTTAGTAGGGGCCCTCACAGGACATTGTCTCATAGGAAATCATGCAAGGAGATTAGGCGTATACACGCATGATTTCTGTCGTAGCTGCAGAAATGAGGAGGAATTGGAAACAATTCAACACCTTTTTTGCACATGCCCAGCTCTAGCCAGAAGCAGAAACCGATTTTTAAAATCCTACTTCTTAACGAACATAGATAATCTATACACTTTAGGTATCAACAACCTTTTACGCTTTGTCAAAAGCTCAGGATGGTTCAATATGGAAGGGGAAATGTAGCCCAGCCCCCGCGGCTCACAACGGACCCACTCCGTGGTCTAAGTGGCATCGTTGTCTCTATGTGCGATGCGGCTGCCAAACCTACCTACCTAATAGCGGTCGCCCCTCGGCAGGCAATGGCAAACCTCCGAGTGTATTTCTGCCATGAAAAAGCTCCTCATAAAAATATCTGCCGTTCGGAGTCGGCTTAAAACTGTAGGTCCCTCCATTTGTGGAACAACATCAAGACGCACACCACAAATAGGAGGAGGAGCTCGGCCAAACACCCAAAAAGGGTGTACGCGCCAATTATATATATGTATGTCTATATAAGAAAATACTCATAAAGTGGATCTACACCAGCAACCAAACAAGTGTCCGGTTTTTAATATATAAAAAGTGAGCATGACAATACGTTCCAAAAGTTTTGTATACTCGCAAACTTTACCACTCATACCTATGTATGTATCTGGTAAGTAAGACAAGAATAAGCGTGTATATGTATGATAAATTAGTATTCTTACATATGTACATATGTATATATTTTACGGAGTATGCAATCATGGCTGGCTGAAGAAGATCTCGAACCGAGGCTGTCCTGATAAGTAGCAGGTAGGTTAGAGAAGTGGCTACTATCAATGCTGATCACGAAATAAATTCCAAGTCGAACTTAAAGTACCCAGGAATCAAATTCCATGCTAGACTGACATTCAATAAACACATAGAGTTCGCAGTCAAGAAAACTGAAAAAGTTACAACGCCACTGACAAGGGTGCTGCTAAACGTGGGAGGCCCCACGCCCCAACTCTATATAAGTGGGGCTGATGACTCGGATAGCCTCTCAGCTATCTTGCTGAAGAACTGTTTGTGTCTTACCGAGCCTCTTACAATTATATTTAATAAATCGTTGTCCTCTGGTATATTTGTTAATGACAGGAAATTGGCATCTGGTACCCCTATATTTAAAAGTGGGAATAAAAATGATGTTCGCAATTACAGACCGAACTCGAGGACTTCTGTCTGAAAACCTTTTGAGGTAGCTGTAAATGAAAAGTTATTTTTTGCTGTTAAAGGCCTACTTTCCACCAAGCAGCATAGTACCCAAGCCTCTCCACTTTCGCCAATTTGTCTATTTTCAATGATTAGTGAATTTCTGCTTTCCAGAACAGATCTCAAGTTGATACAATTTACACGGACTTCTCTAAAGCATTTGGCAAAGTATCCCACCGAATACTCTTGTCGAAGCATGGGTATTCACTCAACGTTTTTGTCGTGGATCAAATCATAGTATTTGTCCAATAGGCACTGCGTTGTAGCCGTTGATAATGCGACATCCCGTGCATTTATTGCGTCCTCTGGTGTCTCTCAGGGAAGTATTCTAAGACCCCTACTTTTTATTCCCTTTATTAATGATCAATCAATGATCAAATCAATTTAAGGGAACAGATACCTGTTCCTTTAAGAATATGCCAAACAATTTTTAGAACGTAAATTTAAGTATTTCTTATATTATAGATCGTCAACCGTGTTGGAGCGCTGGGAGAGGTATAGTTACGTTGCCGACTTTAGACGCGTTTTTCTCAAAACTATATTTTTCGAATTGGCGTACACAGTAACTCGAAAAGTTATTGACCGATCTCCCTGAAATTTTGCACACATCTTTTTTATGATATTACTTTCTATGTAAATTTACAATTTCGAAAAAAATTTGGTTTTTTGTATTCAGGTCACTGAAGCCGATGCTACAATGCCCGCCGATTGAGAAGGCCCGTTGCGACCTTCCTGGAAGAATTGAGTGTACATCCGTCATTTTAAATGATTAAACTAAAAACAAAAATTTATATTATATTATTTTAAGGTATAAATAAACTGTATGCCAATTTTGGAAAAAATGTATAGACTTCTTCATTTTAAATAATTTTAATGAAAATCAGGGAAAATATGGCCGTATACAGGTATATGTCCCCTTAATATTCCTAATAAGAATCTTCCGCAGTATGAAACCTTGAAAATTTACTTCTCGAGAACCAATTTCTAGGGCATGCGCGGATTTAAATTTGTTTTCAATTATTCTGCTACTTATTTCAAATGATTACAAGATAATTTTATTAATATTTCATTTTTAATATTCTAATAATATTAAAAGTAAATAAAATGTTCCAAAACATCAACAGGGTTTGCCAGTCAGAACTTTACAAAGTGTCAATATTTTACTGATGCAATGTATAGATACGGTATTTTTACAGTATTGATGCGATACTTTTACATTGTATGCATACCTTTTGGAAAACAACTATTTGTATACAAAGTATTTTTAATTTATTTTTTTTTACTCAAATACAAAAATTTATATATCTATATGTACTTATATTGTATATGACAATTGACGAACGTTCACCGCTTTACATGTAAGCGGGTTGTAGAATATACATATCTATCCGAACCAGAAGATTTTAAAGAAGTAAACGTCAAAAGCAAGATGTCTCCGTGTGTAAACCGCCACAGACTCTTCCTGTAGATGCGTCATGAGCCCCATAATGAGTTGATTTGCTATTTGTTGCTGCAGCTATGTCATCATCAATGTAAATAACCAAAATCAAATACCCATCTTGAGTGTTGCGCCTAAAAACGTGCTTTGTAAACTTAAGCCAAAAAATTAAAATAAAAAAAAACTTAAGCGTCTTACTCCAGGACCTTGATGCTTATTTTAACCCGTATAAACTTTTTGCCAGCTTGCATACACGACCACTTCCGTCGCCATACGCCTTCGGATGCTGCATAAAAACGTTTGCACTTAGATCACCGTACACAAATGCTTTCTTTACGTCAAATTGCATAGATGTATTTTACAAACTGCAGCCATAGCATAAGTAGATCTTACCACTGGACTCAAAATGTGTTCTTAGTCAACGCCACACTCTTGGCGTGAAGTCAACTTTCCCTTCGGCTTGTTTGAGTATCAATGATTATGAGATTTGATGACTTTTTAACCAGTGTCCAGGTTCCATCCATAATCGTCTGACTGCGTAGCCGCCGTTGTTGCAAAGTTGTTCCACGGCATAGACATAGGCTAATTGTCAGTATACCTGATGAAAAGTCATTTCCACGGTTTTGAAACTTGTGAAGCTTAAATTTTGTGTACTTCATTTCTCTCTTTGCACTTATCTTATTTCGTGGCTGATATGCATACCTCCAGGATTCGACACCTGTTGCGATGTCATAGACATACCTTGAAACAACGCGGCTGAATTTCTTTACACGAATCCGGTTTCAGACAATTGTCAAATCTTTTTGAATACCAAATGTTCATGCAATATTTCATGTAGGTATGTTGATCTCACCAATACTCAAGGATGCCTTTACCTTGCGATATGTCACATAACGATCTTGCGTAGCAAATTGACACACAGCATCGATTGTTTCTGGCACAACTACCGTTTTTTTACGGCGACGTTGGTACTCGTTGCACGAGCGTTTCACAAATTAGATTTTAATTAAATATACGTGGGTATATAGGAAATGGTCAGAACCGAATTGTATGTACATACATCAGATTTTCGATTTTATATTTTATGCTTTGTTGTATTTGTACACATGTGCTGAACATATTTTTTCAGTTTCAACCATATTTTTAGTTTGACCAAAAACGCTGAAATTTAAGGCCAAAATCTAATAACTTAACGTAATGACGTCAAAGATAAACCCATCAGTACCACAACAAAGAAAAGGCTCCAGGAAGCTACAGCCGAAAACAACTCCATGCATATTTTAACCAACAACTTGGTTTGCAAAGGTAATCAACTATAGTACCACAATAAATGAAATGCAAATTATTGAATAAACTGCACCAGCCATTCTTAGGCATCGAGTCAACAATAAAACTGGCAAGAGAAACCGTACATATCGCACCCTAAATACAAAAGGGGCACAACTCAAAATTTTCCACACTCGAGCTTGACTTGTTTACAGTAGCACCGAAAACAAACTATGTGACATATCACGCTGAAATTTGCCATGTAAGCTTATAACAGTCCTACCAAAAAACAAAAAATTTATTTTTGCCATATGTCATCCGCGGACCGTTTTATTGATAACGTCTCCTTCATATTTGAGCAGAAGGTACATTTTGAGTTGTGACCCTTTTGTATTTAGGGTGCGATATATTGTGGGCAGCCAAATAAAACATTTTTTTTTTAATTACTGTGGTCACTATTCGGATTTCTTCAAGATAACTTATCGGTTAATATCACTATAAACGCATATATACAAGGTCCGGCACTCGAAGTGTAACCAATTAAAAAGGCCCTGCATTTAGTTTGGAAAACTACTTTTATATAATTCAAATTAAAAAAATTGTGAAAATAATACAAATTGAAGAATCAATTCCGCCTTGAGACGGTCCAGAAACGAATCGCAAGCTGCCCGAATGTGACTTACAGGTATTTTGGCCCACTCGCGGACAATGGTTTTTTTTCAGCGCCTCGAGACTCGTGAATCTTTTAGTTCGGACTTTGCTCTCCAAAATGGCCCAAAGAGAATAATCCATCTTATCATAAAATATTATGTGCAGTTTGGAGACGATATAAAATCAGATTTGTCCATATGTATGTATATATCCATTGTGGCATTGGTATTTAAGTAAAGAATTATTGCTCTGTAAATTTAAAAAAATATTTCACAAAAAACTGACGACATCCTGCACAATGAAAAAGTAGAGACACTATGTTATATGCAAAAAAAAATGCAAAACAAAATAGTTTTTGCGACAATGATTTAAGGCTGTGTTTTTTCTTTATTTCAAAGCAATTGAAATGGACATTCACTAAAGAGGTTGATATTAGTTAAGGGTGGGCTTTTTACAAGCTCTTTTGATGTGTGCATTAAGAATCAGCGCCATTTGTTTTGATTCCTATGTGGGAAACACAAGTTTAGAATTATACGTTTGTATGTATATGGAGATACACGCACAAACATGCATGTGATTACTTACGTGGTCTGAAAGGGTCATTCGATGTTTTGTTTTGTTTCATATACATGAATATAGCTCTTTCTTTCTATCCTTCACAGGTTGTCTACAGTGACCATCCCATTTATTCACCACCCTTCGGAAGCCATATTAGCTTTTTATAGACAAAATAAATGTATTTATGTAAGTACATTTATTTTGTTAAGAACGAAACTATATAAAATTCTTTGAACCAATTATTCATTCGGATTTTTGGTTAATAAATTAAAATGCAAATGCTGGAAAACAAAAATTAGAACATATCTATTTTTTCTCTTTATTTCAGTAACAATGTATTTATTTGGGATTATATTTATATGAGAACATACCTTACAGCGAAAGCATATTGAGAAGCACATCGCTACTCATATCTACCTTCGGAATATTATTCGAAAGTTTCTTTCTTGTTTCTATTGTACCAAGACGAACAGTTCTTGAATAGTATGTCAATGCCACAGGGTGATCACTCAAGCTATGTCACCTTTTTAAGATAGAATTTTTTTACAGTTATGCGTCGAATTTAACCAAAGAATGCTCCGGATACCAATGAACACTTCTTGAAATATTCACAGCGTTTTATATGAAGATAAGAAACGCGGCCAAATCATGATGCTAAATTCACTACAAGCGATACTAATACTAATACATTTCCTTACAGGGCAAGCACTTCGGAAAAATCTCTTTGTCGATTCACTATGAGTCTGCGTACTCAAGATATGTATATCAAAGTGCTGGTACCATCTGAGGTCGAAATTGCTACTTATCGTAATAATATCGTTGACTTCAATAACGCAACCGTTAGTTCCTGAAATTGGTGATGCTCAAATCAAGATATGTATGCTTTTGTTTTTTTTTTATATCCTTGTTCACTCCACTCGGGAGCATAGGGCCTTGACAAGACTCCGCCATCGTACACGGTTCTGGGGTATTGTTTTTGCGCCGTCCCATGTAATGTCGGCATCTGCTAGTTCACGCAACATTGACCTTTGCCAAGTGATCTTTAGCCGACCCCGAGCTCTACTCCTTGCGGGTTCCAGTCCAGTGCCATTTTCGTGGTGCTATCAGGTGGTTTTCTAAGCGTGTGACCTATCCATCGCCACTTTCTGCGTCTGATTTGCCATAGGATGGGCCCCTCATCTATCGACGAGTCGTGTCTGATGATGTTCGGCCAGAATATTCTACAGATGTAGCCTCTGTGTGATGGTGTTGGAGACCAGACATCTTTCTTCACACATGAGCTGAATATTCGCAGTTTAGTGCGCCTAGAGATTTGCAATTTGTATGCATTCGCCCGAACGCAGCCCTTGCTTTGTTTAGCCTGCAGTTGACATCTTCATCTGCTCCGCCGTCTGTTGTGATAATGCACCCGCCAACCATTATAGACCTTGCTTTATTGTGGTGGACTCTCATAGCCAAATATTTACGTATATATGCATAATTGGCGCTTACACCCACAGCTCCTTCTCCAATTTGTAGTGTGCGCCCTATGCCGCCTCCGAAATTTTTTTTCATGACTCATCCAGCCTCGCCCATGACATAAATGAATTGGAAAAAGTATGTTTTCTATACTCTATGGTCAAATTCGCGTTTGAGCACACATGCATTAATTGAATTTAAATACCACTTATTTTACTTAGAATACCAACATCAAAATGACTTTGCCTGCTTTAAAATCCAATTCAAGTCAACGAGTGTTAATTTGGCCTGAATAGGTATTTAAAAAGCAGAGTTCGAAAAGCAAGAGACGAACAAAGCCACACTTCATACGTATGTTACCATGAAGACCCTACTGTATGGCGCACAGGCATGGTACATCCGGTGAAATGACCCTTGGAGTGCCTCCGGTGGGGAGGCCAAATGGAGAAGTATCTGACTTCTTTTGGCTGTTGAACTTAGCCAAATACAAATATATTTAATATATCCGTGAGTAATTGCGTACATACAACATTTTTTTTCCCGAAAAAATTCTCCACCCCTTAGCCTTTAAAACTGAAGCAGATGTAAGACTCGTCCATCTGTGACCTAAGAAGCTTTATAACTTCCGGCATTGTGGACAACATGGAGTGCTAGAGTTGACATGCCAGCACGATTCAATAGTTTGCAAATGAATATTATGAGAGTTAGGGTTATTTTGCGGCTTAACCGTTGAGTTTCTGTCACCTCACATTTCCTTTTCTTCTCCTTTGACATGTTTAAGATCCTTGAAATTGCAGTGATCAGACTACTCTGGAAGTAAAACGAATGTATATTCATATAAACACATGTACATACACGCGTGTATACCGACGAGTATTAACAGACGAGTTTATAACTTTATGCTAAGGTTAACAACCGTACATACCGTGAATTGGTACATAAGATACATACATTCCAACATACTGACTATTGCACAATAATTTCCGTACGATTTAAGGAACATAAGGATATGAGTGAATTCCAATGCTGCAAGAAAATATTACTAATATAATAAAAAAACAAAGCTACCAAAATGAAAAATGATCTTTTGGCATTGACATATTTACCTGGCGGTCTGCACTTAGTCGTCGTACGTGCTTCATTTGGGACAGTGCTTGCTTTTCCGGATTAATTCAAATATCCTGAAAGGGTTGCACATAAACATTCAATAAACCATAATGCCACGCAAGACGATGTCTTCTCACGGTCGGTACATTTTGTTTACCAATTAAAAAAAAAAAAACTAAATGATCCTGCGTACCGCGTCAGAATTGAATGTAAGCATTCACAAGAACATTAGGGCGGGTAATTTTTTCCCCACATCCACTAAAGGTTTAGTGATAGTGGATTTTTTCTTTCATTATCACTAAATATCTGGCGGCCGCCGTAGCCGAATGGGTTGGTGCGTGCATGCCTATCACTGTGCATAGTGTAAAGTTCGAAACATCAAAGATTAGAAAAAGTTTTTTCTACTATAATAGCGGTCGCTCCTCACAAGGCAATGGCAAACCTCCGAATGTATTTCTGGATATTTCTAAAGAGATAGTGATATTAAAATGCTTATTACACTAATTATTTAGTGCACTATGCCCAACCCTGATATTGCTATTAAGTTAATACGAATATTAATTACGAATGACATGCTGTTTTATACAAACTTGTACTTGGGAACTTTTTGGTACCAAACATTAATTGGCCGATAATATAAATTTGCTATTTGCTTGCCGCTACAACGCAAATTATATCTAATTTTTAATTGTGTAATAGAAAAAGTGACTGAATTTAAGTCAAACAAAAACGTGCAAAATACCAAAAAAAGTAAAATTTTACAATATTAAAAAAAAATGTTCTAATCAAAATTAACAATTTTGTGTAATTGTACATTTTGGCTTTTGATTCTTTTTGCTTTCAACTCGAGGTGTTTGTTCTCTAATTTTCATCTTCATTGCCATAACTCCCTCTATATTTTCGTATTAATTAAATATAGCTTTTTTTTAATTTCGGGGGCTCGAAATTTACTTCAGAGCTTTGCTCTACTGGACTTTTTTGCTTAGAATTGTATGTAAAATCTGAATCTGCTAGAAACGGTGTCGAAAAAATAGTTTCCATTCAAATTGATCGGCCCTAACGTACGTATACACACATATATATATTTACATACATATATTTATAAGCGAGTGTTTGGATGACATACCTGAAATGATTGTGCAGAAAAGTGAAGGAAGGGGTTAGCATCATGCAATAAATTAACCCTGGCTCACTTTTAGTGATCTCCTGCTCTCCTGCTTGCTGGTTGCGAAAGGATGTCCCTACATCTAAGTAGTTCTAAAAAGGTTTTCTTCGATGACGCACAATATTGTACAATAGTTGAATACATATATGCGCACACATGTCACAACTTGATTCAAATGAATAGAAAGTGCATGGGGAGGAATTCTAAGCTAGCTTTCGCACAGTATGGACTAATCGAAATAGCTATGAACATACATATGTATGTGTATACGATGTAACATTGTGAAGCATTTTTATGTTACAAACACAAATGCAAGATATTGATCAAATTAAATAATTTAACACGATCGGAATAATCACTTTGAGTTGTTTGTGCATTTTGTTTAGCTTTGCCTCGTAGCATCGCGAGTGCACTTCATTTTCCGATCAATGAGATTACCTATAAGTAGAGTACTTTCGGGGCAAGCGTAATGGTATACTCGTATATGGTATATTAAAGTGCATACTTATGATATGTAGTAATTGGGCAATGCTTCAAAATTCGGCAGATCTATCACTAAGTGATAAGACTATTGTTAGCCTCTTCACCTCTGATAAGGGCATTGTTAGCCTCTTCACCTCTTTTGTGGAAAAGGATGTGAGAAAACATATTAACTGCCTTATTTCAATATGCATACAAGCGAATAAAATTGTTAAACGGAATGACCACTGATGCTAATCTATCATTTTTAACTGGTAAGTAATCATTTGATCAGTGTTGTACAAATGGAGAATACTATACATACATACTACTGTATGTACATATTATTTCTAAAGAGGAGTCGAAAAGTCAATTCAATTAGAGTTTTCAATCTGATAGAAAATTCATCTTGGAAAAAAATCCTTTTTTAATACACGTGTGCATGTGTATATTAAAACAATAAAATTATAGAAATTACAATTACAATCTGGAGTAGCTCATATGGCAATTTTTTTGTCATGACTGAAAGCAAATGCAAAAGAAATATCCTCAGCGAACATCTTTCAGTCGAATTTTCTTTATTTAAAAGAATATTTTTAAACATATGCACCAACGCTAGCTCCGAGCGGATCTTTTTTCACCCTATCCTCTCAAGGGAGAAGCAGGGTGCAACTCTTAATAGAACCAATACCCAGTAAGCATATGCACAAAAGGTTCAAAGAGGGAAGACTGTATTGATGAAGTTATATTCTACAAGGAATTCTCCATTATCATCAAATCAGACTTCCAAAAGGTTGTTCACTTTACTTTTTAAGAGGTCATAATTTATTCTGACAGATAAGCGGTAAAACTAACTGTTCTCTTTGCCGGTAGACTCTTTCTCAGTTTTATTATTTTCGTATGCTAACTTACCCCGAATTCTCGAGCCTTAATTAATGGCCTTAGCTGCAACAACGTTAGATTAAGAAATTGTTGTGGGGTGGAAACAACATAGCATTTTCTGTTATGCCGCTTAAAGAATAATGTCTCGTTTACCTCATTATTAATACTTCTGAGAATCTACAACCGAGTGTGGGTTTTGGCCGAATCCAAAATAGCTACGGGCAGTTGTTCTTTCAAAGCTCCCAAAACTTTCTTATCTGCTGTTGACATCAACCGTGCTTCTATGCCATATAGGAGGACGGGAATGATGAGTGTTTTATTAAGTGTTAGTTTGGGCCATCGAGAGAGAACTCTACTTCCCAATTGCCGACTGAGTCAAACCTACTACTACTTGCCTACTAGACACAGCCCTCACCACTTCGGATTTCTGGTTGTCAGCACTCACATATTGCCGAAGACGCGAAGACTCCTTGTGTGTTGACTGCAGAAACTTTGTGTTGCCTTCATTCACCGCACTTGCGGTAGCGCTCAACGTCTTCTTACACAGCCGTATTAGTTTTGCGGGAATACCAAACTCGGATACCAATAGAGGCATATACGTGATTTCGATCAGTGCTATAAATGGCGGCTTTAAAATCAACGCAGAGGTAGTGTATGTCGAGGTTTTTTTTTTGGATCTTCTCCAGGATTTGGAATATTGTGAAGATTTGGTTTATGGTCTGGCCGCACTGATAAGCGTGCGCTCCGATCCGCCGCTGCTGCTTCAGACGTTGAGTTAAAGACATCTTTCTTGTCCAGCATAGCATTAAAGTCGAGTTTAACAAAGCGCGCCAGTCGTTTCTTTCTCGTGCTAACCGGCGCCAGTTGGGCACACCAAGTGAAACCTAGTCCTTCTCCACCTGATCTTTCCAACGCAGAGGAGGTCTTCCTCTTCCTCTGCTACCACCAGTTGGTATCGAATACTTTCAGAGGCGAAATGTTTGTATCCATTCGGAAGACCGTAGCCGCTCGATCTTTATTCGCTGCGCTATGTCTATTTCGTCGTAAAGCTCATACAGCTCATCGTTTCATCGCCTGCGATATTCGGTCCAAAGGTCCAAAAATCTTGCGCAGACTCTTTCTCTCAAACACTCCAAGGACTTTACTACTCATTTGCCTACTTAGTCCAAAGTAGCACTTCTTGGCAAGAGAGATTCTATGTTGAATATCCAGGCTGACATTGTTATCGGTGTTATTGCTGGTTCCTAAATAAACGAAGTATTTTACAACCTCGAAATCATAACTGTCAACAGTGACGTAGGTGCCGATATGCGAGTGCACCGACTGTTTGTTTGATGACAGGAAGGTACCAGACCCATTCGCTGTGTCTCTTTATCCAGTTTGGAGAAAGCAGAACTAACAGCGCGGCGGTTAATTCCGATGATGTCAATATCATCGGCATACGCCAACAATTGTACGCACTTATAAAAAATTGTGCCTGAGCGATTAAGTTCTGCGGCTCGTACGATCCTCTCCAACATCCGGTCAAAGAAGTCACACGACCCTGTCTGAAGCCTCGTTTGGTATGAAACAGTTCGGAGAGATCCTTCCAAATTCTGATGTCACTGCTGATATTGAGCAACGTCATCTTGCATAGCCGCATTAGTTTTGCGGGAATACCAAATTCAGACATCGTGGCATACAGGTAACTCTTTTTCGTACGGTCGAATGCAGCTCTGAAGTCGACGAAAAGATGGTGGGCGTCGATTCTCTGTACATGGGTCTTTTCCAAGATTTGGTGTATTGTAAATATTTGGTCGATGATAGACTTTCCAGGTCTAAAGCTACACTTACATATAAGGTCCAATCAGTTGGTTGATGGTGGGCTTCACCCTCTCACACAATACTCTCGCTAGAACCTTATAGGCAATATTTAGAAGACTAATCCCGCGGTAATTGGCACAGATTGCAGGATCGGGCAGAGCACACTTAAATTCCAATCGGTATGCATACTTTCATCAGACCATATTTTGAATAGAAGCTGATGCATGCACCTTACCAGCTCCTCACCGCCATGTTTGAATAGCTCAGCCGGCAGTCCGTCGGCGCCCGCGGCTTTGTTGTTCTTTAGCAGCGTTATCACTATTCTCACCTCGTCATGGTCGGATAGCGGAACGACAATTCCGTGATCATTGCCATCTTTGTTCTTACAAGAAAACGCCCCGGTCTTAAAACCTTCTGTGAGCCGCCGAACTTTCTGGTAGATTGTTCGGGCGTTGTTCCTATTGGCCTGCATATCAAGCTCCTCACTCACGTATTTCGGCCTCTCGTTTCTTCTTTCGGATAATACGTCTCTCTTCTTTTTTTAGCTCTCGGTAGGGATCCCACATTGCGTTGCGCCCGATCACAGCGTGGCTCTTTCTTTCTGCGGCAGCATGACATTCCGCGACGTACCAACTGTTTTTTAGAGAACGAGAAATGTTGCTCGTGCATGCCGGATTGTTGGGCAGTACTCTCTGAGAGCAGGAGTGAGAGTCGAGCGGCGAATCTTCGGACTGTCTGTTGTGATTGCAGCTTTTCGATGTTGAACATTCTTTGCACAGGTAGATGTACGTTTTTTGCTGCAGTACGATTTTAGTTCTTCTTAAATCCCCCCTAATACATACATACGTAGTGACATACATATGTACATGCATATGTATGTTCGACCACTTGAATTCACTAAACGAGTCAGAAACAACGAGAGCTGAGTCCCTTGGATAAACGCAAAAAAAATATGTTGAAAATGTGAACCTTATTGCGTAACGGCCTTAATTTTAGAACTTTAAATTCATAAGTACATAAAAAGTAATATATATAAGTACATACATATATATGTATGTGTATGAATCCGTATGCAAGAATATGTATGGATGGGTGTAAAAGTACGATTTGTTTGGGCTCAGCCAATTTTTTTTAATTCCACCACCGCATGCAAAATAATTCATTAAAAAAGAGTTCGTTTCAATTCTGAATAAAATTTAGCAAACCAGAAAGGAATGAAATCTAACGACCAAATGTTCAATAACGGCCACGTGTAACTATAATTCCCGGAAGCAGTTTAAAATAGCAGCCCCTTTTGCATATGCAAACACCAGGACACTAAAGGGAGAGATATTTGAATATTGCATTACCCAGGTAGTGTCAACCGTGCGGCAAAAAATGCACCGCGAGAAAGATAAAGTCGGCACACTCATGCACACGATCTAATGTAACCACTATTTTTTATTATTGCATGTGATACGTATGTACATACATATATACGTTGCGGGTTACGAATTGCGTTTGCCAATAAATATTTGTAGCAGTTCGATTTTGCACCCTAAATATTTTTAGTGCACGAATTGCGATGATGAGCAAACTGAAATGAAGGTGCATATTTTTTGGTAATCTCATATTTTTACTTTTCATGTATTTGCTTATGCATGGCGATACAAATCTGCTTTCATTTGCCGAGTATGACAAATGAAAAGATATACACTGATTTATGGAAAATTTTAAATTTAACCCTTCTACGCACTCTGTCAGCACAATTTTTTTGCAACGTTTGTAAAATGCAAGCGCATTAAATAACCATTGAACTTAGAAATTTCTATAATGAAGAACCCTTACTCATAGGGAGTGTTATTACTTAAGTGAGAGAAGCGGATGATTGAAACCACTGGCAAAAAAGCGAATTATCAAACTTAGAAGCATTACATTCATGTAATTCTTTAGGCAATTTTTATATGCCTAGAATTTTCGAGTTGTGAAGGTAAGGTAAAACTCTGAGAAAGGGCAATAAATGCAGAAGCGCATCCACATATGTTTTTTACAGCATATATAAAATTTTATGTATTTTTGTTTATTTAAATACTTTTTGGTAATTTGTTTTTAAATATTGGATGTGCAAGTATATTTTTAAGGATTTTTTCCTGACTTCAGTCTTTATTACAAAAAAAATGATGCAATATTATTCAGAGTGTTTTCCTTCGGAAATTACGTCTTTATCCCCATATTTGAGGGATCACATGGATCTCGTCCCAATCGAACTGTTCATGTTTTAAGGGCAAGAACGTATCGATCCAATTTGAATGCCCGGTAACAATACGATGCAAAAAGCGAGTCTTTACGCTTTAGTAATATGATGAATAATATACCATATAAGCAGAAATGCCTATGTACATATATGTGAAACTGAAATGGGAGCAAAATTCAGTGTATAATAATTCATATGTACTACGATTTGCGACAACATGGTAGTACCTATGACACGGAGACACTTGAAGCTCCTGTAAAGGAAAATTGTAAGAGTCGGTGAAATATTATTTCTTATATCATTTTTCCCCAGGCAATAATTTTAAAGCATTACATTTAAGCCTCATGTTCCATTTTTTTCAATTCGGCCCAAGAAAATTGATAAACAAAAAGTTATGGCCGAATCTTAAAACTAATTGCTTGCCCCTATTACACTTCCCTGTAAGAACAGTGGCAATTATATGAGAATCACAATTGATGAATATATTCAACAACGCTCAAAACAATGTTTTGATCGCATTCTTAACGCCAATGTAAAATCTTTGATGCAGACATTTGTATACATATGTGTGATTTTCCATGTGCATCTGATTTAGTCCATAAATTGGGCATACAGCTCACTATTATCCTTCTTTGTAGTCAACGATAAATAAATATTCTTCCCATATTACAAATCGCATTGATTTAATTTTTAGTCACAGTCACTAATCAAACTTTATGTAAAAATCCATCACAACTCAATGAGAAGCAATTTACATACATATTACATATCTTATATATCATACATAACATAACATTTTTGCTATTATTATTCGAACTTTCCAGCGCGGTATAGAAATGCTAGAGGAGCATGAGCAAGGGCATGAGTGATCCACTTTGCGTAAGTGCCAGCCTTGGAATCACGAAATAATTTTCTCTGTTCCGTTATTTCCGGCTAGAACCAGATTAAAATGCTTAGAAGCTTTACAATATGAGAAGTTAGAGTACCTCTCGGGGATAGAGCTCCAAAGTTTACTTAGATTGGCAAAAAACGCAGACGTATTACAAGATGTCTACTACAAAGAAACGTAAGGGTCTAGCTCCATCTGGTAACACTAAGGATCAATAGGTCCATGTGATGGCTTTCAGCCAACCTAACCTAACCTATGTATTTCCGACTTATCAGCGGATAAATTTAAGTTTTAATAATTTTTCTTGGAAATGAATAATAGGGTGTCGAATATTTGTACATCAATTTACAATCTCTCTCATAGATGCAACTATTTCAGCATTTACATTTTTCGATTATTTTTTTTTACTTTTTGCACGAAACGGAAACCGTTGTTTTAATCAATTATGCGATCTGCCATTGTTGTGTAATTTTTCATGCAACACGTGATGAACCTTCTCTGTTTTAGACGTTCTTTGCAAATATGATGAGTCACAACTCCATCAAGCAGTAAACATTACTTTTTCTTGCCAGAATAATATTCTCTCAAGCGAACCGTTGTCTATTACTTTTTACCCGTTGTCCATACATTTTATGCTATATAAAATTACTATCAGGTCGGTCCATAAGTTCGTGCGTTTTTTAAAGGTGGTTTTAAAATTAATAAAAAAGAGAATTAAAGTATTTATTAATCAAAAATATATTTTCCTTCATTATTTACAATGTCTTCCCAACGTAAGGGCGAATTTTTAATTCCCTGCTCAAAAAATTTTGTCCACAAGGTGCAATATCCGGAGAGTACGGTGGATGCGGCATTAGCTCCCATCCGAGCTCGTTCAGCTTGCCTAATGTTCATTCATTTGATAGCTGATGGGAATAATAATCAGCAGTTATCGTCTGGTTTGGTTCCAGAAGTTCATAATAAACAATATCGGCCATATCCCACCAAATAGACAGGAGAATCTTTTTGGGGTGAAGGCCATCTCTAGGGGTCGGTTCTGGTGTTTCATCTTTATCTAACCATTGGCGTTTGCGAACAGGACTATTGTAAAGGACCAATTTTGAATCACCAGTAACGATACGGCTCAAAAACCTTTAATTTTCAAACCGATGCAGCAGCTGAGAACACACATTCCCTCTCTGCTGAAGGTTGGCGACGGAAAGTCTATGCGGAACCCATTTTCCCAGCTTTGAAACCTTTCCCAACTCAACTAGGTACTTGTGAACTGTTCCATGCGATGAATTTAACCTCTGAGCTATCATATCGACTGACAAATTTGGCTTCCACGAGTTCGAGCAAAGCGTCGGAGTTAACGACTTCAGGACGACCAACGCTCGGGGCATCCTCCACGTCGCAGTTACCACTTCGGAATTTTGAAAACCACTTTTGCGCAGTCCTTACACTCACGGTATCCTCTCCGTGAGCAGTGTTTATTTCTGCAGCAGCAGTTGTTGCATTTTTACCACTTTTATAAAAAAAATACAAAATATGCCTCTTATACGCGTTCGAAGATTCCATTTTATTTTTTAACAACATGTGCTTCTATCCGCGATTAAAATCACTTGTTGAATGCACAATATATCAAAGAAAATATAAATAATTCCGTTATATTCCGCGAATAATTTTGTGTATGCAAAAATCGTACAAAAGTGAAATTATGGGTAAAATTCGCACGAACTTATGGATTGACCTGATAAATTAGATGGTTAATAATGCCTTTTCGCCGAGACGTTTTAAGGATGTCGCGTGAAACACTGTGCAACTACTTTTAATTTTAAATGTGTAAATATGCTTCAGAAATTTATAACAGTTCTTTAATAAGTACTCTAAATATTTCGATACCCATGATTAGCCTTTTGTAGGTAAGAAAACATTACTTAGCGTTTCATATAAGTCATTTTCTATATTCTGAAATTATTTTTTTAGTCCGGAACTGTCTACTTTATGAGGCAAGCATAAACCTTCCTTGTCTGTATATGGCCGATCTATTGAATCATTCGCAGTTCTTGAGGTAGAATTCTCCCAATTCTGCCAAAAAAGCATACAATTATAGGTAGATACTTGTGCTATGCCATTTTGAACTTTGCTGTATTTAGGGTAAAGTATGTCTTTTTATTTTAATCCTACCAATACATGGTTAATACATGGTGGGCCATATAGCGTTTGTTTTTGAACCACCTATTTTTTTGAGAATGGTAACACACATGACATGCCTAATGTCTTCATAATTTACTTAAAGGTTTGACATTTACGAAGTGGGACGCTATACGCTTGAACAAAATTGGGAAATATTGAAAACCTATTTCCAAAGTGGTGAGTCTTCTTCTTCTTTCTGATTTTCACATCGGTGGCTACGTCAATAAGCAAAATTGTCGGATTTGGGGCTCAGAAAATCCACACGTTACTGTAGAGAAACAAATGCATCCACAACGAGTCGCTGTTTGGTGCCCGTCATCATCGGGCCATTTTTTTTCGAAAATGAGCGAGAAGCCGCGGTTACAATAAATGGCGAGCGTTACCATGACATGCTCAACGAGTTGTTTCCAAAAATTGAAGAAGATAACATGGACGACATTTGGTTTCAACAGGACGGTGCAACTTGTCACACTGCCAAAGTTACACTCGTATTTTTGGCTACCGTTTTTGAAAACCGAATAAACAGCCGAAATTCCGATATCAATTGGCCGCCTCAGAGCTGTGATTTAAGCCCGTTGGACTAGTTTTTGTGGGGAGCCGTTAAGGACAAATGCTATGCGAACCATTCAGAGACGATTGGAACAATACCTTTTGGTTTAGTTGTATTTATAATTTTGTTTTTTTGCACAACAAATACTTTGAATACATCATTTGATATTAGCGTACCTTTTCAAAAAAAAGGAATAGATATTTCTTTTTTTTATTGCTTCCATAATAATAGAAAAAGTTTTTTTTTCTAATAGCGGTCGCCCCTCAGCAGACAATGCAAACCTCCGAGTGTATTTCTGCCATGAAAAAGCTGCTCATAAAAATATTTGCCGTTCGAAGTCGGCTTAAAACTGTAGGCCCCTCCATTTGTGGAACAACAGCAAGACGCACACAACAAATAGGAGGAGGAGCTCATCCAAACCCCCTGAAAGGGTGTTAATTACTACTATATGGTAAAATAGATATATTCAAAAAATTAGAAGCGTCGGGTCTATGATTAAAAGCAGCTTTATAAATTGTAATTAAATCTAAAATATAGGTCGAAGCTGCAAATGTTGATAAATTTATTATCCCAAAAATTGTACTCCATATTACAAATATTAAAAAAAATTACAAATTCGTATAGAGAATCTAGTTCAAAAACATATGACAATGACTATACTGCTTTCACCGATATGTACCAAATTTGAAATGACGGCGAGTAACGTAGGCGATGGGATAATGAGCTGTATGACGACTTAGACAAAGCGCAGTGAGTAAATATCCAGCGACTTCGTTGGTCATGTCATCCGAATGAATACAAATGCACCGGCTTTGAAAGTATTCTATGTGGTACCAGCAGGTGGTAGCAGAGGAAGAGGAAGGCCTCATTCGTGTTGGAAAGATCAGGTGGAGAACGATTTAAGCGGCAATTTTTGTAAAAAAAAATGTTGTACCTTTTTAATTTTCTTCGAATGAAATTCATAGCATGGATTCCATATTAATGAACGTCAAAAATAAAGTATTATGTGCTTTTATTTTATTAACAAAAATTCTTAGATTTTGTAATTATTTTACGAAAATTTATTTGTATTCTTTTCTAGCATATTAAAAGCACTTCTTTAAGTTTGAAAAAGCATTTATAGGTGCTTAAAATTTGATTATTATTGCATATTTCCCTTTGCCAGTGATCACCCATAGTATTTATTGAATCCTTTATTTTAAACTGAATTAGATTTGTAGTCAGCCCCTTAAGTATTATAATATCAAGGTTACAAAGTTAGATTCCACACCAAATCCGCACAGAGCTCCATCAGTCAATATCAAACATAATCTATATTTTATATTTCTTGTTTGAAAATGACTCGTACAGACGTTCAAAATTAAAAAACGTAAACAAAAATTTACTGAAAAAAGGTTAAAAATAAGGAAGGATTAAATGTGAATATTTTTTGGTAATAAGTAAATATGTATGTGTATATTTGTACCACTTATATAATCCTTTTGCTACACGTGTATATAGGTATAGGTATGTATACAAAGTAGTTAATTAGAATTATCATCGGAAACAAATAGGCCAACATACATGTATATGTGTAAATAAAAATGTAGTTGGACCATCTATGTATGTACATAGTACATATGTATGTAAAAGTCCTAAGTCCTCTCAAAAAGCGGCAACTCTCCCTTTATATGCAGCATCCACCCCACCACCAATTTGTTTTTGCAGCTCAATAACAAGGAAGCATCCCTTAAATACGGTCGATTTTTTGGTAAAAAAATTGCGTATTTGACATTAAACCATAATAAATATGATATAACATAATAGGTGTAATTGTCATTATATCACAACAAACTATGTGTGTAAATAACTTGTCAAGATGTTTAGTGCTCTCAACCCTAAATTGATTCGTTTGACACTCTCGTTGATTTTGTGACTCTATTCCACATTCTTATTGGTTCGTTAATGTGCTACAATTAATAAGTCACAATTTTGACAGCAAAGTATTTGACCTTGCCGAAGTCACTAAACTCGAATATTTACTATGTTAATAACGGTATTAATGTTATCAATTCGTACATAGATGCACACATACATACTGTGAAACATATTAAGATACATATAAATATACCTTGTAAAGAAAAAAATAATAATGAAAATCCATATCGCCGATAAAATTGAAAGATGTATAGTAGTCCGTAATCGAACCACAATGAATTTAATGCGGAGAGATTATCGTCGAAAACAGCGAAAACAAGCTCAGTAGATTGGTAATGGATTCAACATAAGAGTTTGGCGTGACTGAACATTTTTACGAGTGTGTTTAATTGTTCTATGTACAATCCCTAGCAACTTTTCTAGACGCGAAGACAATACGCTATAATGTTGATATGGCCTTTTGTTGGTATTTTTTAACCGATTGTAGTTTTTGTAGACTCGTTTTAAAGATAATGTTGTATAAATCTCGATTAAAATTAATTTAACAAACAAGAATAAAACAAACTTTTGAAAATGGAAACTGTGAAGCATGGTAGAGTTGTGATTTTTTCAATATTTACAGACTTTGAGCTCCACTAGGCGCGGCTTCTATTGTGAATGAACAAATACGACAGTTTTAAGACCCAAAAATTTATAAGCAACTTCAATCTTTATCATTAGTTACAGCATTGAGTAAGTAATAAATTGACAATTTAAAGTACATAGCACTCTATTTCTTAATTGCAGTCAATGGAATAAAAACACGGTAAAAACCTAACGGTTAAATAATAGCTTTGTGTACGACATTGCGAGGCGCTTTTCAATGCTATATCAAGTAAATTATTTTACTACTTGAGGAAAATATTTATATTACTCCAATGAACTTAAAACTCTAATTAAAACACTTCTTACACTCTAAGACTCTCATCATGCCCGCCCTAACGTATAGGGCAGAAGCATAGACGATGACAATGTCTGATTAGTCGCCGCTTGGAGTGTTTCAGAGAAATATTCTGCGGTAGATGTTCGGACCTTTGCACGTTGGTGACGGTGAGTATCGTAGGCGATGAAACAATGAGCTGTAATGAGCTTTACGACGACAAAGACATAGCGGAGCGAATAAAGATGCAGTGGCTACGTTCGCTGGGTCATGTCATCCGAATGGATACAAACGCACCGGCTTTGAAAGTATTCGATGCGGTACCAGCCGGTGGTAGCAGAGAAAGAGGAAGACCTCCTCAGCGTTGGAAAGATCAGGTAGAGAAGGACTCGGTGTCACTTGGTATGTCCAGCTGGCGCCGGTTAAAGCTCCAGACTTGCCAACACACTGCCATTCGGACAGCGACGAGTTGCCTCCTGATGTCCTCAACACATTCATGACGAGGCCAATGTGCTACCTGGTAAATTCCACCTAAAACGGCCCTATGCAGAAAAAAATTAATTTAGTTGTTTTTAGTTAAATTCAGTCAAATAATGTCTGCCAGAGAATAATATATACGGGAAAATCAAAAACTATATTTTTGCCTTAAGTTTAATAAGAGTTTACATTCTTTTTACGATGTGTCTTTATTTTACATTTTCTTGTTCTTCCTTTATGACTATTGACAAAACCCCATTATATTTGAATATAATAAGCTATTGCTTCCATTCTTTCAAAGTTTCGACATGGTACATTGTAAAATAAAATGTTTATCGATTTTTTAAAACTTTAAAATTTTCGGTCACACCCGTCCCACTAAAAATTGAAAAAGTTCAATTAAATTGGTATGTACATTATAATCACTTGATACTTTGCAATGATAACAAAGTATGCGTAGTAAATAGTTTGGTGACATTTTACTAATTTTTTATGCGCGTTTTGGCCATTCAGTAATATAAAATACTTGGTCACACCCGTCACATAAACGCGAAGTGCTTGTTTTTTTAATGGATTCGAAAACCAGAAAGCGATAACAAAGGAAAAAACTTAAAAACAATAAAGAAAAATATGAACTGCAATTGGCTTTAGAGAGAACAAGAGATAAAAAAAGAAGAGATGCCAAAAAAATTATAATGGATGAAGCGACGTTGGAAGAAAAAAGGAGAACAGATAAAGACATCTGAAATTGGTAGCTTCAAATCACGTCGTTCATTGAAAAAAACAGTCACCAAAATTGAGAAAATCCTGCTTCGTAGTACATCGAAAAGAATTGCTGTTATTATGCAACTCGCTAATGACCGTTCACAGTGTTTGGGCATTATTAAAAATGATTACAAGTGACCTTAACAAAAAGGTTGATTTAAAAGTCGTACACATTTTTTCAGAAGGTTGTGCATCTCAATTTAAAAATAGGTACCACATTTTCAACATATGTCTTGCTCCTAAGGATTTTGGGTTAGAAGTGACATGGAATTTTTTCGCTACAGGCCATGGTAAAGGCGCAGTAGATGGTATAGGGGCAACAGTAAAAAGAGTATTATGGACAACCATTAAAGCTAGAGAATGTATTATGAAAACACCGCTGGACTGTTTCAAATATCTTGTTGCAAAACACAAATGGTAAAGAACCTTCAAAAATGCATACCTTTAAAAGAAAGATGCTGTATATACTTCCTATTCATATTTATCTGAATTTAAACAAATTTCCTTGAAAAATACAGGTCTAGAGTATTGTGATGTCAATGATAGCGAAAAAAAAATGAAATGTTATTTTATGTGTTTTTATTCATAATTGGATTCAATAAAAAGTTTTAGTTCACCAAATTTTTGATACTGGGTCACACCCGTCCCTTTTTTTAAGCTTTTTTTTAAGAAAAATATGATTTTTTTAGAAAAGTAAGTATGACATACAACCAGAAAGACTTCAAACAATGTGCTCCTCCAACATTTCTATACGCATTCTTTGGGAAATTTTACAAAAACTTCAATGAAAGTAAAGTTTTGTTGAAAGCTTAAATATGTAAGGTCACACCCGTCACAGTCTTCAAATGGCAGCTATGGTCGGAAATGATGCATTTTCAGTATGTACTTGGTATCAAACAACTTTAATATTCACATGGCAGGGATTAGTGTCGTTTAATTTAAGTAACAGTTTTAAATTCTAAAATTATAACGAAAGATGTCAGTAACACGGCCACACAGGTCACAATGGAAATGACCACCTGTTAAGGAGTATAAAAAACTGGTCAGCAAGCAGTTCCTGTTAGGGTGCTACCGTAGGTTTCACAAGACTAAATACAGGGTGGGCCATGTAAAATTTGCTTTTTGAATCGGTTATAAAAAAAAATAATCATTATTTTTTCAAACTTTTTTTTTATTTTGAAGATTGAACATTGTCATTTATGAATGGAAAATAATATCGTTCAAATGACTGCCACGACTGGCTTTACAGTAGGCCATTCGATCAACCCAATTTTTAAGCACATTTTCGATTGTTTGGGCTCCAATTTCATGAATGGCACCTTCGATTTGGTGTTTTAAAGTATCAATCGTCTCTGGATGGTTCGCATAGCATTTGTCCTTAACGGCTCCCCACAAAAAATAGTCCAACGGGCTTAAATCACAGCTTCGAGGCGGCCAATTGATATCGGAATTTCGGCTGATTATTCGGTTTTCAAAAACGGTAGCCAAAAGTTCGAGTCTAACTTTGGCAGTGTGACAAATTGCACCGTCCTGTTGAAACCAAATGTCGTCCATGTCATCCTCTTCAATTTTTGGAAACAACTCGTTGAGCATGTCACGGTAACGCTCGCCATTTACTGTAACCGCGGCTCCTTGCTTATTTTCGAAAAAAAAAAATGGTGCGATGATGCCGCTAGACCAAAAACCGCAACAAACAGCGACTCGTTGTGGATGCATTTGCTTCTCTACAGTAACGTGTGGATTTTCTGAGCCCCAAATCCGACAATTTTGCTTATTGACGTAGCCACCAATGTGAAAATCAGAAAAAAAGAAGAAGGCTCACCACTCTGGAAATAGGTTTTCAATATTTGCCAATTTTGTTCAAGCGTATAGCGTCCCATTTCGTAAATGTCAAACCTTTAAGTAAATTATGAACCCATTTGACATGTCACTGGTGTTACCATTCTCAAAAAAATAGGTGGTTCAAAAAGCAAACGCTATATGGCCCACCCTGTACAAGGTACCCAATTTTAAACCTACCACTAATTAATGGACAAACTCAAACTGGACTCGGAGTTTGGTGGAATGCTCTTGGAAGAGATTATAATATTAAACTATTTAGCAGATGACTCTTAATGCACTGACACATGTTACTCCGGTAGATCAAGAAGATAGCTACCATAATAGCTTTTAGGTTAAATGAAGCGGGAAAAAACGTATAGTTATGCCAGTCTATTATTGCGATAAACTCAGTTCACTTCAGGGAGAACTGATTACATCATTTCAACGGTAACATTCAATAAAAATTTTGTTCTCTCTTTCCATCTCGGGAGGAATGGTGTAAGGCACTTTTACCAAACCACTTCGACTATACAACCTACACAGATGGTTTAAAAATGGATTGTGGTGTTGGAGCTGATGTATATTCTCATAGTTTTAAGGTTGAAAAATCTGTGCGTCTTCATAATACTTGCAGTGTCATGCATGCAAGTACTAGCAATAGGGGAAGCTTGTAGGCTACTATTCTTTCGGATATCCAAGCTGCGATCCAGGCATTTAATTCAGTTACAACAACCTCTAAACTGGCGGAACAAAGCAGTAATAGCCTTACCACCTTGAGTGTAAACCATAAATTTACTTTAATCTGGGTCCCGGGACATCGAAACCCCACTTAGCGCAATAAAGAATGCAATTTGTTAAAATATCTACAATAATCTTTGACTCAAAAGTTTACCTTCGTTAATCATATTAATTTTTTTTATTAAAATAAATGGTAGCAGTATGTATTTGCTTTTGTTAGGCAACACAGCTCAAATTTCACTGACCCATATTTGTCGAAGCCTTTGTATGGATATTGCATTTGTCCGTTTGAAGCTTGAATACGCTTCTTTCAGCTGATCTCCAAACAATGTACGAGTGTGTATGCCATATGGCTAGAGTTGAGAGAGTCCAGAATATATTCTTACGCCTTACACTGCGTAATCTACGCTTTTCAGATCTCATCCCCTATGAATTATTATTATTTAATTGCTAATAAATTTAAAATCTCTGCAGATTAGAAGAACGATCCTGTCTGTGTCTTTCGTCTTCAATATACTACGTGATGTTGTTAATTGTCCCGTGGTCCTTGAAAGAATTTTCTATGGAGGCCTGCTTAGGTATTGTATGCTCGAAATGCTCCTATTACCAGAGCCCTAATTAAGTTCAATAGAGGCTTAAAATACTCACCTCTATTACAAAAACTTACTTTAAATAACACACAACAAAGTTGCGCACTTTCGCACATTTGTTGTCACGGTATTCGTAAACAAACCGTTGTCAGTCGACATTCGCAATAAGGGTGACTATGTCGAGATTTATTTCGCTTACTGGATTCTTTGAATCTCTTTTATAAGAAGTTTCGTTTAAGTTTCCTCTTACTTATATCTTAAATATGCACATTCAGTCCCATAAGAATTTTTCGTTTTGTACTCTTTGACTAAGTACATATATAAATAAATAAAAAATGAAGTAAATTTTTGTTTTTTTGCTAACCTATTTTGAGGCTATCAGCCTTATTGTAAACTTCATGTGAATAAATCAATCCCATGAATTTTTTATTTCCCATGAACAAAAAATTCGCATTGTTAATTTCATGTGAATCAATCCTTATATTCGAATTTCGAATATGCTATTATGAACATCACTCATGTTTTGTTTACAAATTTTTGCAGAAAAAATTGCTGTTGTGTGGTCAAACATTTTTATTTTTGCGTTAAATATTAAAATTGTAATGATTAGTGCTTACTTGCGCCTTTGTTTAATTGAAGAAGAAACTAATACCAGTCAGCAATTGGCTGAACGAGTGTCCAGGAGGATATTACGCGACAAGTGTAATCCCCTTGAATTACCCAATGCAAGGTAAACATGCAAATAATTATACTCGTAAACCAAATAAATAATCGCGTTTTAACATTTATACATAGCTTTCTCCAATTGTATAGAATAAATAAGCCGGCGTTCAAATATTTGTTGGATGTATTGCACAGTGGTCTGCCAGTGGCACGTAAACGTTTTGCAATAGACACAGTCGTAAAGCTTTCAGCTGCTCTAAGATTTTTTGGTGAAGGACCATACCAAAAAGGAGTAGGGAGGCAAGTGGATGTTGGCTTATCGCAGTCTAGTTTTAGCCACGTCTTGTCTGAAGTATTGAATGTTTTTGAGGAGTGCCTTTGCAATCAGTGGATAAAATGGCCTACTAAAGACGAAATGCGTGAAATTGCTTTGGATTTTCATCAACAATTTAATATCCCAGGCATTATTGGCTCCACAGAAAGCAAATTTAATGAGGTTCATGCACGTGGACGTAACATTGTGGAAAGGACCAATGGCGTCCTAAAAAATAGATGGAGGTGTGTACTAGGAACCAGGGAGCTACATTATTCGCCTAAGAAAGCAGCTCAAATTACTAATGTCTGTTGCGCATTGCACAATATATGCTTAAAGTATCGGTGCGATGACACACCTTTTAATTCAAATAGAGCTTCTCAACCGGAAATTTCTGAACACGTGCAGTTTGAAGAATCTGAATCGCATTCATCATACCTCAATGAGGCTAAGCGTATTAGAGCAAATATAGGCAATTGCCTTATGTAAATTTATGACAAAATGTTTTTATAATTGAATGCCACTCTTCAAAGAAATGTCTTATTTGTATTAGCTCAAAAGCGGCTTTATTGTTAATCTTGCTTTACCAATTTAAAAAATTAAGTAAATAAAACTCATTTTTTTTACAAAAACGTTCGAAACATTCTAATTAATGCCTAAGCTTATCTTTGCAGCTAGTATTTTCAAATTTTGAACCTCGATTTGCCTGTTTATAAGTATGAGTTTACGGTCAACTTCAATTTTTCTGAGCCGTTCAATTTCCGAATTGTGGCGTTTTGTTTCCTTTAGTAAACTGTTTTGAATATTTTGAAAGTTTTCGAGGCCTTGGTTTAATTCCTTTAATTGGCCTTCTTTTTCAGTATAGTGATGACTCTGGATTTCCAATCCCTTTCTGACGTTGTCATTCATTTCTTTTTGAACATCTAGTTCAATGTTTAATAGCTCCGAAGGGTTAATTTTTTTGCGAGTTTGCTGGCTGGTTTTTTGTGCAGGCAAAGCACTTTCCCTTTGCGTGTCACCGGCAGTTTCGGTGATATTTTCGTCCAAGCACTTGTCCATGCAACTACATTCCACTTCAGGGTCCTCACTAGAGCTGTTATCTTCATCACTACTGTTATTTTCACGTTGCTTACCAGTTGATTTCGTTGCATTCAAACCAAAAGGCTTGCCATCTTCGACACCTTCCGCAGCTGCTACTGACGCAGTTATATCCAAAATTGACTGTTCTAATACAGAAAAAACATGTTGCTTGCAAAGTCCTCCACCGGTCTTTTTCCTATTTTTGGTATTTTCGACAGTCTTGTTTCGTACGTATCGTTTTTGATCAGTCCAAACCTGTAAGCAATTTCTATATAAATTATGGCACATTCCATAGCCACATTGCATTGATAGTCACCTTTTTCCATTCGGAGATTGATTTTGATGGTGGGCCCATGCTATTGAGGGAATTGTTCAATTTCTTCCAAAAATTTTTTTCCACGCAAATTTTTTTCTGATTGAAACAAAAAAATTGTACATGCTTAAGATTTAATCTCAAGCGTAATCGTAGTATGATTAAGATCATTCACTAATTCGTTCGAAAGAAAATAATTTCATTCATACTTCGACGTTATACATTACTACTGTCAAACCACCATATTTGTT
>JAYXIM010021939.1:0-38160 GCA_037575425.1 Anastrepha fraterculus | reverse complement strand
ACTTTCATAGTTCCCCTATCGGCTTCTGGAACTACCTGCAGTACTTCAACGGAGGAATCCTTAAGCGAGACAACTAATGCCGCAACTTTGTTTGAAGTACTCCAGCGATTTGTTGTTGCTGTTGTTTCGAACTGGTGCTTAAATATCGGGAGTGGTACAGTGTCCTCGAATGATGGTGCTTTTACTTTCGGACCGCTGATTAACATATTCGAACGATTCAATTGCAATTCACAGAGACGAGTCTTCACTGCATCTATCTCAGCTTCAAACGTTTCTAGTTGCGACTGTGTCTTCTCTGCTTCTAACTTGGATATACTCGTGCCCTGTTTCTCCAGCTGCACATATATCTTTGACGACAACTCGGCTGACACTCGGTTCGGAAATTTCGCAACAATATTATAAAATTCCTGGTCGATTTTTTTGGTCGAAATAATCGCCCGAATGTCCACAATCCGAGGTTGGTGAAAAAATTTCCGGAAACTAGTGCTGTCGATGGTAGAAAGAGCACTGCCACACCAAATCGAACGTTCTCTTGAGAATATTGCTCCTGTAGAGGAAGTGTGTCAATCTTCAACATCGATATCTTGACGTTATTTTTTAAGAGCTAAGTGGCGGTCGCAGTAGACGAATGGGTTGGTGCGTGACTACCATTCGGATTTCAGAGAGAGAACGTTAGTTCGAACTACGTATGAAAATAAAGAAAGAAGTTTTTTCTAATAGCGGTCGCCCCTCGGCAGGCAATGGCAAACCTTCGAGTGTATTTCTGCCATGAAAAAGTTCCTCACAAAAAAATATCTGCCGTTCGGAGTCGACTGAAAACTGTAGGTCCCTCCATTTGTGGAACAACATCAAGACGCACATCACAAACAGGAAGAGGAGCTCGGCCAAACACCCAAAAAGGGAGTACGCACGATTGAAATCAGAACCGATTACCTTCTCGAAGCCACCTTGGATCGTGTCACCACAAGGGGTGAGCGAGTAGTTGCGAAGGGGTGATACCATTTGAGGTACAATCTGCTGCACAGAGGCCATCCCATAAGTCACCCTTAGTAGGCGGTCATCACGTAGAGGCTCTGACGAATGCTCACAATGCTTGAACATTACCCTAAGCTTTGTGTTAGTACTCATGTCTTTGACTACTGCATGGTGCGGCATGTAGAAAGTTGCTTGGGTAACTGGACCGGCTGGCTCCATGTGCCCCAGGTCGATAAGCTCTCGCATAACCTTGCTTATTCGTTATGAAGGTGTTCGTGGGTGGTGAATTGTCTTTCCATTCGAATCAAAGCGCGACCTGCTGCATGTCTCGATTCCCCAATCACAACTTCTTTTCTAAGAGACAAGCCTACGATGCAATGACCATCTTCAGCACGCTGTGTGGCATTGTCAAATAATTTCTCACAATAAAGCTCTACAGGCGGGTAAAATTTTCTCGGCGGCAAATCTTCAAGTTCCCAGAACTTGCTAGAAGTTCCGTTAGCTGGGTGTCACAGTGTAGCATTGAAATTGACACAGGTTGCCTTTTTGTTGTTGTTCTGTGTTCTTTATTTTTTGGTGGATGAGGTAGGGTTCAAAATGCCTTCGCACTTACAGCGACCGTCGTCTACTATGTTGTGTGGTGTCGCCACTAAAACGATCCCTCCTCTCTTTCTGGGGAGACACCCTTCCCGGAACTGCTTTCTATATTACTTCGGGAGGCTCAGAACGGCATCCATAAAGGACCAATTCTATTCACCCACGTCTGGATCCAACATATTTGTAGCCAGCTTTCATGCTATAGGCTCGTCTTCTTGTGTCTCTATCTGTACGGCTTGACTTTGCTGCACTGTGTCTAGGTCGATCTTTTTTTCCCGTAGTACGTTCTCAATGTATTTCTTTACCGCGTTCCAGCTGTCCTCGCGTTCGAGCATTTTGATGATTATGTTGCTCGGTGCGCTGCCGCCAATCTGCTCCCTCAGAGCATTTCTTTCCGCGAGCCATCTATTACAACTAAAAAATGTGTGTTCAGCGTCATCGCTCAGCGCTTTGCAGTATATGCACTTGGAATCGATTACCTTGCTCATCCGAAAGTATGAGTTAAGAAGTAGTTCACTTCCCCGAAGTTCCTTTGGACCCATCGAGACATTTTGTAAATTTCCCAGGTTTTCGAAGAAATTTGGCACGGCTTCTTTGAAGTGCAGGACATTCACAGAGGCACAGGGACATTCGTCTCCATAACTCCTGCAGAAGTCTTTGTGAGGTGTACCCATTCTACTGGCTGAGGTGCTAAGGTGCAGACATTTTGTCCTCTTAAGATTGAGTTTTGGCCAGAGCGCTGTGGAGAACCTACAGTTAGTAGTCAGAGACCACCTTCTATTGGTTTCCGCGATTACCCTTAGGTCAATCGCAGCGTATAATTCGTTTAGAGGTATGCTTATGTTCTCTACCACTCACTGAAGGTCAAGCCTTTCCTTGCACACTCATCCACTCTTTCAGAGCGATCTCCTGCATTTTTCAACACATCTTGAATTAATGCGCATTGAGGCCAGTTGTGAGGTTTGCTGGAGGTAAGACCATCAGTCTAATCATTTTTGCTGCTTGGTCTATAGCGTCGATCTCAGCTTGGAAGACGCTACAGCAGCCTGGGAGTTTAAATGAGCAATTTAAAAATAATTGTTCCGAGTAAACTCCTGATCCAGGGCCATTGTCCATCTTTGAGCCGTCAATACAAATATGGTGACCACTATCAACATGCCTTCTGCCAACCCTATAAAAACGATGGATTGTTAAACCTCGTTCGAAACCCACAACTTGATATGAAGAATACAGTAATGAAGACGACGAAACAGTCGGTTAAAGAGTTGCATCGAATATATGCTTGCACCGAGCCGGTTTTTATTACGTGAATATTTTTAGAGAACAATCCAAAATTTTTCATTTACTACGTACACGATTTACGATACTGCGGAACGGAACGGTATTGATTTTTCATTTACATATGTTTCTCATATGTTTATTCGTGTCAGCTGCAACGGAACGTTAACGTTGGAGAGTGTGAGCACCTTTAACATAGATTTATCGAAATCGCAAGAGAAATCGGCTTAGATTCAATACACCAATATACATCGTCCTCTTCAATTGCAGTCCACTTTCAATTCGAAATAAAAAGTAGGATAAAAAATTTTTAAGCTCTTGGGTTGCTTTACTGAATCTGTGATTATATTAGAATCCACTATAACACTTCATTTTCAACAATGTCGCATGACCGCGAAATACTAAGGATGATCTGGGAAGGCCAAATTCCGATATGTTTCCAAGCTGATTCGGAGGAAATAGTTGGTTTGCAACAACCTGAGAATTTCTACTTAATGGTTTCGCGATTAAGTTATCTGCCATTAGTAACAGATAAGGTACAGAGTTGAATGGATTAATATGTGCCTATAAAAATATATTTTTCCTATACTCAGGTAAAAAAGTATTTCAGTCGGTACATTTCACATGAACAACAGGACGGAAATATATGGTTTGACTACAATGGGATTCCCTTAAAGTTACATTATCCAATTGGTAAGCAGAATGACATACTTATATATAAAGTTTCACTGGGGTTGTGTAAAATATTGAAACGTATTTTATATGTGCATAGTTACTGCTAGAGTTTACTGTCAAATTTGTTGGCAAAAGTTTTTATTTGGAATTTTCGCCCGCCATTGTTGCCATATATCTAGATATTTGTATTCATATAAATATGAGGTTTTTATAATCGGTAAGATATACATATGTATGTATATAACTTGGACTTTTTTCAGTTAGCTTTATTTTTCCCTTATTACGTCGGAATAGAAAATATTTTCTTTTCATATGCACATGGTGCTCAAAGATGACCTTTTTGTTTAGAAGTACTATTACGGTGGGGAAAAAAATTTAGTATAATGTAACCTGCAAAAGGTGCAAAAAAAGGTTTAAAGGGGGGATTAGAGAGGTGTATCCCTATCTTAAAACTGAAAATCGCACCGTCCGGAGGCTTATAGTTTTTAAGTAATTTAACGTTAAAGCTGTGTAACACCCCATTTACACACGGAGACATCTGGAATGGAGACACTGGAAATTCTCTTTTCATGTCTCATTCGCGGGCACACGGGCAAAATTGTTTTCGGCGACATTTTGACATTTAATACTTTAGCATCGTAAGGTTCGGATGTATTCTCGCACGCGCTTTCATGTAAAGCGGAAAACGTTCGTCAACAATTTTTTAAATATATGAATGAAAAATGCAAACTGGTTAAATAATAAATAATTTGTTGTTTTTTTTATTGAAATATATTTATAAATTCTTATACTTGAATAAAAAAAATTAAATTAAAAAATGTACTTCATATGTAAATAATTAACTTAAAATTAACTTGAGTATCTAGAAATGCAGGGAAAAATTAGAAATCAACGTAAACATGTCCCATAACTATTTTAAATTATACCTAATTTACTAGCAAAAATAATCGTGCATTTCCCAAGCAGCGTTCGGATGTTTGTCATCGTTGTTTTCTTCCGTTTGTATGAAAACCAACACATAACTTAGAACTTTCTTCCACAAAAGCAGAAAACGAATGAAGCAACTGTCAAAAATTGCTTTAAGATTGGAAATACGAATAAGAAGAGCAAAGCGTGTCGCCAGTACAGGAGACAAATTCCCTTCCCTCTTCCGCGGCCGTCCTTCACCACCGAACAAAATGTTTCCCTTCCAGTGGAGACATCGTGTAAATGGGGTGTAATTTAGTGAAAAGTTGGTGTTGCCATACATCTGAAATAAAAACGAAGTTCGTAATCAGATATGTATGTTCAGTGGAGGGTTGATTGTAAATCTGCAGTATTTTTAGCTGTAATTTAAGATTGAGAAATATTTTTGAAAATATAAACATACGAAAAAAGCGTTATAGAAGGAAATTTAAAATAAAAGTAGTACGATTGTCGGAATTATGTTATGGACGTATTTTACTCATCGAAACGTAAAAACAATGATATTAAAGGTATCGCAAAAAATAATAAAGTAATTAAAAACCAAAAATTACGGTTTATACATATGTAAAGCGTTTTTCAGTAAGAGCGCTTCAACTTTTGAACTTTTTTGAATAAAACACAAACGGTTTGACTTTTTTAACTAATTTTTTTTTTATTATCGAGTTTGAACATATACATTTAAGTATGAAATTCGATTTCTTTTGCATTACCACCGCGTGCACGTTTTACGAAGTCCAATCGTTGAACCCAATTTTCGACCACTCTTTTGCATAAATCGGCCGAAATTCCAGCAATTTCGCGTTCAATATTGGCTCTGAGCTCACAAATCGTCGCCGGCTTGTTACTGTAGACCAATGACTTCACATAACCCCAAAACGGGATTTCCAGCAACAGAACGATTATTTTCATAAAAAATTTGCACGATTTGCAATCGTCGCTCAAGTGTGTAGCATTCCATGATGAAATGTATACTAATGAAGTTTACAAATGACAAGCGAAAAATAAAAAATATTGCGTCGTTCGCCCTCCCTATCGGAAAAAAGTTGAAGTTGTATTGTTCCGATCAGTTTTGCAAACGGGTCCTCATGCTTTTTATAAAAAGATTTTCGGCAAAACTTTCCATTACTACCACGATATTTTTTAATGGGGGCTGAGGGGGATGGGGTGTGGCACCACCCACCACGCCCATTAGAAAGAGCAAGGTGACACCATTACAACTGTGAAAGTCCCAACCTCCTAGGGTCCCTAGGTCCTAAGGTCCTAGAACCTCAGGAGAAGTTTAAAATTAGGTTTTTTCCGACCACATTTGCAGTTTGTACTGAAATACAGTTGAAAAGAAGTGTATGCAGTAGTCGTCAACCCAGCAAGCATTTAACTTAGGTTTTATAATTCATAGCACTTATGAAAATGTTGTTTTATCGTAAAAGTTATGAGTGCCGCTGGCGAAAATTTAGTCTAAAAATTTTCCGATTTTGCACTATTTCACTATTTATAAAAATTTTTTTGTAACATGTACTATGTATGTACATATATTTGAAATCAAAAAAGCGCCACAGGCTAAAATTTGGACTAAAAATCCCGCGATTTTGATTCCAAATTTTCAGTATTTGTAAAAATATTTGTTATTGTAACATGTATGTATATTTGAGAACAAAAAGCGCCGCAGCCGAAAATTTGGGCTAAAAATCCCGCGATTTTTATTCCAAATTTTCAGTATTTGTAAAAATATTTGTTTTTGTAACACTACTCATTGGAAGAGCTGAAAAAAAACACAAATGTTCCAATTATGCACCGCTTACTTCGTTGGTGTTCAATGCTTAATTTTAACGGTTATTTTTAAATTTGGCTGTGGTTTCTTTCCTTCTTTTTCAGGAATTGGTGTAATAAAGTGGTAAAGTGTCAAATTATTAAAAAATAAAACTATGAAACCAAGTGTTGAAGAAAATATTGTAAAATCTGTGCGGGACGGGTTGTCTATTCGAGAATGTGCCCAAAAATTCAAAGTTAGTCACACCACAGTGCAAAGGCTTAAAAAAAACATGATTAATTACAAGTTAAGCAAAATCCTGGGCGTCCCCAAAAAAGTCCGAGCGGGAAAGCCGGCATTTGGCTAAACTAGTTGCAAGCGGTAGCGGCAACATAATGGTTTGGGGGTGCATCACTTGCAAAGGTGTGGGTCCTTTGATCACTATTCGAATACCTTACTATTCGAATACCTCACTATATATTCATTTACATCAGGGAGAAAATGCTTTTAAAAATATAAAAATCACATTGGCCCTTCTCATGGTGCATGCACTTGTACATAAACCGATTAGTAGTCCGCTAATCTAAGTAAATATTTACCAAAAATATTCGAATTGTGAAGTATTCGAATAGTGATGTATTCGAATAGTAAGGTATTCGAATAGTGAGGTATTCGAATAGCATTATTCGAATAAACGAATAAAAAATTCGAATAAATATTATTCGAATTACGAATACCTCTCGAATAAAAGATTTTATTATTCGAATAATTTTTATTCGAATAGTCCCACCCCTAATATTTAGTGAATTTTAGTGAAGTGTAAAAAAATATATAGTTCATTGTGCGAAACTATAGTGAAGTTCCCAGGGCACTGTGAAGGCAAATAATTACGAAATTATTATTTCCCGAATAATTGGGAGTTATAAAGATTGTTCCTTAACACCTCCCTAACATCTCCACCGAGATTCATTAGTTAAGACATTATACAGGGTAGGCCATTTAAAGCGGGCCCATTTGTTTCTGAAAAAAAACATTGAAAAAAACATTTTTTTTTGTGTTGATATGAAAAATCATTTATTTTGATTCAAGGAGATTTGTTCCAGCTAGTTTTTGAAAATGATATCCTTCAAATGTTTGCCTCTGGCCTTGATGGCCAAATGTGTCCTTTTTTCGGCGTTTTCCATCGTTTTGGCCAATATTTCGGCCGGTATGGCGGCGATTTCGCGTCGGATATTGTTTTTAAGTTGAGTTAGAGTCCTTGGCTTGTTGATGTATACCTTGGATTTCAGATAACCCCACAAATAAAAGTCCGGTGGCGTCAAATCTGGTGATCTCGGTGGCCACGGAAAATCACCATTTTTCGAAATCAACCTTCCAGGGAACAATCAAGCCGTTTCGGGTAATCAGCCGGGTTTAATTTTTGTGCCATTTGAATTTTGTACGGAAACATTTTCAAATCGATGCGAATTATGCGCCTGAGTGTTGTCCTGGCGATGCCTAATTCCTGAGAACGACGATAACTCGATGTTCGCGGAGCCTCCTCAACACTGGCTCGTACAGCCTCGATATTTTCAGCAGAACGTCGTGTACGTTGTCTGGATGCGTGGCTGGTATTGCTGAGACTACCGTGGTTAATAAATTTTGCGTATAAACGCTGTAAAGTGCTTTTGGATGGCGCACTTTTAACTTTATTTTTTTTAAACGCACGTTGAGTTTTCACAATTGAGAAGTTATTTTGGATGTAAAGCTGAATTATTTCAGCGCGTTCTTTTGGAGTGTACTGCTCCATGGTAAAAATTGTCTTGGACTGACGCTTCCAACGCGCTATGTCATTAGTCGATCTGACGTTCCTGTCAAAAGTTATAGGGTTGCCAGATGGGCCCGCTTTAAATGGCCTACCCTGTAGTTGCCAAAAATTGCCTAAGTTACATTATTCCGAGTCCCAGCCCTATTTTGTTTCTCATGTTGACATTTTATAATGTATTAATCCATATTACTGTTATATCTGCTATTTATTTACTTCTCCTTGGTCGGCGTATCGGCCTATTTTGATCTTAACCATATGGTTGTCAAGGCATATTATTATTGATGCCATTAAATCTGTGTATGTTTGTTGTTGTTGTTGTAGCAGCACCTCTACCCTGTCAGTGTAGCGTGATCACCGGTCGTCTTCGTCTAGCTCATATAACGGTAGGCCCAGGAAACTAGCTGTTTCGACGCGTTGGGTCCAGAGGGAGAGGGGTGTTAGATGAGCAGGTTTGAGTAGGTGTGAAACGGTGGTTAGTGTCGTGCGGGGTGCCTTCACATGCAGGACATATGTTTAGTATGTCGGGGTCAATTCTGGATAAGTAGGAGTTTAACCTGCTACAGTATCCAAAACGTAATTGAACCACAGTTACGCGGGTCTCTCGGGGTAGCTGAAGGTCTTCATGTGCTGTAGGTGGCGGTTGTACTCCGATTACGGCATTCGCTGGTCGGGAGTTTAAGAAGGTGGTAATGGTCTCCCGATGAATGTCGTTCATAGTATGTCTAAAAACTGTCCGGTCCAGTAGTTGTCAATTTGTTTTGTCCTGGATCTCTTCGGCGTAATTGGTTGCTGTAGTGGGGACATCAGAAGCCATCCCGTCGTTGTCCGAATAACAGTGGTTTAGCAATTCTGAAGGTTTGTCCATTGGGAATCACTAGTTTCAGGCGACCAGACAGGCCCAGCTTAATTGAGAACCGCGCGGCCAATTGCCTTAAATGTCGCCAACAACATTTCTTTGTCTTTGTCCCATGTACTACCGGCAAGCGATTTGAAGACCTTGTTGCGGTTTTGGACTTTAGTAGCAATTGTGGTTGTATGCGCAGAGAATGAGAGCAAACTGTTGAAGGCAACTCCCAAAATGTTGGGGTTGTTAACAGTCGGTATTGGTGAGTCGTCGACTTTGATTTTAAGTTGCAGTTTGACCTCCTTTCTCTAATGGTAAAGACGGTCGCCGTGCACTTTGTAGGGGAAAGTTGTAGATTCCTCGCAGTAAAAAAGCGAGAAAGGCAGATGAGGAAATCGTTCACATTGGCACGCAGGACTTCCTCTGGTGGCTGGGGGAGTTTCGAGATATAGAAGTTAAAAAGCAAGGGTGAAAGGACACCACCGTGCGGAACTCCTTGCTTTATTTTCCTCTGTTTACAGATTTGGTCTCGAAATAGCACCGACGAATGACGACCACTCAGGTAGTTCGCGGTCCACCTCTTAAGCCCTGGCGGGAGTGTCGACTGTAAGATATCATCTATCAGGTCAGTCCATAAGTTCGGGCGTATTTTACCCATAATATTACTTTTGTACGATTTTTGCATACAAAAAATTATTCGCCAAATATAACGGAACTATATATATTTTCTTTGATATATTGTTCATTCAACAAGTGATTTTAATCGCGGATAGAAGCACGTGTTGTTAAAAAATAAAATGGTATCTTCGAACGCGTATAAGAGGCATATTTGGTATTTTTTTATAAAAATGGTAAAAATGCAACAACTGGTGCTGCAGAAATAAACACTGTTCACGGAGAGGATATCGTGAGTGTAAAGACTGCGCAAAAGTGGTTTTCAAAATTCCGAAATGGTAACTGCGCGCGCTGATCATCCTGAAGTCTTTAACTCCGACGCCTTACTCGAACTCATGGAAGCTGAACCAAATTTGATAGTAGATATGATATATATGTATATATTAGGCCGGGTCGATTTGTGGGGAGGCAAAAAAATCGCCCATTGCTCTGTGAAAATCATATTCTAGGGATCAAAATAAGACACTTTGCCGAAGGCCAAAAATGGTGATATTTTGAAATGATTGTATAGGGAACCCCCCAGGGGAGTTCCAGGGGGTGTGCCACACAAAGTTAGTGAGGGTCGGTCATACATTTGGACTCGATTGGAGCACTCTAAATGGGTCAAAGTGGTATTTTTCGTTCGACCCAAATTGGGGGACATCAGAATTCGTTTTAGAGGTATGGTTCCTTCCTCAAAGTTTCTTATTTTGATCCCCAGAATACGAATTTCACAGAGCAATGAGCGATTTTTAATGGACCCGCCCTAGTATATATATATATATAATTGGCGCGTACACCCGTTTTGGGTGTTTGACCGAAATCCTCCTCGTATTTGTGGTGTGCGTCTTGATGTTGTTCCACAAATGGAGGGACCTACAGTTTCAAGCCGACTCCGAACGGCAGATATTTTTGTGAGGAGCGTTTTCATGGCACGAATACACTCGGAGGTTTGCCATTGTCTGCCGAGGGGTGACCGATATTAGAAAAATGTTTTTCTTAATTTTGGTGTTTTCACCGAGATTCGAACCAATGTTCTCTCTGTAAATTCCGAATGGTAGTCACGCACCAACCCATTCGGGTACGGCGGCCGCCTAAGTAGATATGATACCTCAGAGGTTAAATTCATCGCACGGAACAGTTCACAGGCACCTGGTTCAGTTGGCAAATGTTTCAAAGCTGGGAAAATGGGTACCGCATAGACTTCCCGTCGCCAACCTTCAGCAGAGAGTGAATGTGTGTTCTCAGATGCTGCAACGGTTTGAAAATGAAAGTTTTTTGAACCGTATCGTTACTGATGATGAAAAATGGGTCCTTTACAATAATTCTGTTCGCAAACGCCAATGGTTAGATAAAGATGAAACACCAGAACCGACCCTTAGAGATGGCCTTCACCCCAAGAAGATTCTCCTGTCTATTTGGTGGGATATGGCCGGTATTGTTTATTATGAACTTCTGGAACCAAACCAGACGATAACTGCTGATTATTATTCCCATCAGCTATCAAACCTGAATGAGGCACTTAACAAAAATCGACCGTCTTTAGTGAATAGACGCAAAGTTTTGCTTCACCACGACAACGCAAGACCTCATACCGCAAGGTAAACATTAGGCAAGCTGAACGAGCCCGGATGGGAGCTAATGCTGCATCCACCATACTCTCCGGATATTGCATCTTGTGATTATCACCTTTTCCGTGGACTTCAATCCCATATGAATAACAAGAACTACTTCTCAAAAGAAGCTATGAAAAGGGATATCGAAACAATTTTTTGAGCAGGGAATTAAAAATTTGCCTAAACGTTGGGAAGACTTTGTAAATAATGAAGAAAAATATATTATTGATTAATAAATACTTTAAACATCTTTTTTATTAATTTTAAAACCACCTTTCAAAAACGCACGAACTTATAGACTGATCTGATAGTAACCTTTTTTTTAGGTCCAACGCTACTAGGACAGTCCCCTCGCTGGGGCGGTTTTGGTTGAGCCCGTGGTTTATCTGAGTCTTAATGACGGTGAGTGCTGTGCAGTTCAGTTGGAGGAGCTTGAAACTCCTCGGGAGTATGGTCGTAACACGGGGTGTGTTGTCTGGGTTGGTCCTGCTGTGCGTTCCGCAGTAGTTTTTTAGGCCTGATGTTGACGGGCGGCTGGTTGCGGGTGCAGAGCTCTGCAGCAGGGGGCAACGTAGCCGCGTGCCCACTCACGGGTGGTGCGCAGGCCAGAACACCTCCGAAAGTGGCACCAGCCATTGCAAGAGTTGTACTTGACTGATGTCAGGTTCCGAGGAACTCTGGTCTGAGAGCAACACGTGGCCACATACCGTGTGGACCAGTCTCTGTGGGTCTTAAGGTCTCAGCAGGTCTTAAGATAGCACCACCCGTTGCACTTGTTGCACTTAACCGAGGTGGAGTTCGGGTGGAGCCGTTTCTGGCATATGTAGGTTGGTTGGGTTCAATACCAGCCCTGAAGAGAAGTATGTGGAGCAAACATGGTGCGAGGGATTGCTCCTGTGACGATAGATTGGGGGTGGGGTACGGTACACTAGACAGGGCTAGTTTACTGGGTGGCAGCCCTTGGTCGGGAAAAACCCGAGTCAGTCCGGTAACGTAGAACCGGCTGCCATGGGAATGTGTCATTCCGGCGTGGAACCTTTTGCATCGTCGTTTACCATGCTGAATGCCTTTTCTCTTTGCTCTGAGCTCTGCATCTTTGATATGACCGTGGTAACCTTCCTTCGTCCTTGTGATGAGAATGACCTTCCCTATTGTGGGCATGATAGAAACTTGTTTCTAATAGCAGGCGCTTGTCGGCAGGCAATGGAAAACCTATGAGTGTATTTCTACTGTGGAAAAGCTCCTCTTAAAAAACTATCTGCCGTTCGTGGCCGACATAAAACTGTAGGCCCCTCTATTTGGGGAACATATAATTCAATACGAGATGTACTATTTAACTGGATGCTTTAATCCTAGTCATATGGTAATATAGAACATGGAAACCGATTTAATACTTTGTAATTTCAGGAGTAATCTATGATCAGTTGCATCCTGACGATGATGGAGTTCCATGGAATCTAACAATACATTTTTCAAAGTTCCCCGATGACGTATTAGTAAGGATTTCAACTAGGTATGTACTATTAACAACAAAATAATAAAACATCAGTATATAACATACGTGCTATATTTATATAGAGAACTTTTGGAATCACATTTTATGTCATGCCTGAAGGAAGCCGATGTTCTTAAACATCGCGGTCAAATAATATCTTCAATGCAAAAAAAGGAGCATAACCAGCTGTGGCAAGGATTGAGCAATGACAAATTTGATCAGTTTTGGGCTATTAATCGGCGGTTAATGGAGCCAAGTGGAGACCAAGAGACATTTAAATGCATTCCTATACGGTTTTATTCTGAAGTGAGTACCCTTTTAACATCGGCAAGTTTCTGATAAACATAGTCATATTGTAGAAATTCATCACGAATTATTATTCTTTTATTTACCTTGTAAATTGGTGGTCACGTTAGATATTTCAAAAAGTGTTATTGACGTTTTGTCTAGCCTTCGGATAGAATCGAACTTTTCAGTGTGCCTTTTGTTTTTTTATTTTACCAAAGTTTGGTAACCAAACTTGTTGAAGGATCCGATCCGGTGTAGGTAAAGTGTTGAATCTCTTTTTTGTCTTCTAAAAATATCAGAAATTCTCGATGCGGTTGTGATCGGCCGAGTGTAAGAAAAGAAAAATTACCGCTAATTAATGAAAGTTCTAAAATAGGTTGCATGTACGAGGTCTGTTCAAAAAATAAGGTAAATTTTCAAATTACGCGGGCTACGTACATTCGACTTTCGATCATCGAATCACGGGTATATATTGTCCCAATCGTCCCAATAGAAGAGTCCAGGATAGCCCAGAGTCGGCAGCAGAAAATCGCCGAACACGCAAAACACTTGTCTTACTTATGCCTTTCACAAACAAACTAAACAAACTATATTGCTAAAGCCGTGAACATATCTTCGAGACGAGTACACCAACATAAAAAAAAAATTATCGAAAGTCAAATCTTCACCTTATTTTTTGAACAGACCTCGTATAGTATAACAGAGGTATTAAGTAATGCAGTCAACTCAACTTAAAACCATTGCTGCAGTCACATTCATTGAGTAACACTTTTTAATTGCAACCATAAAAAAGTCACTGTAGCCCTTTCTAGTGAACTGTCTATCATCCCACCCCTTACGTCACAGGAGCAACTCCTGGAGACTGGAGTTGTCTCATAAGGAGTTGTCCACACGGTACGTGGCCACGTGTTGCTCCCGCCAGCAGGCGTCTGTTGCCTTAACGCAATCAGAATTCGTTTTAGAGGTATGGTTCCTTCGGCAAAGTTTCTTATTTTGATCCCTAGAATACGATTTTCACAGAGCAATGAGCGATTTTTAAATCGAGCCGCTCTATTATACAGGGTTTGATTGAAAAGTAATGAGCCTTATTTTTTTAACAGTTTTATTAAACCTTTTGGCTTATACAACTAATATTCTTCAAAATAGGACCCTTGAGCGTCAATACACCGCTGGTAGCGGTCCTTCCACTGCAGGAAACATTTTTTAAACTCATCCGCCGGAATCGCGTTCAATTCGGCTGTCACAGTTTTTTGGATCGCCTCGATGTAGTCGAAACGTCTCCCTTCCAGTTTTCTTTTCAGGCGCGGGAACAAGAAGAAGTCCGGAGGGGACAGGTCTGGGATGTAGGGAGGGTGGGGAAGCACCGGAACCCCCATCTTGGCCAATGCAGAGGTGCAGAGGAAGGCGGTGTGCGCCGGCGTCCTCCCGGCCTTCCTTGAACGACTTGTGCCACCGTTTTACCTGGGCACTGGACAGAGATTGGTCCTCATAAGCCTCCTTGAGTAACCCAATGGTTTCGGTACTCGTTTTGTTTGGCTTTACGCAAAATTTGATCGAGTATCGTTGCTCCAACGATCGCTGCATTTTCGCCACTGCAAAATCCTAACACACTTTCAAAACAGCTTTCACGCGCGGAGCGATGTTGACTGCACCGCTGTTGCCAGTGAACTGGGACCGGTTTCTAGTGGAAGGGGAAGGTCCAACGATAATTTTCCCCCACCAGCCGATTCGGTTGATCGCTTGGCAGATGCTCCGCTCGGGAAGGCTCATTACTTTTCAATCAAACCCTGTATCTCATGATAGGAACTTTTATTCTAAGGGAAACAGCTCTCTATCCAGATCCACAACGTGGACGGAGGAGCTTATTAAAGTTAATTTAGCGATTTACAAAAAATCAACAATAAGCTAATCAGTTGATATAAGCAGTTTGAGTTAAATGCATTTAACTATACATGACCTTAATAGTGTTGTAAAGTAAAAATAAATATACTATTAATTTGATAATGGGCCGCTGAAGAGTACTTCAAAATATCAAATAAAATATGATTTATATTTCCGAGTATAATAAATAAAGGAATTGATTCTCTATTTTTTGAAACCCACTTGCAAGGGGCACGGAATACACGAACTGCAAAGATTTCCAATCCGTGCAATGACTCATCAAAAAAGCACATGCAAGAAAATATTTGCAATACCTATACAAATTGCTAGTACTATGCCCAAGCCATAGAGCCTCCCCGTAATACATTTGCCAAAATTTTATTTAGAATTAAATAATGACATTTACCAACGATTTTTCGGAATTACCCATCTTATTTTGTTTTCCATTAACAAAGTAAGTATATACTCGTATGTATAAGTATATGGAACGTATAAGCGAGTTCGAAAATAGCTTTGCGAAAATTTGAATTGTTACAAATAACTGGATGTAAATCGTTCATATTTATTATATTCAGAATATGCTGTGTATTCGGCGGCCGCCGTAGCCGAATGTGTTGGTGCATGACTACCATTCCTCTATTCGAGGAACACCATCAGTACGCATGCCACAAATAGGAGGACCGCACCCAAACACCCAAAAAGGGTGTAAGCGCCAATTATATGTATATATTATATATATACTTTGTGGAGGGGTTGAAGGAGTTTTCTTGTTCTTTTCTGATACGAAATACGAAATAAACATTTTCGTAGTGGCGTGTGTAAACATTTTCCGTATATTGACATATTTTGCAAATAAAAACGCTCAAGATGTGTTATATGTATACCGTAACAAAAGTATCAATCTTTTTTAACAACTAACTCATCGGAGCCGCTCAATTACAAGATAGAACAATATGATGTTATTGTTGTTGTTGTAGCAGCATAAACATGCTATATAAATCCGGGTCGTTGCGGTAACATAGAACCGACTGATGTTATTATTCAAAAATGTTGTTAAATGATAGTAGTATACATAAAGAAAGGAGCTTAATTTTAAACTAATATATAAAAAAGTTGTTTGGTGATGACTTCCGTTTATCTTTGCATAATTTATTGATAGAGACATAGCATGAATTGAATTAATTGGCTCTTGTAATGGTGAGGGCCAGTATTTTTACACAAATTTCACCATAGTGTGGATAGAAAGATTACAAATTCTTTTGAAAGAGGTGGAATCGACTGATTGTCACTTTAAACTAAATGATATTTTCAGTACTTCGAATGGTATGCGGTCTAACAGCACATGGCGAATACGGTGGATGTGGAAGCAATTCGAAGTTCAATTCATTTAGTTTTGCCTTTGTTCCGATTCATTTGTGACACCGTCAGTTGTCTTGATGAAACAAAATGATGAGCAAACGCGGTACACACTTTGTTAATGCAACATATAGCCAACACGTCCTTTTGATATCTGTACGATGTCAGCCTACTCACGCAACTTCACTTTTCGATCTTTAAAATGGATTTTTTTTTATGTTTTCTGGTGTTACCGCCCCATTTGAACGTTGTACATCTCTACGACCACATTTGAAGTCAGCGAACCATCATTTTATTGTTGTTTCTGATAGAGCGGAGTCCTTATGACACTTTTCAAGCCATTGCTTCGCTTGAACGGTATTAAATTTAAAACGGAGTAAAATTAAAACACGAAATTCTTTTTGATCCATTGTTTTGAAAATAACAAAAGTAGCGTCACTCTTAGCACAATAACTCACAAACTAATGAATAAAATATCATAAAATTTTAACAGTTGTCTTTTTAAGTCTAGTACTGACCGAAAAAGAGGTGAATGCAGTAGAACTAGTGCCATCTATGTTTTAGGCCCTGGAATTTTCAGTCCATGTGTTATAGCAATGTTAACGCATTCTTACGGAGGATAATGTTACAATACGTTCACATATAAGTAGATGATCTACTTTTTCGCGCTTAACTCAAAATCCGTGATTAAAAGGCGCGATTTCCCATACAAAATTTCTCTCCCAAAATCTGATATGTATTATAAAATAATCCTAGATAATAGCGATAATTTTCGACCAACAACCCTGTGTTTTTTGTGTTATCGGTAACTATTATTACGAATGCAAGAAGAAACATCAAAATAAAAACTAAATGAAATGGATGCCGGCAAAGAAAACAGGTCTGTAAACATAATTCTAATAAAATTTTTGTTAGATACTATTAATTATGGATTCATTTTATAGAAAAACGCGATCACATTGGTATAGAGAGGCGGTCGAGTTGCTTTTGGAGCTGTGGGAGGAGAAGCTGCCGCAACTACGAGGCTGCAAAAGAAATACGCATGTATAGGGGTTTTCAGTAAGAGCGCTTCAACTTTTGAACTTTTTTGAATAAAACACAAACGGTTTGACTTTTTTAACTAATTTTTTTTTATTATCGAGTTTGAACATATACATTTAAGTATGAAATTCGATTTCTTTTGCATGACCACCGCGTGCACGTTTTACGAAGTCCAATCGTTGAACCCAATTTTCGACCACTCTTTTGCATAAATCGGCCGAAATTCCAGCAATTTCGCGTTCAATATTGGCTCTGAGCTCACAAATCGTCGCCGGCTTGTTACTGTAGACCAATGACTTCACATAACCCCAAAACGGAACGGCTTTTTAAATGGACCGTAAAATGGCCGTAATGCTCTTAAAGTAGCAGCAACAAAACGTTTATTTTCATAAAAAATTTGAACGATTTGCAATCGTTGCTCAAGTGTGTAGCGTTCCATGATGAAATGTATACTAATGAAGTTTACAAATGATAAGCGAAAAATAAAAAATATTGCGTCGTTCGCCCTCCCTATCGGAACAAAGTTGAAGCGCACCTATTTAACAACCCTATATATGCAGACAAGGCCGTGGAAATGGCGACAAAAGGTTTTGTGTTCTCGTCAAGAGAAATAAAGGTTAAAATACACAATTTAACAAATAAAGATAATCAATTTTGTTCAATAGCAATTGTTAGTATGTAATTTTAAAAATAGTGTGAAAAATGTGAAATAAATGAAATTTAAAAGGAAGATAAAAACGAAGCGATTGTTTCTCGAATTTGTTCTGCGCTGCCGTTGCGTTGTGGTCTTAAGTATAGTACGTAGGTTCTGGTTGCTCTCGTTGATTTACGAATTCGAAAATTGTTTGGCTTTGGATCCATTTGTTGTTAATGCTATCATTACGTTCATTTGCAAAATTGTGCAAAATACAGCAACATTTTATTATTGACGATACATTTTTGATGTCATTATCAATGCATTTACCGATTTTTCTAAACCTTGCTTTCAAGTGACCGAAAACATTCTCTACTACTCTTCTAGACTTGGAACATTTGTACCAAAAATTGGTTTCGTATTCTCGCTGAGAATAGGGCTTTGAAGAATTTTCTTTAATAACGACTGCTCGAAAATTTGAGAATCATTGCAGCGGCCGGGTGCCCCAACATTTATATACATAAACTATATATGTATATATAATTGGCGCGTACACCCTTTTTGGGTGTTTGGCCGAGCTCCTTCTCCTATTTATGGTGTGCGTCCTTGATGTTGTTCCACAAATGGAGGGACGTAAAGTTTCAAGTCGACTCCGAACGGCAGATATTTTTATGACGAGCTTTTTCATGGAAGAAATGCACTCGGAGGTTTGTCATTGCCTGCCAAGGGGCGACGCTATTAGAAAAATCTTTTTCTAAAATTTTGGTGTTTCACCCAGATTCGAACCGACGTTCTCTCTGTGAATTCCGAATGGTAGTCACGCACCAACCCATTCGGCTACGGCGGCCGCCATAAACCTACACCTATGAAAAATATTATACAATATAAACAGTTCACCTTTAGTCAATGAGGGCTAGTAAAACCATTGAGTACCAACCCTTATAGATATAATAGTCTACAGCACCCAAACATTGTGGAAATCCAATTTTCTCAAATCCCTTAACACACTCTTAAATTTTCTCTTGGGTAAGAAATCTGCTGGGTAATTACTTAGGAGCGAGCTTATCCCGGACCGCTAAACAAAAATCCTGTAAAATATTGCATACGCTTCTTTTTGATACTCCGAACAGTCTACCGATCGTCCTGTATTCAGCTGAAGAACCAAGCGCATATAAAGCAATCGCGACACGTTTGTCTAAAGGGATGCATTTCCTATATCAATTGTATCAGTTTTTGCAATGGACATGACTTCGTTACATAAAAAGGCAAAGGAGTCCCGGCTTGCAAGTAATGTCTAGCTCCCAGAACTTGCCGTGCCTCACCTAGATTACACGGACACGCGTTACTTATTATATTCACTAATAAAAACAAAAACAAACACAATTACTTACGTGTGTTCACAAACGCTTTGACCTGTTCCTGCTTATTATACAATGTACTATTGAATTTCACATGCGTATTGCTGCCATAATTTTTTGCAACCTCAGTAAACGTCGCATACGGATTTCCTTCAACTGTTTATTATTAGCAGCTAATTGCGCAATTAAATTAGCTATTCCTTCTCCTTGTATTTTCTTCATATCGTTAGTAATAATTAAAGAAACCAAAAACACCGAAATGTTCCACCAAAATAATTTCTATGAAGAAAAACCTCTCAAAGCAGTATTGAGTGATGATTGTCAATTTTGCAGGTAATCAGCCATACACATGAAAACAGGAATTCCCCGCAGTATGCAGTGGCATATTCATACCCAGTAATGGTTTTATTTCAGTTTGTAATTGATTTTGCTGGGACTACATTACTTTGGAGTTGTTTTAAAGTTTTTGTGTACAAGAAATCGCGATGACCCTCAAAACTAATTAAATTAGTGTTGGCGAGAGAAAAATTATCCTGAAACTTAGAAATGATGGGAAATCTTTCTGCGAAATTGGGCAAATCATAGGAAGAAGTCCCTCTTCTGTGCAGTATGTCGTGCAAACATACAATACAACTGGTTCAATTGTGTCAAAGCCACGATCTGGGCAAGTTGACTGCAAGTGAAAAATGAACTATATTGCAGTCAGGGTCAAATACTCCTCGAACTACGGTTTCTCAAATATGTAAAAATATTTCAAATTCCTTTGGCAAGCAGTGCACGACGATATCGTACGTAAGATTCCTTTTTTAAGTATATGTATCGCAGACGTGTAGCACGTAGAAGCCCGCATATATCCGAAATAAACAGAAAAAACGCATGGATTTTGCAAACGAATTTGTTAACACGCCTCCAGAATTTTGGGAACGTGTTCTATTTTCGGATGAAAGCAAATATTGCATATTTGGCATTAAAGGAAGAAAACTAGTGCGGCGTAAGAGGGGTACTGCACTCGGAAAAGAAATTCTTGTACAAACTGTGAAACATGGCGGGGGAGGTGTGATGGTCTGGGGGTGTAAGGCGGCGCAAGGAGTTGGCAAACTTGTTTTTATAGAGTCAACAATGAATACATTTTCTTGTTTAAATACATATTTTAAAGGCTAGCATGATGCACAGCGTTTAACAGTTGGAGCTAGGTGAAGAATTCTGGTTTCAGCATGATAATGATCCCAAGCATTCGGCATACTTGTATAATGTTAAGCTCGGATTGCTGTATAACACAAATTACCAATTGCACAGCGCCCCAATCCCCAGACCTCAATCTCATTGAGCATTTGTGGGATTTACTGGAGCGCAGTAACCTCCAAGGAAATGCTTAAAAACGTAGTACCTAATTAATGAAGCAAAATTACCAAAGAGGATACTTCTAAATTGGTTCCTTCCATGCCATATCGATTTGCGGAGGTCCTCAGCGGAAAGGTTATCCCACAAGTTACTAATACCTTATATTTTTATTTTGTAAAATTTAATTTTTAAAGATGTACTTAGGAAAAAATTTATAGAAATTGTAGAAAAACTACTCACTAAACATTTCTCCTAAAGTTTAAAATGTTTTATTTTTTTTTACAATCAATTTCTTTATATATTGCTTTTATTTCTTTCTGTACGAATACTTTCTTTCTTTTTTTACTTTTCTGGCAAGTGTAAGTCGATCTTGCAAAACTGTCAAAAGTTGTAAGGTTGCCTGATGATTTCACATTAAATGGCCAGCCTTAAATAACGTAAATAGTAACTTCTCCACGTGAGTATCCTCAAATATAGAAGTTATTGTAGAAATAATGGTATTCAAGGTAGTTATTTAGATATTTGTAATAAGAATTTTATAGTGGAAAGAGTGCAGATTTCAACAAAAATCATTATTACCATTATTTGTTTGTAAGTGTGTGCAAATGCAACATAAATATAACATAGTAATAGTAGGAATTGCCCAACTTTTGTATTAATATAATTTTTGAGTAAAATAATCATGCTTCGATAAATGTGTATGTATACGCATGTGATACTTACAGGATGATGTCTACAACCAGAAATTAATTTCTCCCTTGAATAAAAGCGGACAAAAGAAAACCCTTGGCGAAATGATGGTTGAGTTATCATCACCTCTTAGGAAAATTGGTAAGTTGGAAGCATGTGTTATATACAAACGTTTCTATTTATTTAAATTGGTTTTGTCTTTTAGTTGAAATACGAACACACGGTATCAGCGTTCATGATGAAGTAAATTTGCAGTGGCTATCCGAGCATCTGAGTTATCCTGATAATTTTTTACACTTATTCTTAATTTATGAATCTAACTCTTCATTGCCTCTTCTTTCTTAAAGCAAATGTGAATAGTTTCCTGTAATTGTAAGTGTACAAAATTAAGAAACTCTCTACTAATTCGCAAACGTTTTTTCGCATACTTACGGTATAAAAATTGCTCCATTGAAAAATTGGTTTATATTAAACTATAATTTTCATAAATAAAATAGTAATCGCGGAAATTCAGCTCTCCAGTTACCAAGAAACCATAAGGCGTGTCTGTATGGTATGTTTACTCTCAGAAATAGTTATAAAGGCAAATTAAGATTTTTTAAAGAAAAACAAATTGCGACTCTGTATTATTTTTATTTTACACATCATTGCATCGGATCTCCAGTTAATTTTATAAGCAATAACTGCTTTCGCTTTTGATTTAAATAAAAAAACGACAAATAAAAATAAAAACATCAATTTTATAATGTCGAGTGGAAACAGGTGACCGTATAATTAAACTGAGATAAACCGATTTTAACAATCAGCTGTGTTGAGTCCAATTTAGTATTCGTTTAAAATAATTTAATGTTTTTAAACTCCTGTTATTCGTTATAATTTTCTGTGAAAATAAGTAGGTTTTGTTTGAAATAAATGTGTATATATAGGGAATATTTTGTAATAAATTGAGTCAGAAAATTTGTAATTTTGAATGTGAAACAACTAGTTTTAAATTGGGAATTTTGCCGCAACCATGATTCAATTATAGAAGGTTAGGTAAGTAAGCAGCTTTCTCGCTCCGTTGACCGCGTGCCACCGAAAAACCTGCTTGCATCTCTCCAGTCTAATTTTCTTCAAACGCGTTGTTAAAAGATGACCAGTTGAGCGACGGAAGGCTTTCATATGGAGATCATCTCAAATTATTCTTGACATGTATCTGTCAATACATTCACTTCCCTGGACATGGTTTTCTATTTCTAAAGGGATTTTTGCGAATGCTTTACCGAACGGCTTTTATTGTTACACTGGTTCGAACCATGAGAGGACGACCACTTTTTTTCTGTCTGTCACTTCAAACGTTTGGAAAAAACGATTGATTGTGCAACAAACATTCTCGAAGTATTCAGTTTTTTCAGGAATTCGTAAATCTCACTTACACTTTTGTAATGCAATCACACTCCCCACTCCATTGTTAACAAGCGAAAATTGAGTATAATTTATGAGTAGACAATGCATACGAACAAAATTAAAAATAACGAAACTTTTTTCTGCGAATTCGTTCTCGCCGTATGCATTGTAAAACTTCTGACAAAATTTATGGCAAGACTAAGTACATGCTCAATCATAGCTATGCAAGCAAACGATAAAGAACAAAAAATACAGCAGCAACAAAATCCACCAAAAAAACACACAATATTAGTAAATCAAAAAACAATTACCTCCTACTGTTTAATTAAACCAGCAACTAACAAATCAATCCCATATACTCTGAAACCAAAGAGATTTGATATACTCTCTCTTGATGATGAGAAAGAAAAAAAAAAACAGTGGGACAAACAACAATATTGAACCGGAAAAACTCAAGCTCGAAAACGAGCATCTACCTTTGTACAGAATGTTGAATACATTAAATATTCAACTTATCCCTCAAACCAACTTTCGAGCTGCGTTTTCATACTAAAGGTCTTGCCAAACAATGAAGTAAAAGCAGAAATCTCTAAATTAACTCAATATTATACATATACGTCGAAAGAACTGAGGGGATTGAAAGTAATTCTGAGGTACTTGCATAATTCCACAAATAAAGAAGAAATTATAAAAGAATTAGGAGAACTTGGTCATGAAGCTATACATATCCACAATATCGTACACGCTACTTCGTACTTGAACTAAAAAGCAAACCAAACAGAGAATATACACTACTACACTTCAAAATTAAATTTGAACCCCAAACTGCACAAATTTCCAAAAATACGGTCAAAGAAATAATGTTTGCTTTAAATCACCTGTCTGTATCAAAAGTGCTGGAAGTCATAAAGCCATAGAATGTCCAGTAAAGGACATTAATGAAATAAAATATGTTATGTGTGGTATAAACCACACATCCCTTATATTTGGGTGTATGATTTATAAATCATTACAGATACAGCGTTTTCCTAGTCTCAGACGAAAGAATCCCACCACAATAACAAACACAGAAGAAAAGTTACATCACAAAAACACTAGACTGTGAGACAATAACATATACATAACATTGTCATATGCCCAAGTAGCCTTACTTACGCTAAAAATGATGTTTAACCTATTGGAACAACTACGACGGAAAACAGCGAAATTTCAGTGTTGAAAAATATGATGGAACAACTAATCTCACAAATGTGTGCAATACTAACGTGGTCACGTTACTCTTCTTTAAATTTATTTAGCAATCAAGGTGCTAGAATCACTGGAACTAAAAACATTCCTGAAAAAGAACAAAATGGACGCATCTCTAATATCTGAAACACATTTCACTGATAGGAATTATTTAAACATTCCTGACTATACTCTAAATTACACCCATCAAATTGCTAACAAGGCACATGGTGGAATGGCAATAAGTGTAAACAAAGACATAAAATGCATTAATGTGATCCACTACAGGAAGGACTACTTGTAAGCGACATCTGTACAAATTGATGACCTTATTATATTTAACACTTTCTGCCATATATTGTCCTCCTAACCATAATACAACTAAACGCTATAATTTGACTATCTCAAGACTCTTGAAGGCCGGAAAAATCTTTATGATGCAATCATGGAAAACAAAATTAAAAATTAAGCTCAAGAGAACCAACTTATTGGCCAACTGATATGCTGAAGCGATCTGATTTTATTGGCTTTTATATAACGAAAGGTATTAAAAGTGAGGACCTGGAAATAACCCAAAGTTTGATCTCTTATCTGACCATCCTCGAATATTATTGAGATATGAAATCAGTCCTATTCTAAACTACCGAGACACATAAATTTTCTTTTCGTGAAATTATGGCACAAAGCCATAACATGGAAGCCTCCCTAAAAAGTGGCTCCGCAATCGTATACTTCAATGACAGTATAGTATATGCCGGAACCTCCACATCTATAATTAAAATGAGTAACAACAAATACTAGATATCCCATAAAAAAAGGCTGAATATATCAATAAAAGAAATGAAAGATACGTTAAAAGTGGATACGGACGAAAAATTTGAAAAATATTTTGCATCATTGGGAGCTAGAACTACAACTACGGAAGGAATGCAAAAAATCGACAAAGTAGTTATGCACCAACGGCCTCTAAAATGACAAAACAAAAAAAGCAAAAATACTCGCTGACCATTAAAAAAAAAAACATTTACAAATCAAAATAAGACATTAATACCTCGGAATTTCATGCTCACCTCACAAATAACATAAATACGCCAATTAAAAAAACAACTTCGAAAGAAAGACGCATAGCAATTGAAACAAAACTTTTGACAGCGTGTGGCACAAGGCACTGTTTAAACTTAAACAGTATCTTGTACTGGATTACTTTGCTATCTGATAATGAAAAGCTATTTAACAAACAGATATTTTTATGTAAAATATGGTGACAAATGCTCTAATACGCAATTAATTGAAGCCGGGGTATCTCAAGGCAATGTATTAGGGCCGTCATTATATGTGTTGTACACAGCTGATATTCCCACGCCTGCAAGTATCAACATGATATCAACTTTCGCAGATGATTCCGTCCTATTGACTACTCATAAGACCTTAGAAGCAAGCAGCAACATACAAGTTGCAGCCGATTTTGGACAAAACTTTAACATGGTTTAATGCTCGGGGTATACAAATATACCTACAAATAGTGGTAAAACAATTCATGTAGCTTACTCTAACAGGAAAAATTGAAACTGGAGTGGAAACTGTCGTTGTCGAATAAAATACGAAAATAATCGAAAGTACTCAGAACAATAACAAATGCTCCTCGATACCTCAGTATTGATGCAGTAGTAGAAATCATCCGTAAACGCAGTACAAATCACATTATCCGTTTGACGAATCATACGAATACTGATATGCGACAACTGCCAGCAAACTCCAGGCGGCTTAAACGACCAACACCAACGGAGTTACGAGTAAGATTGACGAGATAGTCGACTATATGAGCCGACATGGTATCAAAATAGCTGCGGTCCAAGAGACAAAACTGCACGCTAGCTCCCCCCTGATCACCAGGGACGGCTACAATGTGCACCGAAAGGATCACGAGCGAGACCACGGTGGAGGCTTAGCGTTCATAGTCCACCATACAGTGCAGTATCGTCTTATCGATGAAGGCATCGACCGCAGGGACACCACCTTAGAATGTCAAGCGATAACTGTCCGGTCAGGCGATGCCGAGCTCGAAATATATAATATTTACATACCCCTTGTCACCTGCTGCCCGGAAGGATATCACCCTGATATTGGTGCGGTCATCAGGGGTGAAAACCGATTGGTAGTAGGTGACTTTAATGCGCATCACGATCTTTGGCATTCAAGCCTGCCAAATGATCGTAGGGGACAGCTATTGGCAGGGCAGATAGACGACTCGATATTCAGCACTGTAAACGACCCCCCGCCAGGGTAGTGGGCGCAGGTCTGATAAATAGCATAACCTGGCGACCTATGCTATCGCTTGCATCAGACCACTTGCCCATTATCGTCTCGATCGAGAGACCTCCCGACTTTGTTTCCGCGGATCACAGGTCATACGTCAACTTTAATAAAGGTGTTTGGACCAGATTCGCGGAATTTACTGAAGACATCTTCGCCGCTCTCCCCATTCCCACCGATGTGCGCGCAGGCGAACGTGCATTCCGCAAGGCGATCACAGCAGCCGCTGCTTGCGTCATACCCGCTGGAAGGATCAGGGACATACGTCCCAATTTCCCAGCTGAAACGTGATCGCCTACGCCAGGCCGATACAGGGGATCGTCGGATAAAGGATCTCAATTGCGAGATACGGCAACTGCTAACCCTACACAAGCGGTACAAATGGGAAGAGCATTTGAACTCCTGCAACTTCACCTCTGGTGTGAGCAATCTCTGGTCTACCGTAAGGTCCCTGTCGAACCCGACGAAGCACAATGACAAGGTTGATATCACCTTCAACGGTCGTGCTTCGTCGGATCCGAAGAGATGCGCGTGCTACTAAAGCCGGCAATTTATTCTGCATCCTCCGACTGACAGACTAAACATAGTGCCACCAGACGGCTGCACAAACTAACAAAATTAAGCAAGGTGTACCGCAGGGTGGTGTTCTTTCACCCTTGCTTTTCAACTTCTATATCTCGAAACTCCCCCAGCCACCAGAGGGAGTCTCCCTGGTCTCATACGCCGATGAATGCACGATAATAGCTTCGGGCAATGACATTGATGGCCTATGCTCCAAGGTAAACGACTACCTACCTAAACGGCAGCCTTTCTCGTTTCTTCACTGCGAGGAATTTACAACTCTCCCCCACTAAATCCACGGCGACCCTTTTCACCACCTGGACAAAGGAGGTCAAGCTACAACTCAAGGTGAAAGGCGATGATACACAAATTCCGACGGTTAACAACCCCAAAATTTTGGGAGTTACCTTTGACAGCGTGCTCTCCTTCTCAGCGCATACAACCGCTATTGCAACTAAAGTACAGAATCGCAACAAGGTTCTCAAGTCGCTCGCCGGCAGCACTTGGGGCAAAGATAAGGAAATGCTGCTGTTGACTTTTAAAGCAATAGGCCGGTTCTAAACTATGCTGCGCCTGTCTGGTCGCCTGGAACCAGTGATTCGCAGGTGACGACGCTTCAGACATGCCAAAACACTGCTTTAAGGACCGTGACAGGATGCCTTCTGATGTCACCTATACAACATCTGCATAATGAGGCCCAAATGCTGCCTGTTAAGGAGCATAACAAACTGCTCAGTAAGCAGTTTCTGCTAGGGTGTTACCGCAAGCCTCACCCATGCAGACACCTGCTCGAGCCTGAGCCACTTCCCAGGCACATCAGGAGGCATTTCCTCAACTACGCGGACGAGATCTCAGACAAAAGAAACACACAGTTACTGGATCGGACAGTGTACAGACAGGCCATAAACGACATTCATCGGGAGAGTTTCACTACCTTTTTAACCTCCCGACCCCCGTGCCATCTACATCCACGAGACTCCACAGTATACAGCTGTTAATGACAATCGCAAGTCTTTTATGAACTCTCGCTCCCCGAATGTCGTTATCGGAGTTTAACCACCAGCCATTGCAGACGAAGTGCTTCAGCTGCATTGTAGCATAATTACGTTCTCGATGTTGTGAGAGGTAAAACCATTACCTATCCAGAATTGACCCAGACGTGCTAAACATATATATATGTCTGGCGTATGAAGGTACTCCACATGACACTAACCACGTTTTCCCATTCCGTTCGGAGGCAGCGCACGCTTTACTAAATCAGTGTATACTTTTATTAAACACGTAGAAATTAGGTTAAACTTGTTCAACCAAACCATTTATTAGAATCAATAGTACATGTATTGAACACAATAGGCCTAAACTTTAGTAATCGCCATGATGCTAAGAGAGCCAAAATATCAAAATTAAAAAGGTATATGTACCTGTTTGAGACCGACGATGTGAACTCCGTAAAAAATTGAATAGGACCCAATTTTCGGCATTCTCTGTTAAAGAAATATCGAAAGAATTTAACTAATTAAACTTTCAAATTCAATGTATTCAAGTATTTGTACTTTTATTATACTTATTTGATTGCAGCTCATTTTATTTTATAACTGTAGCTATACAAGTTTAGAAATAACATTTCCATTAATTTAAAATCTTATATGAATATACAACTTTCTTAAAAATGACATTCACAAATATAAATTTTTAAATTTCGATATTAATTAAAGCTTTTATTCTTAAGCCACTTTTTTAATTGACGTTTTAAAATCAGTTTACATATCGTTTCATGTAAATATGTACTTAAATACTAAATTTTTATAAATTTAAATTTGATATGTTGAAACATCGACTTCCAAACAGAATTATTGCATTTGAAATTACTTGGCTTTAAATTTTACGTTTCTAATCTCACCCTACTAATTAGGGATATATTTACATCCGTAGATAATGCAAAACTTTATTAAACAAGCATATCATATCTAGTATATGATGGTAAATTTTTATTATAAATATATTAAATAGTTATTGCCATTATTTTAGAATACATTTATACAGCCTTCTTAAATCTCTCTAAAGATTTCAATAATTTCCACATGTCAAATTTCTTTAAAATCTAAACCTGTGGTCCCCAAAATTCTTTACTTTGAAGATTGCTGCATATATGTGTATACATAAATAAAAATTACATTTCATACAATCTAAATATTTAAGCATATAAAACAATGGAAGCATTAGTTGCCGGTGGGTTCGAGTTTGCATCTTGACTTAACCATTTTTGAACGCAATTTTCTTGGCAAGTGAAATTGTCGCAAACCGTATGCACTTGAAGGTCAATACTACAAGCTCGGTCTTCCTTTATTCTGTAAAACTCTTCTTTGTAAGATGACTCACTATATGTTGATGATGAACTCTCATATCCAGAAACGGGTGATCCTTCAGCACAGGGGATCACTGGAGATAAAGCTGAAATTGTCGTCATGTTAAAGGCACTTGGAAGATTTAATGGCTTACATCCCTGAAAGCAAGTACTTCCTACTTGAAAATTATGGTCGATCACATTTGAGAGGTGAAAATTGGTGTGTCGTGTTTCACTATCGAAACTGAATTTTGGTGATATGCATCCCTCTTTGTTATCAAGCTTATCATCAGAAATATTTTTAGCAGAATTTTTTTCTGAAATGATCTTAGTTTCATTTTCTTCACGTTTTTCCTCTTTTTCGTCTAAAAGATATGGTTTAAATAATTTTACTGGTTTTGGAGGAGGTGATTTTATATCCATTTCTACTTCGATATGATCATCAACACTTTCATCTAATTCTTTAACTTTCGCAAATAAATTACTAGAATCATTCTCCGAGCCCCGCATGATTTTAGTTGCTTGGTCATTTCTCGAAATAACCTTACGCTTCCTAAAAGTCAAATCAACGACACTCTCGTTTTTATTTTCGGCCACATCATCAGTTTTAGGTAAATGTCTCAAACTACAATTTATATTCTCGGCATTTTCACGACGAGAACCAATAGACAGATCTATTGGCGTAACAGTTAGGCACGATGTGTTTGATAATCCCTGTGTTGTTACGTTATAGTTTTGCAAGGTATATTCCTTTTGACTTTCAATGCATGTATTATGAAGATATTTATTTAAAGATATACGGGCACAACAATTTTCAACATTGTCCACTACTACTTTCGTTGCATCGCGTAATTCAATAGAATTTATTCCCTCACTTCGCTTGTATACGATTTCCTCCGGTGTTACGTTGGTTTCTGGCAAGCATGTAGAAGACAAGTTGGTTGCAGACAAAACATTCACAGGTAGACAAGCTGACGGCATTAATGACGGTACTGTTGACACCCGAGATTGTGGTTGTAGTAGCGTATGGGTATGCGACGGTAAGTTGTGGTATTGGTAGTGTTGATGATGTTGCGGGGAAATGTGTGTTAGGACAGGCATTGGTATAGATATATTAGTCGATGCATGTGTGTATGGCGCATCGTAATGATGATGGTGGTGGTGGTGCGGCTGAAGGTGATGAGAATGAAGTATTGGTGACGATATTCCCGCGGCGTTGCCACTTACTACAGTCTGGCATAATGGTGGCGATGTATTTGTAGTTGAAGTGCTGGCAATAGCCATAGCACCCGCTGCTCCCGCAGCTGCAGCGGCAGCCACAACGGCGGCCAAGTTCGCCGCTGCATACACCCCTTGTGTTGATGCATTCGTTGATGGAATCACAACTGGTATTGATGGCACTGTTGTAGAATTTGTAGCGACACTTTGTCTGGCTGTGTCCAAGGGCAGTTGCTGAGATTTACTTTCAAAGTGATGGTAGCCGAACTGACTATTATTATTCGTTGGGATTATAATCGGCACTTGTTGTTGCTGACTCACATTATGAAACTGGTGTTTTAATCCACTGTGATTTATACTGGCGACTGATGATCTTAGATTCGATTCGCATTGTAACCATTTTTGAATCTGTCGTCTATGTATATTGTACTTTCTAGCAGTTGCCCGTTGATTGCCTTTACAATCACTATCTTTTCGATATGATTCTAATACTTGAAGCTTAAAATGTGGTGTAAATATTCGCCGAGAGCCCATTTTTGAGTTGCTTGTAAAACTGCTCGCGCCACCATTACTTGCCATATTGAATGTTGTATGTGTGTTTTGTAAAATACTTATTGCTGCTGTTGGCACTTGGGTATTATTTGACTTAGATATCATTATATAAAAACACAATAAGTTTCAAACAGTTTTTTCATTCCAAAACATAACGTTGGATTTTCACATCAAATTATATTAAATATCGCTTGAAAAGCTTAAATTGTTCTAGGTATAAAAAAATACTATATTTCCGTATGTAATCATGCGGCTTCCGATGATACACGTTCGATTGCGCCGTTTCTTCTTTCCACACTAAACGATTAGCAGCAAAATTACTCTAGCATTTGCCAGACATTCTGGCTCGGTTTTGTCTCTATGTATTGGTGATTATATGGCGCTTGTATGTACAGTATAGCGGACGGAACAAGTGAACGATTCAAGCAATTGTCGTTCTAACAAACACAAAGACAATTCAACTGTTGCTTTAGTTGAAATAGTTGTACACTGTACAAGCACAGGCAGAACGTGTTTTCCCAAACTCGTAAAGTGCTAGTGCCTTGTGTCTGTGAGTCACGTCATGTGGGTGTATATGTGAACGTATGCAGAGTTGTATTTTAAAGGCTGTAGAGAATAAATATTTCAAGGAACTCATTGAACAGTAAGCAATACGAAATGAATGTAAACGTATTTACATGCATATATACATATATAAATACATTACAAATACGGGCTCTAATAAAATACGTAAAACAAATGTCTGTACATATATATATTCACCGCGTATTCTCATATATGTACATATATCATTAGACACATGGTATGGGTGCATGTATATGAAGTGCTAATTCTAAATATACCATATATTTGAATATATGTATGTATAGACATATGGGCATACAATAATTATGTAATATGCATGTATGTAAGTATACACTTAGTACATACATATGTATTATTTGCCTTTTTTTATTTTAAAACTTTTAAAAGTGAATTTTTACCTTTCGTAAGGCTATATTTCGTATATTGCATATGCACATGAAAATTCCATAATTTAATCGAATTATCCAATCAGAAGCCGAATAATGCAACCAATGCGAAAAATTGCAAGTTGCACTATCAGCACGTTTTCTGCTTCAAAACATACATATGAATGTATATATTGCATTTCCATATATACATACATACTATATGTATGTTTGTGCGTACGTACATATGCACGTACGTATATAACTAACTATATACTTTAGCTTTATTTTTGCTTTTTATAAAGCACTTTAAGTACACATACTTTTATGTTTATTAAATTACCTTTTTTCTTGTATTCTTATAAATATTTTCGTATCTACATATAAAACAGGCATATATATATGTATATATATGTATATATACATACATACATATTTGGGTAAAAAATACATGAACCTACTCTTATGCATATGAATGGACAGTTTCTACTCAACTACTACACTTAATTTAAAAAAATACTCCTATCATATTTACATATGTATGTAGGTACATACTTTAGCTTGGCTTCTTTTCAGTACTGATTATACGATAACAACAAAAGCATTGGAGGAAATGTCAGGTTTTAGTTTAAAAAATATACTATATAGGATGTTTCTATCATACATCCATATGATGTGCATATATACCATGTAAATATGCGCGATTATTTGTACCAGCTTATAGAATAGGCGTTTAAAGTTTGTTGGGTGTTTGGCAATGATTAGAAACATTTACACGCGATCTAAACGAAATAAATATCTTTTTACAAATGAAAACATGTAGTGTATATTGGAATTAGTATTTTTTATTCATCGATAAACAATTTGGACTTGAAAGGCTTCAACTGATTCATGCTACTTTCTTTTCATGTACAAATGTAGTCCTCGTGATAAATAATAGTCACAGGGTGCCAAATCAGGTAATTACGGCGCATGGTGCAATGCATAATTTGCCTCTTTTCTCAGAAATTCTCTTCTTCAAGTCTTAGCGGATGAGATGCTGCATTATTTTAATATGTAAGCTTGTATGGCACAAATCTTTAATTGAGGTTACGGGCATCTCTCCATTAAATCACATTGTTTTTTAAGGATTCCTCAATTATTTTTCAATAGTTTTCACAGACGGTTTCCGATTATTTGTAATGAAATCACTAATTTTTCGATTTTTTCTAATTCCAATCTACTCCGTAGACGACCTGGTTTTTCATCATCCTCATGCGTTTCACTACCTAGTTGAAATCGCTTGTGTCTAAATCTGTGTACGGAATAAGCAATCAGTGATTGAACTGCAAGCTGCTGTTTCAGGATAAATCCCGGAAAAACTGAACTATTACTCTTCTCTTTTAAGGCCAACGTGCCAAATTTCAATTTATCCAAGCTGTTAGTATCAGAAATCCAATACCGAGTATATAGCTAAAAAGCAAACATAGTATAAATCCATGCGAAAGAATGCTAGATAAAAAGTTGTCTCCAACTAAAAATTTCACTGTGGTCTTACACTGCAATTGAGAGGCCTATTCTTACGTATGGAGGTCTGTACTAGCTAAAAGCTACCAGCTACTGCTTGTATTCTAGTAACGGGGGCATTATGCTCCAGTCCAGGTGATACACTCAATTTACTCATCCATTTATTACCAATAGATCTTCACATCAAATACATACAAAACTGCAACTGCAACTAGCGCGATCAGGTATCAAGAAATAGAAAGCTGAACCACTAGAAAGTGTGGTCACAGCAAAATCCTTCTGCAAAACCATAATTTGATAACACCACCACCGACTATTTTTCACAAAGCCTTCTCTTTATTAAAGATTTCCCTGTGGTATTGCTATATAGAGCAGATTGGAGGAGGCGGATCTTTAGAGATTTTGATACCGAAATCTCCACCGGCAGGTCCAAGATGGATTACACTCTGAATCCACGGAAATGTGCAAATCTATTACAACAAAGCTAGAGGATTCCAATATAAATAATGTAGAGAGTAGAAGTTCTGTACTCTCACTTTCTTTTTTTTTTTTAGTGTAATTAAAGGAGAAGTTGATTGGTAATCTTACGGAGACTTTTACTTTCATATCCCTCCTTACCCATTTCATCTTAAATTGCTTAACACGAACTACATATGTCGCGCACTAAGCGAATTCATTAAGATATTGAATTCTATTCCACTTGATTTTTCGGTGTCAAAGAAGGAATTTTCAAACTCTTCTGTTATTTATTTAATTACTTTTACTATTATTATGAAATAAAACAAATGAGATTGCTAGGGTTTTCCTTAAGTTCAATCGGAGCGAAGCCAATAACAATTTCTTCCAGACGGATTAAGGCGAATCTAGAATTTTACTATTTATAGTATTGCAAGTAGACGAGTACCAGCCAGTTCAGTGTCTAGGAACACGACCTGAATATAACGTATTAAACAACTGCTTGGGTGCGATCAACCCGACGCTTCAAGGGGAACGCCCGACGATGTTAAACCTACCACACAACAATACATACATACATACGAGTATATGCTGCAAAGTGGGGGAGATGGAAACTCCTGTTAACTATTTTTACAATTGTCCAGGTTTATTAACAACAAAAATACGAGCTCTTGGCAAATCATTCCTCAACAACATTGACGAAATTTCAGGATTAAAACTTAGGTCTTTACTTTTCTTTCTAGGTTTTTTTTTCTTGTTAAAATATTTGAAGATCACAGGACTTAGATTTTAAATCTTAAGTAGTACGCATTTAGGAAGTTAAGTATTCTCTCTCTACAATAGAAAGGCTCATGTTAGGTATACATTTATATGCGTGTTATTAAACTTAATAATGGAGAAGCATTCCCCGAAGAACATATACAATATGTATGCATGCATATACACATATATTACAAGGTTTGCATTTGATACGTCCCCGTCCATTTGTAGTGTCGTCTTGAATCCAATTTGGGAGATCTGGTTCAGTGAAATTGCATTCAACTTCAAAAGGATATCATTTTCTTTCGCTAGTTTAGTCGTAGTCCTCTGATCTCCAGAACATCTGAACATAGGGGGCCATGAAATTTGCTGCTGAGCTTGCCAGAGAGGGGCTGAATTGGCTGTTGTTGTTGTTGCAGCAGTAACTTTGCCCTGTCAGTGTAGTGTAATCATCGGTCGTCTTCGTCTAGTTCATCTGAAGGTAGGCCCAGGAAACTAGCTGTTTCGACAGGTTGGGTCCAGAGGAAGAGCGGTGTCTGATGAGTGGGTTTGATGGGGCATGTGAAGAGGTGGTTAGTGTCGTGCGGGGTGCTTTCACATGCCGGATATATGTTTAGTATGTCGGGCTCAATTCTGCTACAGTATCCAGAACGTAGTTGTGCCAAGGTCACGCTGGACTCTCGGTGAAGTTAGAGCTCTTCGTCTGCGATGGGTGGTGGTTGGACTCCGATGACGGTATTCGGGGGTCGAGAGCTTAAGGGAGAACACCACTGTGACCCCCTGTTTTTTATGCCGTTTTTCAAGAATTTTTTTTGTGGGAAAAAAAAGAGATATTTCAAATTTTTTTGTTTTGTTTTGTTTGTTGTTTATTAAAGATACATAACAAACTTTTTCAAAATTTTCAACCCCGATGGTGGCGCTGGGGAAGCTCCCGCGTCAGGTGCTGTGGCTTCTGCAGTGATCCGCGGCACGCAGCAGAACTGTCTTCAAAGTCGATCTGAAAAAAAATACCGAGTGTTTTCGTTAATAATATGATATTTTGAAGAGAAGTACATAGGGATTTGAAAAAATATGGATTTTTAAAAAATTGGAACGCTTTTCAAATTTAAGGTCGATTTTCGAGCAAAATTTCTCTTCGAAAAAAGGCTATAATTTTTTTTTTTTTTTAGATATCGAAAAAACCCTATGTACTTCTTTAGATAATCTAGTTTTATCGATGCAGTCCAAATTTGAAGTCGATCGGATAAGAATTGCTCGAGTTCTACTGCGTGCCGCACTCAAAAAAGTGGTTTTGAGAAAAACGTGTTCAAAGTTTGAAGTTATGCGATAAATTGCGCTGCACCGCTCCACAAAATATTTAATATCTCCGAAAATAATTATTTTTTCGACCTGGGACAAACGGCATTCTATTCTTAAATGTATTCTAGATTTTTCTAGATGGTTTTCAAAAAATCGATTTTTTGAAGTTGTCACAGTGGTGTTCTCCCTTAAGAAGGTGGTCTCAGAGACCTGTTACCCGGTTCATGTTGTAACAGCATAAACATTCCCCATACATATACGGGAAATGCTGCTGAAGTGGCAGTCCTTGGCCAGATATAAATATAGGTCGTTCCGGTAACGTAGAATCGACTGTCATGGGAACGATCTCTTAACCGGTCATGGAATCCCCCTGACTGTTGTTAAAGGGGAATTTCACAACTTATTTCTCAGCAACAAAGATGTGGCTCCATTTCTTCATGTGCTATATCGAAACCCCTTTGGCCCCAGTACAGTAAAAGAGGGACTCAGAAAAGCTTGGGGACTCCACGCCATTCAATATCCAAACTCGTCACTGTGTTATTCGACGATCGGCACACAAGCGGAAAAACTAGGGTGACCATTTAACACCTATTGCAGAAGCTATGGGGACCTTTCAGAGAAGGAGAATGTTGAGCACTTTGCCCGGGTTTGGTAGCTAGACAATTCAGGTCACTTTGATGCGCCTTTCTTCGACAGCCTGGAGCTATGCACCAACTTAAATCCCATCAATCTTCTACATTACATCAACAGCTCTGGCTGGCTGTAGATATCTGCCTGTTGCAGGTTTCATAAAGGTATCAAAACGGCGCTTTAGTGCCAATTGGGGAGTGCCAGGGTGGTACTTCAAGCATTTCACCTACCTACCTTAGTCGTCGTCCAAAATAAAAACCACATAAATATTAATATGTATTCACAATCCAAAAAATTGAAGAGTCACGATAGTAGAATTCTCAATGCTAAACATGGGCAGTAAACACCAAGAAGCTTTTTCTAATAGCTTTTGCCTCTTATCAAGCAATAACAAAACTCCCAGCGCACGAGTTTTTCTGCTAAGAAATATTTTCATAAAACCGCTTGTCCGTCGGAGGCCCTCCATTTGTGGGATACTTCCAAGACACACATACTCATATGCACACTAAAATATGTACCCCCACGTGCATACGAAAATGCAAGTTTTTTTAAATTAATAATAACAGATATTCAGTGGTTTTTATTTCATAGATTAATATAAATAATAATTCGTTCAATAAGAGATTTGGTGGGTCCTAAAACACTCAGGCAAAAAAGGAGGAAAGGAGAAAAGTATCAGAGAAAAAGATAGGAAAGAATAGAGACAGAGTCAAAGGTACTTAGTGAGAATTTTCCAGATTCTTTAGCAAATCTATAAATATCCTCCAGTTTTTGCCCCAGCAAAGGCAGGACACTCACAGAGAAAGTGCTCAGTGCTATTCGCCTCCTCCAAGCACGACAGGCACATTGGGTCTTCAATGATTCCAATGGTGGTCATATGCTGTCCCATGGGTTGCGTCCTGTTATAATACCGACCGTCAAAGGAACGTCTTTTCTTCCAAGTTTTAGTAGAAAGTTTCGACAGTTTTCTGTTCGGTTTTGTTACAAAACACTTTGCAGTTCTGCAGCGTTTTAGACAGGACCATCGCTCTTTCATTCATGATTCCTGCGGAACTGATTCCGATTATTGGCTCTGGCCCTTGTGGGTGAACCGCTGATCCCCGGTTGGCCAATTCATTGGCAATTTCGTATCCTTGAACACCGGAGTGTCCTGGTAGCCATAAGTGTATAAGCCTGTTCTGCGACATAATTAAGCTTCTTCTTACATCACAAATTGAACAATCTTTAAGGTTTGCTCCGCGTTCTCCAGCAGTGCAGCCTGACTGTCACTGAAAACTCCAATCTGTATCCCGCTCTATCTCCTCTCAAGTATCCATTCGGCTACTTTCCGAATGGCAAAAATTTCCGTTTGGAAAACACTTGCCATTTCCTTAGCGATACGTATTACTATCGTTTAAGTACCATCCGGCTGCATACCCTTTTTCTTTCTTGGACCCATCGGTAAAGAAAATATCCGTCAAAATGCGTTTTGGATCATTCCATTGCTCAGGCAATAGAAATCTGACATTAAATTTCCTTCTAAATAAAACTATGGGGATCAGGTCGTCATTAGGTGCCAAAAACAGTGGATACTGCTCAGATAGCAACTTAAAGATTTCTCTGTGTCCCGAAGTTCCGTCTTCGTGCTAGAAAACATATTTATGGAGTTTACACATTGCTTTTATTGCTTCCTCTTGTATCTTAAGATCCATGGCGAGCAAATCAAGCATAGCATTT
>JAYXIM010021937.1:0-165710 GCA_037575425.1 Anastrepha fraterculus | reverse complement strand
AAAACAAACCCTTGATCCAATTTAAAAATTTTTACAAATTAGACAAATTTCCAAAATTTTTCATTACATTCTATTATGAAGTGTAACTTTGTTATATTGAGAAAATGCGCAAAATCACCAGGGGAAAAAATTAGAAGAAATCAGCGGCATTATTCAGCACCTTAATGTGATATTATTTGTCACGGCGTATATGCGGCTAGTCTTCTACTATTATTATTTTAGATAAAACCCGCTCTGTATACAACTTGATTGAAAAAATAACGCATTCAAAATTATAAGATACATACATACTATATGTATGTACATACATACATATGTATGGATGCACATATGTATGTATATAGACAAAACTCCACATATTCATATGAATTTACATAAATATGTGCCTTCTTAGCTTTTTGTATAAACATATGTACATAAATAAATTTTTTGAAGTTAAAGGATTTCAAATATAATCTTTGATGATAAATGCATACATACACATACATACATAAATATGTATGTACATACATATGTGCTGCATGCAATTTCGTCATGTGCATCAGATTCCGAACGACATGCGGCAGTTAATGTTCTTTTGTTTATGATTTTCGCACTCTATTCTGTTGTACCTATAAGCCTATGTATGTATGTATGTATTTACATTTCCATGGGTATTTTTGCACTTATTCATATATATGTATGTACGATTACGGATCTAATATGTATGTATATGTAAATGCGTATATTCCTATATACATATATAGATTTATATTGAAATGCATACACATTTACAAGTATATTAGTATGGGTACATGCTTCAGTATGTCAGCGGTTCTAATGGATGTTCGGAGGGAAAGGCATGCATGTGTGCTAATACTTGTATTCACAAATTGTGTAGGTACTTATGTATGTATGTATTTCAACCCAACGACACAAAAAAGACGCCTACATGCTAACATGCAAGTAACGTACAAACAAACATTCAAACATGTATGCACACATAGTTAGGTATACCTCATTTTATATGTACATAAATATCCATGCATCTGTACGTGCAAGTAGTGTATTACGAATGTTCTTGCTATTTCAAACAGGTTTTCCATCCGAATCAGACTAAGCATACACTGTTGTCACATTTCATGCACGGCGGCGTTGAGTTAACGGCCGCTATGACTTGTTCCCGATGTTAAATTGTGTTGAAAAGGCAAACAAATCAATCCCTCGATGAAAATACATACACGTTGCTAGTTTCTTTTTATCACATCACTTCTTGCTTCAGACGCAGGGCATTTACAGATAAACTTGTTTTCGAGTTTCGCGGCGGCGTATGCACACATGCATATAACCCGATGCACACATATACGTGTATGTGTGCATTCAAAAGTTTGTAAATGTATGGGCAGGCAAGATCCGAAGTGTATTGCTGTGTAAAGCAACTCGTATTCTCAATTGCGGCTCCACGAAAATGTGGCAACAACGCTTGATCGGAGCAGACAGAATGTCGCCAGCTCTGGCGGTTATGCCAGACACTTAGTCGGGTTTTGTTTTCCCCTCTTTGATGCAAACAACAATTTTTTGTACAAACACATGAATGTATGTATGTTCGTGCATATTTATGTACATATGTATGTACATTTCACGTTAGTTTGAATATATATATTTGTATATACATACATACGTACATACATAAATCGGCGTGTATATGCATACATACTCAACTAATTGTGATTATTCTACGAATGCATGATTATAGGCAGCCTGCAATTATGGCAAATCGTATACATACATACATACATATATATGTACCTAAATATGCATACGTGCCTATATATATGTATGTACGTATATTGCAATGTATATACAACTTTGGTCGGTATATACACATACATCCATATACATACATAACTATGAATATTACATTTAAAATATTTCAGCTAAGGTGTTGTATATGTATGTATGTATGTTCATGTACTTATAATATGAATGCAATATTATTTCTATTAATATTGTTTAATATTATTAATATTAATTCACAGTGCGTACATAAATATGTACATACGTGTGCACGCATGTGCATGTATATGTAGATATATACATACATATTTACATATTTACATATGTAAGTATGTATATACATATTATATTTATATAGATGGGTATTTTAAAGTGATAGCTATTTTGTATGCGCTAGCTTAAAGATAAGAGATTTTTAGTTTATTGATAATTTTATAACAACATACTTATATGTGCATACATATATACATAGGTAAGTAAATATTTGATATGTATGTATGTATATGAATGTACATGCAGTCAGTCACTTTAGTAAATATACGCTCGTAGAGTTTACGCGGCCGCCGTAGGCGAATGATTAGTGCGTGACTACCATTCGGAAGTGCGCAGGTTCGAATCTCCGAGCATGGAACACCTTATAATAGAAACATTTTTTATAAAAGCGGTCACCCCTCGGCACGCAATAGCAAACCTCCAAGTGTATTTAAGCCATGCCGTCTATGTTGACGGTATCTATGAAAGATTCCCCCTTCGGATAAAAAGAAGTGTATTTCTGCCATGAAAATCTCTTCATATATGTATAGGGGGAGCTCGACCTAACTCTCAAAAATAGTGTAAGCGCCAATATATACATATATACATATGTATATACATAGAGTTCACTACTTTTTCTGTAGTGCCTAGGCCGATTGGCAATGTAGGAAGTAAAAAACCTACATATCGATGGTTTTCGAGAAAAGTGACACAATTCAAAAATACAAAATACTGAGTTGGGTCAGTTTTCTAGATAAGTGAACCGCCAATTCGATCACCTGACAAAACGACACTAACGCCATCTCTCAGAATTGCCTCAAGACTCGCTTATGACGCTTTTCCAGATAAAAATATATAAACTCTGTAGTTGATTTTTGCTTTTAACGGCAAAACTCCGAATTTGAGTTGTGTCGCTTTTCTTGAAAACCATCGATATGTATGTGTGTACATATAATTTATTTCATTTTATATAATCCTTCAAAGTATAAGGGGATTCCGATAAAAATAAAAGAAGTATTTATCCACATAACACCTATGCATGTGCTTATGTATGTATACACTAGGAGCGGTACATACCTATACCTGCATGTGTACTTGGCTTTAAATTGATTAATGTACATAAATGTATGTACATACATACATACATACTTAGCATTTGATTCGATAATGGCGAGCTACTTAAATGCTACTACAAGTGGTTGATTGAGATCACATCCGGCGATTGAGAAGGGACCACAAACGGCCTTCGCATCGGTCCACTATGTTATCAATTGTGATTACATTACACATTTCATTGGTAGTTATACAAGCCCTGTATTAAATCGAACTGCTTTTGTGGGTTTATTTTTCAAGCACTACCCTTAAGTGTTTACTTTAATATTCGAAGGATTACGTGATTGTCCCATTCAATGCAATTACATAAACGCGGTAAACATGGTTTGCAGCCTCATTCCCTATTGCGAACGAATCGTCTCCAGACGACCATACCATTCGCATTCCCTACGTTATTCGTCAATGCTCGCGAGCATGCTTGTTGTTGGAGCAGCTTACTAAGCCCGGTCAGTGAAACATAGTTACTGGACGTTTTGTTGTTGTAGCAGCAAAAACGTTCCCATACATGGAGTGACAGTCCTTGGCAGGATATATAGAAAATCCGGGTCATTCCCGTAACGTAGAACGGACTGTCGGGGGATCGTACCGGTCCTCTTCGTCTAGCTCATCTAACATTAGGCCCAGGAAACTTGCTGTTTCGATAGGTTGGGTCCAGTGGGGAAAGGGGTGCCCAAGGTTACGCGGGTCTCTGTTGATAGCTGGAGCCCTTCATCTGCTGTTGGTGGTGGTTGGACTCCGATTACGTCATGATCGTTGTTGTTGTAGCAGCATAAACATTCCCCTACATACATGGGAAATGCTGCTGAAGTGACAGTCCTTGGCCGAATATAAATCCGGATCGTTCCGGTAACGTAGAACCGACTGTGTCGTTTGCCACAGACGGTGAGCGGCTCATATGTGATTGTATGCTGATACCGTAAAGATGGATAGCAAAAACGCAGATGATGCAATTGCAATGTTTGTAATGCATGCCTGTTTGAAAAGAAAAAATGAAAGAGAAAAAAACAAAAACAAAAAGCAAAACGCAGAAAATTATAGGAAAATATCTTCTTCACTAAGTAAAGATTTCTTACCTCAGGACAAAGCTACGAGGACTTCAAAATCTCGACGAATATTTCCACCACAACCCCTCGGCTTAATAGTCGTAGAAACATGATCAGGAATTGTTTCTGCACTAAAGCCATTTAATCCTACCCCATGCTCTGGAATTTTCTTTTTTTTCATTTTGTATTTATAATTCTAGCTCGTTTATTAGACACTCAATTAACTGCACTATTCCAATCAAATATCAAACTCAGTTTTTCGTCTGTAGCCTACTTTACGTTTTAGCAGAATGTGAGGCGACAATATTTTTCATATCCGTAGTTACCATATGTAAATAATTTAAGTATTAAAAAACAGTACTAACAGTATTTTTTCAAAGTTTTTATCTTTTTTAAACAAACTTTACAATATTTGGCAGTGCTCGTCTGCATTGTTTACATACTTATTTCGTTATACATATAATCGTTTTTTTACATACGCATTTGCTAATTTTCATTATTGGCGTTTTTACGCCTATTTTGTTGATAGTGTATGTGCTGGCGGTGGTGTAGGTCATGATATTGTTGGTGATGCTGTTATAGATGGTGTTGTATTCAATTTCAAATATACACAACGATAGCGAAATTGCTTTCGTTTAAATTTGTAATGGCTCTTCGTTGTTTTGCCTACTACTTGTCACAGGGAATGTTACTTCCTTACGTTAAATATAATACGTTCACATATGCATTAATCACCTATAAATCCACCAAATTAATCTATCCGTTCACATATGGCAGATTACCTGCAAAATTGACAATCATCAGTCAATACTGCTTTTAGAGGTTTTTCTTCATAGAAATCATTTTGGTGGAATATTTCGGTGTTTTTGGTTTCTCTAATTATTATTAACGATATGAAGAAAATATAAGGAGAAGAAATAGCTAAATTAATTGCGCATTTGGCTGCTAATAATAAACAGTTGGAGGAAATTCGTATACGACGTTTACTGAAGTTTCAAAAAATTATGACAGCAATACGCATTCGAAATTAGATCTTACATTTTATAATAAGTAATAAGAGGACACACGCTTTTTTTTGTTAAATAAATATATAGTTAATAATACCTAACAAACGTTTTATTAGAATTATGTCTACAAACCTGTATTCTTTGCCGGTATCCCTTATATAGTTTTTACTTTGACGTTTTTCTTTGTTGTATTTATAGGATTATTTTATAATCTCAGATTTTGGGAGAGAAATTTTGTATGCGTAATCTCACTTTTTAATATGCGAACGCATTACTTGTCTCTGGTAGTTTATGAAAATAAACTTTTTGTTCAACCCATTTCATACCTCTTAATTAAAGCAAATTGCAGCCTAGTAGTCATAGCAACTCATACAGTTTTAACTTTCCTCTCATATGCACGGCTTCCAATAAAAGAGGTCGAGCACACAGATTGCGCTTTTATACTGTTTCACTAGTGCTTTCAGTGAAGCTTTTAGTATGGGTGAAAGCCAAGTGGTGAAATGCTTACACTTGGTTGCCATATATTATATAGGTGCTATAGCATATGCTATATATATAGTGCTTCACTGAGGACGTGTGTGGTCATTAAACCTTCGGCTCCTACTTCAATGTTGTCTTGGCATCTCCGGCATTTATCGCCGTATTTTTAATAATGTGATATTGAGGGATAAGTTCTCGCTCTCTACTATTGCTTTGATATTATGCTTTATATCGTCGTGCGTAGTTCTCTTCCAAAAGTGCGGAATGCGACGGGGTAGTCGGTCGACTGACATTTGACAGTATTCATTGCAAAGCGGATGAATGCTAAGTCAGAGGGCCAAGTCTTGTGTTGTTTCTGAACGAGTATTGCTAACTGAGCTTTAAGGTTTCGGATTTTGCGTTCTACAGGATTAGCTTCAGGGTGATATATGGGTGTGACAACTTTTTGTATGCCCCTACTAAAGGCTATAATTGACGAGACAAATTGTACACTATTGTCGGATTTAAGACGTCGTGGTACAACATAGCGCAGTTCAGCTCCAGTTGCAGTTACTTCCTTTGTTTACTACTGGTTGTTTGGAGTAAGCCCATTGGTTTCATATTTGAGGCTTTGTAGCATTGACATATTTCGTACATATTTGGTTAAAAGGAGCGGCATGGTTTTCTCAGCCCCATAATGGCCGGCTGTACTTTCGTCGTAATATAATTTTAGAATATTTTTTCGCGCTCATGAGTGGGTAACTTATGCTGAGCTTCGTCGGCATTGTCATAGCAGTATAAAACTCCATAATTCAAAAAATAACCCCGATTGTACCATATAGAGATATTATTATTTTTTGTAAGTAGTCATCTTTAAGCTGATCAGTTCGTAGTTCATTTTGTTTCTTAGGTGGCAGTTGTTTGGAAAGCACATATACAACTGAATGTTTTGTGATCTTCTGACGCACACGCCGAATTGGATAGCATATCAGCTACGCAATCACTTTTACCTGGGATATAATCAATTTGAAAGTTGTAGTTAAGAAGTTGGTTGGTTTTTGTTGTTGTAGCAGTAATAGGAGGCTTCGTCTGGCTAATCTGAAGGTCGGGCCAGGAAACATGCTTTTTCGACAGGTTGGGTCTAGAGGGAGAAGGTTGTTAGTGTGGAGAGAGAGCAGAGGTGGTTGTGTCGCGCGGTTTGCCTTCACATGCCGGACATATGTTTGGTATGTCGGGGTAAATTCTAGATAAGTAGGAGTTAAAAACCTGCTACAATATCCAGAACGTAATTGAAAACAGTGTTACCTGGGTCTCACGGAGAAGCTGGTACTCTTCATCTGCAATGGGTGGTGGTTGGACTCCGATTACGGCATTCTCTAGACAGGAGCTTATGAAGATGGTAACAGTCTCCCGGTGAATGTCGTTTACTGCTTGTCTAAACACTCTCTGTTCCAGTAGGTCTATGTTTGTTTTGTCCTGGATCTCGCGTAGTGCAGTTGGCGTATCCTGACGTGCCTAGGAGGCGGCTCTGGCTCAAGCAGGTGTTTGCAAGGGTTAAACCTGCTCGTAAAGGTGTTGTATTGGGCACATCAGGAGGCAACCCGTCGCTGTCCGAATGGCAGTGTTTTGGCAAGTCTGGAGCTTTATCCATTGCGTGTCACTGGTTCCAGGCGACCAGACAGGCACAGCATAGTTTAGAACCGATCGGCCAATTCCCTTAAACGTCGATAGCAACAGTTTTTTGTCTTTGCCCCAAGTGCTGCCGGCAAGCGATTTAAGGACCTTGTTGCGATTTTGGACTTTAGTGGCAATTGCAGTTGTGTGCGCAGAGAAGGAGAGCAAACTGTCCAAGGATACACCCAAAATGTTGTGATTGTTTACCGTCGGAATTGGTGTGTCATCAACTTTTACCTTGAGGGGCAGTTTGACCTCCTTTGTCCAGGTGGTAAAGAGGGTCGCCGTGGACTTAGTGGCGGAAATTTGGAGATTCCTCGCAGTGAAAAAACGAGAAAGGTAGGTGAGGCAGTTGTTCACTTTCGAGCACAGGCCATCGATGTCATTGCCCGACACCATTATCGTGTAGTCATCAGCGTATGACACCAGGGAGACTCCCTCTGGTGACTGGGGGAGTTTCGAGATGTAGAAGTGGAACAACAAGCGTGAAAGGACACCACCCTGCGGAACACCTTGCTTAATCTTCCTGTTTAGATGTGTAGTCACGAAAAATCACTGACGAGTGACGACCGACGAAGTACAACCGTTGAAGGTGATTGCCGCCTTGTCATTGTCCTTCGTCGAGTTCGATAAAGACCTTACGGTGGACAAGAGCTTACTCACACCAGTGGTTAAATTGCAGGTCTTCAGGTGCTTAACCCCTTTGTTCCGCTTATGTTGATCTACCAGTTGTCGGATCTCCAAATTGAGATCCCTTATGCGGGGATCCCCGGGATCGATCTGGCGTAGGTGGTCACGCTCGTTTGCTAAACTGGCTGGTTCAGCTGGGAAATTGGGACGTATGGGTGAGCCGCAGTGGCTGTGATCGCCTTGCGGAATGCGCGTTCGTCTGCGCCCACATCAGTAGGGATGGGAAGAGCGGCGAAGGTGTCTTCGGTGAATTCCGCGAAGCCGGCCCAATTAGCTTTGTTAAAGTTAATATAGAATCGGTGATTCGCGGAAACGAAGTTGGCAGGTCTCTCAATCGAGATGATAATGGGCAAGGGGTTGATGCAAGCGATAGCATAGGTTGCCAGGTTATGCTATTTATCAGACCAGCGCTAGAAATTGTTGTCAGGCGAGCTGCTGCAATTGCCCACTGGGGGGAGGCGTCGCACCTATGTCAAGGTGGTATCCTGCCGGGCAGCAGGTGACAGGGGGTATGTAGATATTATATATTTCGAGCTCGGCATCGCCTGACCGGACAGCTATACCTTGACATTCTAAGGTGCGGTCCCTGCGGTCGATGCCTTCGTCAATGAGACGAGACTGCACTGTGTGGTGGACTATGAACGCTAGGCCACCACCATTGTCTCGCTCGCGATCATGTCTGTACACGTTATAGCCATCCCTGGTGATCAGGGAGGACCTAACGTGCAGCTTGGTTTCTTGAAACGCAGCTATTGGGATACTGTGTCGGCTGATAAAATCAACTATCTCGTGAGTCCGTTGCAGTCGTATTGTAGAAGCTTGAAGCTTCTAGGTAAGACTGTTGTAACACGGGAGTAGGTGAGAGACGCGTGTGGGTGCCTTCGTTGGGGCTGCTGTGCATTCCGCTGTTGTTGTTGCGGCCTGATGTTGGTGGGCGGCCGCGCCACGGGGGGCGGTTGCGTGTGCAGAGCTCTGCAGCAAGGGGCAGGGCAACGTAGTCAGTTGTCCACTCACGGGTGGTGCACAGGCCGGAAGTGACACCAGCCTTTGCAAAAATTGCATTTGACTGATGCCAGGTTCCGGACCAAGAGCTGGCGGTTTGTCCCCGCACTGGGGTTGAAGCAGGAGGGAAGAGGATGGGGTGTGTCGGAAGAGTTGTGTTGCTCCGATAGGATCCTTTCCGTGGAGGAATGGGTTGTGGTGGCGGTTGGAAGTGCCGACCTATCAGGGGGTGTAGTAGCCGTTGAAGCATCAAACGCCTGCTGGCGGGAGCAACACGTGGTCACATACGGTGTGGACCACTCCCTATGAGCCTCAAGGCCTGAACAGGTCTTAAGGTGGCTCCACCCGTAGCACTTTTTGCACCTAACCGAGGTGGAGTTCGGGTGGAGCCGGTTATGGCATACGCAGCAATAGAATACCTCTGGCCCAGGGTTGGATTCGATACCAGCCCTGAGGAGAAGTATTTGGAGCAAAATTGCTGCGAGGAGTTGCTCCTGTGACGTAAGGGTTGGGGTGATAAGCTGCTCACTAGACAGGGCTAGTTTACTGGGGCGGCAGCCCTTGGTCGGGAAAAACCCGAGTAATTCCGGTAACGTAGAACCGACTGCCATGGGAATGAAGAGGTTGGTGGTCTGTTTGCACGGTTAAATTTTGCGCACGTCCACACTATAGCAAGAGCTTCATGTTCTGAATAATTACATTCAACTGATGTTAATAACATGTTGGTAGGAAAATATAATAGGCAACCCTCCGACAAACTTAAAAGTATCCTCGAAAGAGGGTTACGTTTGAGAGTTGTAGAGAAGATCGAGCCATGGCAACTTACGGTTGCATGGTGTAATAATTAGAGGAGATACGTTCACTTTATATTCACTCTAATCGCCATCGTAAGACAATGAACTTTCATACAAAACAAATGAATATTCAAATAAAAGGGAAAATAGTCAAAACTGTAAAAAATATTGATGTGCTTTTGCTGTTTTGCGGAGTGTGCTTTTGTATTTCAATTTAAAAACTGTTTTTGTGAATAAAATTTAAACGAGTCCAAGAAAAATCAATACGATATAAAATATTGTGTTTAAAAATACTAAGTTACGATTTAATATATAAGTTGATCGGTTGGTTGGTTTAAGTGGTGATTCATCGACAATCCTACTAGCGCTTTCGCACCATTTTGTTGTCACATCCTCACTACCCCTTTTTTGACTATATCCAGTCCGTGCGGTTTAAGTACCTTATTATGTTTTTGACGTCAAAGCCAGGCAGTTAGTTGTTCGAAACTCTCAGTGGTTGGCCCAGGGTAGTCATTCTCTCCTTTCATAAGGTAGAGCATTCGCGAAGGAAATGGAAAACTGTTTCCTTCTCCTCCGGTTGTTAACAACTGTGACAGTATTTGTTGTGAATGATGCCCATTCTGGCTGTTTGTTCCCCGATAGACCAAAAGTGAGTGTCGTGAGTCTGCAGGCATCTCTTCGTTTCATATTTATCAGTGTTAACGTTTGTTTGTAGTTGTAGGTGGGCCATAACGTTCTGCTAATTTTGCATGTTGCCTGCTTTCTACATCAGCAATTCACGATTTGTAGATATTTTAAAGAAATTTGCTAGCGAGTTTAAGGACCTTGGCGTCATCTTCGATAACAAATTCTCTTTTAATAGCCATATAAATTATATTACTTCTAAATCTTTTTCGATGTTGGGCTTCGTCAGACGGAACGCCTCTAAGTTCTCTGATCCCTATACCATTAAGTTACTCTATAGAATATGCTGCTTTTATTCGGAGACCTTGTAGTCAGCAAGCTATCAATAGAATCGAACGTGTGCAAAACATATTTCTCAAATATGCCCTTCGGTCCCTAAATTTTACTGATCCCATGCCATCATATTCTGCTCGTCTCTTGCTTATAAGTCTCAAGTCCTTAGAGATTCGTAGGTCTATACTGTGTCTGTCTTTTACTCATAATATTATTACTGGAGTAATTGATTGTCCCTACTTGTTGGAAAGGATTCGATTTAATGTTCCCCAGCGATCTCTTAGGAACTTCTACCCTTATTATGGGGGAAACTTTAAAACTACGTATGCCAGAAATGCTCCCATTACTCGTGCTTTACGGGAATTAAATGCCGTTCATAATGATGTTCTTCTTGATTTCTCGCTTTCAAGAACAGCATTTCTAAATCTTTTGAACTCTATATTATAGTTAGTTAGTAGCTAGTATAGTTTTTAAATACATGTACTATATTTGTAGTTTAATCTAAGCAACTTTTGTATCATAGTCTGTAAGGATTGTAATTCATAGACTTAAATAAATAAATTTAATTCTTGATTGCACCCATTGGTGCACCCATTCAACCTGAGATGGAAAGAGAGTGGCAAAATCCGTAGTGCAGTTGACTGTCCGGTGCTTCTTGAGAGGATTTTCTGTAATATTCCGGCCAGAGCTCTGCGCAGCTCGGAGTTTTTCTATGTTGGTCTTTCAAAATCCATTTATGTTCAGAATGCTCCTATTACTAGAACCTTAATTGAGTTTAATAAAATCTCTAAATTTGTTTAGATAGATTTTTCATTTTCAGAAAATCACCTATTAAAATCTTTGAGTATTTATTATAAATAGTTCGTACTTTCTTTTTTTTATTGCCTGTTAACCTTAAAATGCGCTAATTATACATATGTATATATAACCTTAAAATATGTCCACTTAGTCTATAAGAATCTATTATATTCATTGGCTTAATAAATAAATAGAATTCCTATTGAATGTTACCGTCGAGACGATGTAGTCAGTGCTCTCCGAGGCATACTGAGCTTGTCGCAATAATAGACTGGCATGACCATCATTTTTTTAAAAGTGATATCTCTGCCCATGTGAAATCGTTTATCCTTACCTATCATTGGCGAGAGAAGTTAAAAAGGCTGGACTGCGGTTTTTCAAAAATTTGTTTCACTATAGACGATTATATCCTTGGTGTGAGCTTTTTTGGCCTCCCACTTGGAGTGTTTTAACTTTAACCGGTTTTCATTTCCTGCGCAATTATAATGTTGTAGACTATAGGTACTTACATTAATAAAATATATTTCAGCCATTTGTTTTGCTGATTTACCTCTATGGGCACTATAATAGATATATAATAGTATTTAATAGTACATAATTTTATAGTATATAAAGGGTGGTTAAATTTCAAAGGCCGATGTTGAATGTAAACTACACTTAAACGTCAAGTTTTTTCCTGCATTTCATTTGACATTTTTCAATTTCAGACTAACTCAATTTCAACCATGGGAAGATACACAATTAAGCAACGCGTTTAAGTTATTCAGTGGTAATGGCAACAGTGAATGACCAATTTTCGAAGAAAATCATCTTTAGTGATGAGGCACATTTTCACCTCAGTGGATTCGTCAATAAGCAGAATTGCCGCATTTGGGCGAATGATAATCCAAGAGTGATTGCCGAAAAACCAATGCACCCACAAAGAGTGACTGTTTGGTGCGGTTTATGGGCCGGCGGCATCATTGGGCCGTATTTTTTCCAAAATGAGGCTGTTCAGGCAGTTACTGTGAATAGTGTTCGCTATCGTGAGATGATAACGAACTTTTTATGGCCCGAATTGGAAGATATGGATGTGGACGATATGTGGTTTCAACAGGACGGTGCCACTTGTCACCCAGCTAACGAAACAATGGCTCTTTTGCGCGGCGATGTCAATTGGCCGCCAAGATCATGTGATTTGACACCGTTGGACTTCTTTCTTTGGGGTTATTTGAAAGAAAAGATGTACGTCGATAAGCCAGCAACAATTCAAGAGCTAAAGAATGAGATAATTCGGCACACTAACGGCATAGAACCTCAATTATGCCTCAGCGTCATCGAAAATTTATACCATCGGATGGAGGTGTGCCGCCGAGGTCGTGGCAGCCATTTGGCCGATATTTTATTCCATACGTAATTGAGCCATACCAATATTATCATAATAAAGAGAAATGACAATAGTTTCCTAAAAAAATTGTATTTTATTCAAAATCAACACCGGCCTTTTAAACTTAAACCCGTGTTTACTGCAAAGACTTCTGTTGATGCGATATAATGAACAGTACGAATCACTTAAGTTATCTGGCTCATCAACTCTACGTGCAGCAACAACCACAAATACACACAAAAAAAAAAAAAAACTAGTACACCGTTATGTTTCTGCTGTTTGTTTATGTTTCTTCTGTGAAAACAATCTTTAGAGAACTCAAGATATGACGCATTTTGGATTTCGTTGTTGTTTTTGCTATTGTACGTTCAAATAACTAATTTTGTTTAAAGGAACAAATAGAAGTTGCCAGCAAGGTATTCTGCTACAAAAAAAGGAATTCAAAGTAATCTGCCGTATTCGAGTATACAAGAAAATAATAATATACATATATAATTGGCGCTTACTCCCTTTTTGGGATTTTAAGCTCTTGTTGTTGTTCCACGAATAACGATATTTTTATGAGCAGCTTTTTCATGGCAGAATTACACTCGGAGGTTTGTCATTGTCTGCCGAGGGACGACCGCTACTCGAGATTCGAACCTACGTACTACGAATGGTAGCCATTCGACTACGACGGTCGCCAAGAAAATAATAATACTATACAATATTAAATCGTAAACAGAATTATAGACAAAGTGTGTGTAGATGTATATAAGCAAGTTGTGTTGCCATTACTTTATGAGTTTTATTTACCAATCCTCAAAAGGATTATAGAGAAACGGTACACACAACCCATAAAGTCGGCGTACCCTTTACAAATATTTTTAAATTGATTAAAAACATAATAGAAATGGTATAGTTAAAAATATACTTAATTTTTTTCTTTTTTCATTACATTCTTAAGTTACAAAAGCAAAAGAAAATAACAAGATTCCTCACTTCATTGCTAACATAACGGTAAGTAGTTGCAGGAACATGTAAATATATAAAACAGAAAGACTGCGAAGCCGCATGCTTTGAATACAACGGTAGTTGAACGCAAAACTCCCATGCAAACCAGACAAAAAAAGACGAACGACACTGTATCTCCCTTGCAAAAGCTGGAACAGTTTCCAAAGCCGAAGGCCTCAATCGAAACAAACCCTTTGGAAACGGAGACTGCCCTTGACTTAAGACCTTCGACTTCGAGGGCAGCAGCTTTGGCAAGGAAAACGGCAAATTGAGATAGGGAATAGGGCATCTTAAAGTGGTCCTACCCGTAGAAATAGACAAGAGCAGCAATGAAAGCACAGCAGCTGAAGGTAATGCAAATTAAATTAAATTACTGATGGCCGACAACGGAGGACTAGCTGCTGTTCATAGAGAAGGGAGTGAGGTCGGCTCTAATAAAGGAATCTAGTGATGGTAAGTTCATTAACATATTTATCTTCCCACAGTTTTGCAACGCAGACCTGGTGACGACAGTATGCGAGTAGAGGCCCTAGCCTTCTGATTGCATTAGCGTACCTGCCTTTTAAAGAAGACTCGCCATCGCAGGCTCTCAGAGACCTTGATAAGTTGCGATGCGAATGCGAATGCGGCATGGGGTAGCAGCGACATAAACAGATGAGGTGAGTTTCTTTTTAAATACTTACTCTTTACTCACTACTCGACTCTCTACTAATATTGATATATGTGGCCGAGGTAATCATCCCATATACTATAATAGTATTTTAAATCTTTTATTTATGAATACAATAATACATATTATAATTTAAGGCAAACCTCCAAGCCGTTTGTAATCGATTTTTTCCAACTGCACCAATGGTTTCAATTGCTCAGCAAAGATACGCATTTCATCTCCAATGGAATCTTGACCATTTGGAGCTAGAACGGAAAGTTCAACCAGATAGCTCTGAGATACTGATTCTGTACTCATTTCTTGTTGTTTCCCAGGAACAGCTTTTATTTTGGAAACTGTTATTTTCATCCTTCCTTTACGAAAAATATATCCTGAAATGATAGTGAAAAATTTCATATTACCAAAATTATATTTCGTGCTAATCTGACTATGCAATTTACTATATTTATTTTAGTTCCGTATTTAGCTTAAGCTGTCATAATGGCTATTATCCGCTCCGACATTGGATTATTCAAATTTCGCAGTGTTTGCTCTGCAATTACTTTGTATAGAATTTTTGCAATAATCCGATCAAACTCAATTAAAGTCTTGGGTATTCTCACTGTTACTGTACATTTAAAATATGCCAAATTATTTGCATGGGGTTTGCATCTATTTCGCACTGCAGACTGCGAACCTCTTGAGTCTGATTTCCTCCTCACACAACTAGTTCTCTCAAATTTTTTTTTGCGTACGACAAAAATTTTGCTTTCTCAGATAGACACAAGTAACTCACACCAAGCTATGGAGAATTCTTGCGTACGCTGATGTTTTTGTTTTGTTTCTTGCTTTCACCCTAATTCCAGTAAAGTTTTAATGGCGGTCACTGAAGCCCAATTGGATTGTGCGTGGTTCTCGAAACCATTGTGGGCATGAAACACCAAATGATAAAAAAAGGATTTCTTAATAACGGTCGCCTCTCGGCAGGCAATGGCGAACCACCGAGTGTATTTCTTTCCTGAAAAAACCTTCTTGTAAAAAACCATCTGCCGTTCCGAGGCGGCATAAATCTGTAGGTTGATGTAAAAACATTAAAACGTGCACCACAAAGAAAGAAAAAGGCTCAGTTAAATACCCAACAAAGAATGTAAGCGCAAATTATATATTATACAATATTAAAAACTCTACTATAGTAGGTGAAATTGAGAGAGCAAAATGGCATTTTATTTTGAAGGGAGCTGATAGTTGCTGCTGCAAATTTTTTTACCAAGTGCGCTTGTGCGTGACTAATACTCGGTTGATACGTAGTTCAATACTCATTGTAGACATGAAACATTGAATGATAGAAAAAAAGTCCCTAATCGAATTGTCAAGAAAAGAATATCTGTTGATCGGAAACGGCATGAAACTGTATGTTCACCATTTGCAGGGCACAGGCGCAAATTGGAAAAGACTTTAGGCGAAAAACATAAGAAAGCATGTATGCGCCAATTATATACGTAAGTACACATATTTGTATTTTGCCAACACATCTCAAAAGCTAACATTTTTCTCACTTGAGTAGACTAGAGGCATTCCGTGTTTCTTATAAATAAATAAATAAAAATAAATAATTGGCGCGTACACTTCTGTTAGGTGTTTGGCCGAGCTCCTCCTCCTATTTGTGGTGTGCGTGTTGGTGTTGTTCCACAAATGGAGGGACCTACAGTTTCAAGCCGACTCCGAACGGCAGATATTTTTATGAGGAGCTTTTTCATGGCAGAAATACACTCGGAGGTTTGCCATTGCCTGCCGAGGGGCGACCGCTATTAGAAAAATGTTTTTATTAATTTTGCTTTCACCGAGATTCGAACCAACGACCTCTCTGTGAATTCCGAACGGTAATCACGCACCTACCCATTCGGCTACGGCGGCCGTGTTTCTTATATCACTTCATAATCATGTTATTAAACGTCATGTTACTTCATTTTTAGAAAAATTAATCTTAGAAAAGTGGAAAGAACAACAAAAACAGATTGAAGACATTGAACTGAACGGACTTATTGCTTTATTTTGTACGTATTATTAATAACGGTTCTTTGATAACTCATTACTCAGACACCGCTTTCCAGAGTAGTTGTATGTGATACAGTGGCAGTAGATCATGAGTTCAAACGCTCAAAATGGCTGAGCTCCAAAAATGAGTTAAAGGACGCTATATTTATATATTTCTGCCTTTAAGAAGTGTAACACAAATTAGAGGAGAAATTTGGCGTTAACACCACAATATTATTTTTAAAACCATAAATTATAAATAAATGCTGTAATCGATAAAAATACGGCGGCCGCCGTAGCCGAATGGGTTGGTGCGTGACTACCATTCGGAATTTACATAGAGAATGTTGGTTCAAATCTCGATGAAACACCAAAAAATTAAGAAACACATTTTTCTATGAGGAGCTTTTTCATGGCAAAAATACACTCGGAGGTTTGCCATTGCCTGCCGAGAAGCGACTACTATTAGAAAAATGTTAATTTTGGTGTTTCATCGAGATTTGAACCAACATTCTCTCTGTGAATACCGAATGGTAGTCACGCACCAACCCATTCGGCTACGGCGGCCGCCGGCATAGCACCAATTAGTACTAGATAAAACAAGTCGTGATATTACTACTTTCATAACACACAAGGGAATCTTTCTTTATAAAAGATTGATGTTTGGAATCAACTCTGCCCCAAAAATCTTCCGGCGAATAATGGAGAGGTTGCTGTTACCGTGTGAGAAAGCACTAAATTACATTATTTCTGGGAATACCGAAATAGAACATGAGAATGCCGTTAGCCAGGTACTGAAAATTTTCAAAAACAATAACACGCTTCTTAATAACGATAAATGGGGTGTCAAGAATTTAAGAATTTTTGTTATCTGAGGAGAGAAAATCTCCAAACCAGGATAAGATTAGCACGATTCGAGAGTTTAGATCACCGCAAACAAAGGAGGGGGTTGAGTATTTGTGTATTACGAATGGTGACTAATTTGCGGCTCTAGTAGCCGCTTTATGCTGCTGATGAAGTCCATCAGATTTTTTATATCTAGACCTGCTATGAAAGAAATGAGAAACAAGAGGCTTAAATCTTAGTCGTGTAAGAGCGGGACAGTTAAGGAGTAGGCACAGAGATGATTCCACCTCATCTTCCATACAGCTGTCGCAAACAGTACCCGAAGTAATTCCGAGTCTCACAGCATGTATACCCGTGAGGAAGCCCACGAAATTTGAAAGTTGAGATTTTGTGATCCTCAGTATAGCCCTCTAGTCCCTCCGATCCACACATGGCCAGAAGGATTTGGCGACTGTACAAGTTTGTGTACTTGCCCAGCGCTCGCTTAGTAGAGAAGTCCATCTTTCCAGGAGTAGAGCACAGGTTGTCAAGGGGATCCCGATCCTCTTCTTTGGCGGGATACTACCTCATACGTCCCTTGTCTCCTCAGCTCTTCCGCTTCGCAGTTTCCCCGCGATGTCACTTTGACCAGGTAGCCAGATTAGCTCTATCTCAAAGAATTCGGATGCAATCGACAGTGAAAACAGGCATTCCCTGACCACTTTCGAGTGCACCAAAATAGAACCAGGGCCCTAATTGCCGCTTGGCTATCGGATTAAATATTTACCTTCTTAACAATTATTACGCAAATATGTAGTAATCCGTAATCAGCTGCTTCTTTGATTGCGGCTTCCTCTGTTTGGAACACCCTGCAGTGATCCGGTAACCTGAACTTGTGTCTAATGGGGAGCTCTGGCAGAATACTTCTTCTCCAACCCTACTATCCAACTTCGATCCATCCGTGAACAGGTTAACTAAGCCCTGTCCCCAAGTGTTGCACCCGGTCCACTCATTCCTTGGTGGAATGTGGGTGGGGAAAGTTCAACTTGGACTAAGCGAGGTTACACACTGATCCGTTGTCAGAGAGATGAACCCAAAGTTTTTGAGAATATTTGAGTATCCGTAAGGTCGAACCTGAAGCCCGAACCTCTCAGCCTGATTGCAGTACGTGCAGCGGTAGTTTTGCCCTCTCCAGTGAGTTCCACCAGAGAGCAGAAAAATTGGCTTTAATATGGTATTATAGAGCCAAAATACAACTCTTGGCGAGAGGCGAAGTTGGTATAGTTTAATTTCTCATATTATATTTTATATTATATAATGTTACTTACCACGACTCACATATTCGAAATCCAATCTGCAGCCCAATTCTGTGAGGAAGTCTAAAATTGTGGAGGTACACCCAACGTCTATGCTAGAACGAACAAGTGTTGGACGCGCTCTGTCTAATTCTGGTTGTCCGATGTATCGTAATTGAAATGGTGCATCTCTATCTAATGCTCTCCGAACACGAAGCATTAGTGGAGCTGTTTGTGTTGGTTGCCGCAGACTTAAGCACACTTCCAAATCATGAAAAGTTTCAGGTGACGCATCGACCGTATCACATAATCCTCGTAACCTATGTTTAAAATATAAATAATTATATTCATAACTGTTTAAGCACATACTAATCACAATCGCTTTCATTTCTAAATATTTAATAGGAAAGCTGACCGACATTTCACCGTATCTAAAATAGGGTTACCATCAGCTCTTGGTCCCACTCAAAGTCGATTCCATGTGTCAGACCAGAATATCTCGGTTCCTGATAAACGTCAAATGATGTAATCTTCGAAAATGTTCTGGTCTGAGCACCACCTGAAACTAGACGTTGCCCCCTGCCATAGAGCTCTGCATCCTCTACGACTACAAACGATGAAGTTAACTAGACTGCATACTGCTACAACAACAACACGCACAGAAGGAGAAACTTTAAACAAGCATTAAAAAATAACGGAATCCAGAACATGAACTTAGCCCATCGTTTGTTAGCAGCAATAACTGCAATATGCACCGTAAAGATCGCAAGCAAGATAACGGTCTATCCTATTCGATCGTACAGAGGATCCACCTAAGAATGTCGAGGTATAGGTGTCCGGTCAGGAGATGTCGATTTCAAAATAATGAATATATCCATATATACCCTCAGTCATCTGCTATCTGGCAAGATACCACCCCGACATGGGTGCGCTTATCAGAGGTGAAAACTGATTAGTAATAAGAGTAAGGCGCATGGCGATCTTTAGCACCCAAGTCTACTAAATGATCGTTGGAGCTTGCCTGACCTAACAACTGCCAGCTCTGGTCTGATAAATACTATAGCATAATATGGTGGCCACTACTATCCCTAACATCAGATCATTTACCCATTATTATTTCGATCGATACGCCTGCAGAGTTTATTTCCGCGACGCACGAGCTTTACACCAGCTGGGCGATGGAAGCTGCTGTCTTAGCAACAAGGCAAGATATGCTGAAGAGGTAGTCGGCGGATTTCCGTTGGCTTATATTAAGCTCAGATATGTCAGGCTCCATAATCGCTATACAGGGAGCGCGAATTAAATATTGTGCTGGCGTTAGCACCTCTAAGACGTCAACGTTTTCCGAGACAGGAAATAAGGGCCGCGAATTAACAATTGCAGTTTATTGACAAATAAGCGTCCGAAATTCCTAAAAATTTAAAGTTGATGGGCCTGCAACAGGATAAAAATGATATTTAGCTATTTTGATTGAAGCTTTCCCAAGGCAGCCGAAAGAGGGAGATCGAGGAGCTATTAACCTCCATTCAATTCCGTATCTTGAAGACTGCTCACGAATCGCCCTCAAATGCTCCAAGTTGAAAAAATAATTAGTTTAGCTCTCGTAATTTACGCATAGTTTCGACAAAAAAAAGTGGCATTTTCGGACCATATAGTTTAAAGTTTTTCTCGCGTGCAAACAAATCTTTTCAGAACAACTCGAAATGAATCAGTTGAGAAATGAGTCGAAATGAATCTAGGTGAACAGTCGTGGTTAAAAAACAAATTGACAAATATAGCATTTCCTCGGAGGCTGATTCATAGAAAAATGGTCCACAAAAGTCTGATTCATAGAAAAATGGTCCACATAAGTTGTAAATGCTCGATTGGTTTTTACTCCTTCCGAAAGTATGATTTCACTTATAACGCATGGGATGAAAAGTCCCGGGCCCAACACATATATGGCATTAGTTTTGCATTCACCTCTTTTTCAGTTAATACTAAACTTAAAAAGTCAACTGTTAAAATTTAGTTTGTGAGTTATTGTGCTAAGAGTAGTTCTACTTTTGTTATTTTCAAAACAATGGATCAAAAAGGACTTCGACGGGCTTCTCTTACTGCTACAACAACAACAATGCCCTATTCCACTAAAATATGCACTTATTTATTAATTTTTTTTTGGAAAGATGATTCATGTAAATTTATTTATTTATTTATTTTATTTATGTAAATTTATTTATCCAATTAGTATACTGTAAACTCATATTTCAAAAATATTTTCAAAAATTTTCACAAGAAAATATACAAAATTGAGCCGTCGACAGCAGATCTACGCAGACGTCTCGAAAAAAAGGCAATTTGCCGTGGACAGTTTTTCTCAGCATTGGATCATCTGAAATCAAAAAATCAAAGAGTTTTCATTAGGTAATCAATTGTCCGAGGTAACCCTGTCGAGTTTTTATTAAAAAAAATTTTTTTTCAATTTTTTTTAACATTTGAAGTAGAAATGCGATTTTTAGACGATAAATCGCATAATATTGTTTATTGTAAAATAAATAAAAATTGAAAAAAAAACCTCCCAGAGTTACCTCGGTAATTATGTAGAGAAAGTGTGTACAAAATTTCAGGAAGATCGGTCGAGTAGATTCAGAGAAAAAGTGTCCACCGGCTTGAAAAACGTCGTTTTCCAGAAAATGTGTCAATGGTGTTCGACCATAGCAGGTAGCCGAGTCGGAGCGGCCAACGGTTATAATGCTCTAACTTTGTGAGTTTTGCACCGATTGACTTAAAATTTGGACACAACATTCTTGAGATTATGTACATTCATTTTCTCAAATAACCCAAAATCGATTTTTTTTTACCCTAAAAACCCTACCCCCCTTAAGACCTGCTCAGGCCTTAAGACTCACAGGGAGTGGTCCACAAGGTATGTGGCCACGTGTTGCTCCCGCCATCAGGTGGCGCCTGCCTCAACGGCAATACTGCCCTCAGTGTCGGCACGTCAAACTGCCGCCCCCAACAACACCTCAACGGTAAGGAGCCCCCACGTGCAACACAACTCCCTCACTGACCCACAACCCTCCTGCTCCTACCCCAGTGCGGGGACAAACCAGCAGCTCTTGGTCCCCCGCATAGTCTGCTCCGTGTGTGAGACCGTAGTTCCTCGGAACTTGACAACTGTCCAATGCAATTCTTGCAGGGGCTGGTGTCATTTTCGGAGGTGCTCCGGCCTGCACACCACCCGTGAGTGGACACGCGACTTCGTTGCCCTCTGCTGCAGAGCTCTGCACCCGCAAGATTCATCAGAGAAGAGTGGGGAAGAATACCATGGGAATATGATATTCTGAAACTAATTAAATCAACTAAATAATTTCTTACCCCTTTCACATTCCATACCATTTGCAAAAAAACCCAAATGAAAATTCGCGGAAAATAACTGCATTTTTTGTTGTTTTCATCAGTTAAGCAAAGAAAGTGAATGAAAAATACTTTTGTCAACACATACGTAATAGAAGTGCTCCAGAAAAACACCAAAAAGACATATTTAGCGAACGTCAAAAATCGTAAACTGGGCTTTCGCCGGAACCTGGGACCCTTCTGCGGACTCGTTGCTGACAGTTCGAATTTTACATTTTTGGTAAAGTTATATGCGATTTGTTTTATTAGAAAAAACAAAATTACTAAAGGATTTTGAAAGGAAATGTTAATAAGAAAATCACTCAAATTAATCATATCGGTAAACAAACAGCATCAGCTGTTCTGTTCTGTCAAACTAGTGAGCAAAAGTAGAGTTGTCCCATTCTTCAACACGAAGATTAACAGCCTACTAGCCGCTAGATGGCGTAACAAACGCCACCTCCAGGGGGAGGCGAACATGCTGAAACCCAAAAATTATTACTTAAATTACAAGAATTAAAAAAATTGTGCTTTTCTCTGCAAGAAGAAAATAAAGTTCTTAAAAGCAAATTGAATAGTATAAAAACTACAACTGAAAGGTCAACTACACCAATACTAACAGAAGTAGAATATCATACTGATGAAGAACAGCTTGCAAGAGAAACCAAATGGGTACACAATCTGTCCAAAAGAGCAAATAAAAAAAAAAATGGAATCATCCCCAGAAATCGATCCACATACTCAAAAGGAGCAGGTTAAATTGCCAGAGCTACGACCACCGCCTATAATATTAACAAATCCAAAAATAAATCACCAATAACTTCAAAAAAAACTGAAAGATAACATAAATAATGATTTTATAATTGAGCTGATTGGCAAAGATATATACAAAATCAATGTCCAAAATGGAAGCGATTACAAGAAAATTACAAAAATATTTACTGAACTAATGCTCCCATGCCACTCATACGAAAACAAGCAAACAAGGCAGATAAAGGTAGTGGTTAAAGACCTACATCACACATGTTAACCTGAGGATATCATTAAAGATCTGCAAAGGCAAGGTTTAAAGGCTACAAACGCATATAGAAACGTGTTTAATCTCTGTTTTGACCCAAATGAAGACATAAAAAAGGTCTATGAGAATAAAAACATACTCAACACAATCGTAAAAATTGAGCAATTAAAATTATCCAATTTAATTCCTCAATGCAAATCCAGGGTTTTATGCACACCAAGAACTATTGTTGCAAATTCCAAAATTCCGCGCTGGTAATCATTCAACTCTTGAATGCAAGAAACCAGATAAAGAACCACCAAAATGCTGCAACTGCGGGCAAAACCACCCAGCAAGCTACAGAGGATGTCATGTTGCCAAGGAGTTGCAAAAGCTCCGTAACAAAAGCGGAGTTAAACACAAACAAGAAACTGGCAAAAAACCCCCAACAGCAATACGTCAAGCATTAGTTATGCCAAAACATTCTGTAGAACCAAGAACGACTAAGAAACCAACACTAATACCGGGTAAACAAACATATGCAGACGTAGCAGCCCAAAAGGAAAATACGACAGATATAGATATATTGACCAAAATTTTATTTAAAATTGAAAAGCAGTTAACCTTAAACCAGGATCTACTGAATCGCGTTGAAAAACTTGAGCAAACTATAAATGTCTAAAAACGCAATAAAAAAAAGTTTAAAGATAATGGCATGGAACGCAAATGGAATCTTAAAGCACAAAAATGAACTAGAGCTTGTACTTAATCAAAAAAGAATTGATATTTGTTTGGTATCTGAAACTCATTTGACCAACCAAATGTACTCTACATTCAACGGATTTAATATGTATTGTTGAAATCATCCTCTAATTAACGCAAGAGGAGGTAGCGCAATTATTATTAAGAATTCAATTGAACATTTCGAAGAAGAAAAGATCAGCTCCACTGAGTTTCAAGCCACAACAGTTGTAATCAAGTTTTGCAATTACCAACTGTCGGTAACAACAGTATATAGCCCGCCGAGACAACACATAAAGTCTACAGAATACACACAACTTTTAAATAAACATAAAGGAAGATCCGTTATAGGCGGCGATTTCAACGCAAATCACATTAACTGGGGATTTCGCCTAACGACAACTAAAGGTCGCGAACTGTGGAAAGCTGCACAAAAATGTGGTTGTGAAATATTCTCAACTGGCAATCCAACATACTGGCCAACAGACATTAATAAGAGACCAGAGTTGATTGAATTTTTCGTAGTCAAACAACTACCATACAACATCATAACTCTTGAGGATGGTTTAGATCTTAATTCAGATCATTCACCTATATTCATGATTCTTGATGGTGAACCAAAAATCAATGAAAGTAACCTGCCCCTTTTAAATAAATATACAGATTGGCAATACTTCAAAACTAAGCTAGACACACATGTAAACACGACAAATGAAGTCGATAATGTTGACGAAATGAGAAGGAAACAATAAAGCTGTCAGCACAGATACAAAAAGCTGCTTGGTTAAGTACACCTGTAAGAGTCCAAAAAATTAATCGCCAAAGATATCCTTCGAATATAATTGAACTCATAAAGGATAAAAGAAAAATCAGAAAAAAGTGGCAGTCGATTAGGTCTCCATCTGTTAAAACACAATTAAACAACCTCACCAAAACAGTGAAATATGCTATACAAGAAAATAAAAACAGCACTTTAAATATAAAGCTACAAAACCTAACTGCAGATAAAACCTCTGATTACTCTCTTTGGCGGACTATGGCACATATGAAATTACCAATTCAACATAATCCCCCAATTAAACAGCCAAATAGCAACCAAGCTTGGGCACAAACAGATTCGGAAAAAGCTGAATTATTTGCACAACACCTCCAAAAAATTTTTAAGCCAGAAAAGATAAATAACTCTTTGTTTCCCTGCACTGTGCAAGAATCTGTGGAAATTCAAGTTTTACCACAGATGAGGTAGCAATTGAAATCTCCAAACTAAAACAAAAGAAAAGTCCAGGATTTGACTTAATCACAGCCGAAGTGCTAAAGGACTTATCTCACAAAGCGCTAATCAAACTCACTTTAACAATGAATGCATGCATTGAAATTTAAATACATACCAATGATTTGGAAAATTTCTGAAATTAAAATGATCCCAAAGCCAGGGAAAAATCCCAACGAAGTCACATCTTACCGCCCAATAGCATTACTCCCAGCCATCGGAAAGCTATTTGAAAAACTATTTTCCAAACGATTAAAGAATATAATTTATAATAAACAATTAATACCATCTCACCAATTTGGATTTCGAGAAAAACATTCAACGATAGATCAGATACATCGTATAGTACACATCATAGAAGAGGCCATAGATAAAAATCAAGTGTGTTCAGCAATTTTCCTTGACGTCACACAGGCGTTTGATAAAATGTGGCACGAAGGACTAATCCGTAACCTCAGATCGATGCTCCCACATCAATATACTGTGCTATTGGAATCATATCTCACAGACAGATATTTTAGAGTGAAACAAACACAAGCATACTCAAACATTAAAAAAATTTAAGCTGGTGTACCACAAAGCAGCATTCTTGGGCCAGTACTGTATTTACTCTATACTGCAGATCTACCTGTTTCAAATACAAGTAAGATAGCCACTTTTGCTGATGACACGTGTATCTTAGCCTATGGAAATAACGCAAATGAATCAACTAGAAAGTTACAGCCATCGATAGACGAAGTTGTCGCATGGACTGAAAACTGGAGAATCAAACTAAATGAAAGAAAGTCTGTTCACGTAGACTTTACAAACAAGAAAATAGCCTATAACCCAGTGAAAATATCATCTGCTACTGTTCCGTATAGTAATACAGCAAAATACTTGGGTATGACATTGGATGCAAAGCTCAAATGGAAAGAGCATGTCAAATTGAAAGCAACTGAAATCAACTTAAAATCAACTACGACAGTCGGTTCTACGTTACCGAAACGACCCGGATTTATATCCGGCCAAGGACTGTCACTCCAGCATCATTCCCCGTATGTAAATATGGGAAATGTTTATGCTGCTACAACAACATCAACAACAACTTAAAAATTAAAAAAATTAAATGGTTAATTGGCGGAAAGTCTACATTGTCAATACAGAACAAATTATTAATATACTATACAACCAAGTAGTTAGGCCGGTATGGACATACGGCATTCAATTATGGGGATGTAACACTAAATCAAACACTGAAGCTGTACAACGCCTGCAGAATAAGATTCTCAGAGACATGATCAACGCACCTTGGTATGTGCGAAATCACGACCTGCAACAATGATCTGTCGGTGAAAAAAGTCGCTGATATAATTCCAATTCTTGCAAATAAGCATGAAACCAGGGTGACAGAGCACACAAACCCGGAGGACACACACAGCTTACCAAAACAGTCTGCCCAAGAAGACTTCGAAGAACTAGGCCACGAGATTTAGTCGCCAACTCTGTATAATTGTTTGTAAAATATTTATAATTGTTTTTAAATTTCAATGTTAAGGATAGAATAATGTTACTTTTTAGCTTAAGCTAGGCGTAATACCATGAAATGTATTCAAATTGTATAACGTTTTAATAAAAAATAAAGAAAAATTGGAATTCTCAATCAAAGCTAAAATTTTAAATTTTTTTTTACTATGAAAAGATATTCTTTACAAACTGTATGTAAATTTCCACTCATAAAACCAAACGACACCAACTACTTCTGATACCCACTAAAACCTACTTAACACTTCTCCACTTAACTTTTCGCCTCCAAACAGCCAGATCGATTTCTAGAGCTGGTTCAAATACTCATTTTCTTACCTGTGTATTAAATGATCTACAGCCGAATCCAGAATAGATCCTTGCAATAAATATTCCTGATTAGGTATAATCCGACTTTGAAGTGCTTGAGATAACAACTCCTTTGAAGAAGTTATTTGAGACATTCTTACAAACTATATTATGTTGTCGTGATTCCGACGTGAACAGGTAGGCCACAAAATGGAAAATTGATTTTCTTCACTTTGGTTTACAATATTATATGTATTACTTTTAGCTCTATTGAAAGTAATAACTTAACTTTGTTGAAATACGCATCTAAATATTATAATAAACTTATAATAATCGATAGATTTACCTCTTATGAAAAGAAACGATATATTTCATAAAGTGATTATTGCGCCAAGAAGTTGTATTGCTTGTTCATCGCCCGACACAACATGCAACCCAACGTGTTTATACAAGGTGGTTATTAAATAAGCTGGTTACTTTTTCTCTGATTTACAGTAAATTTAGGTTAGAAATTTAGAATTCGGCGAGCAACGTAGAGAATTGATCAAAAAGCATTGCCTGCCTATTGAGTTCCCACCGCTGGGCAAGGTGCGGGAGGTAGTCTCGGTTCAAAACCTCTGTAATGCAAAAACAGTTAAGACTACTCTCTGCCGAGAGATCCGAAATTACTCTATTGTTATTGTTATTATGAGGCCCCTCAGCAGACCTCTGTAGGCCACGGCTCTTCAGCCAGTATAAGGCCCAGTTCTCCCGAGGCAGACCATCGTGCCATGCCGGCTAATGTTGCTACCGCACGATTAAGATTGATCAAGATTTTTGGTATAATTCCTGCGCGGTTTTCTCTGGCTCGTCCAAGTTTGAGAGCCTTAACTCGCTTTCACCCCCTTGTTCCAGCTCGAGCTTACCGAGGTCCAGTCTCTTCAGAAGTCGAAATAATTTGCCTGGGTTAGGCTGGTTCAGGAACTTGCCTGGGCTTTGTTGGCCCAGTGATATGCTTGGAGGGACGTATTCCCAGCAGCCTTCGGCTTCCGTGGTTTCGTAGCGACAGAGCCGAACCGGTAATTCAGTCTGTGGTCCATCCCTTTTACAGATACGTTCGAGCCATCATCAAAGCCGGTCCTCAGATGCACCAAGCTTCGATTTTCAAGCCACCGTTCTAAGCTTTCAGCAGCCCTACTGCATATCCCACAGACTTGTCTGAGCCCCTCATCAAATTCACCGTGACACTGTGCCTAGGGGGTATATCATCCCCCATTTTCGTGTCAAGCTACGGACCTTCCCATGTCGCGGGATTGGATGCCACACCTGCTACGCACTCCACGGCCTTCTCATCTTTGCTTTCCACAAGTAGACCCAGCCTGAAGTAAACCCCATAAAAGGCCAGTGGGCAAGTCCAACCTTTAAAAACCTCATCCACCTTCTGAAGCACAGTGCAGTCTTCCTGCCCTAGTGTCACCGCAGAGTAGTTCTTGGGCAGCACTGACAAATTGATACATTTGAGAGCATCCATCTTGTCTGCTGTGCGTTATTTTCCAACGGGTCTGCCGGGGGAGGAATACCCTGCCGCTCCCTATGCCATACTGATAGAGGCATTGATTGTGTTCGTTCTTTCTTAGCACTGGGACAAACAACTCTCGGACGCTGAGAGTGGAGAGGTTTGTGGCTTCTTCTAGTTGGAGATGGCTGCCGATCTTGCTGCTGGGACACCACCTGTTGGTTACTAGCCCAACAGGTATCCGGTCTTGCGCTACGCTGAACGACGACGGTGTTGGTTGTTGGGAACCAACGGTTTGATGCTGAGTCTGTGATGACTGTCGTCTTCTCAGCAACTAGGGCTGGTTCGTGGTACACAACATGGCTGGTGAATAGACCCTGGCGGCAAATCAGCCAAGAGGCACGGTCACCCATAACACCCTGTATTAAGAGGTGGCAGTTCTTGGTCTTTAAACAAATGAGGAAACAAACAAAGGTGCGACTTCCGAATTCGCTGTGTCGTCAGACTCCATGAACAAACAAAAAAAACCAACGGGAATAACTTGTTTGTGAAGAAGAGGAGTAGACGAAAGCAATAGAAACTACCAAACACTAGAAATTATATACACTTACATTCTTGACGCAGACTGATCCATGTAAAAATGAAAACATATGCATTTTGGGAGCTGTATATTAATTTACGCATTCACAATTTAATACGCGACACTTCGTTTTATTAGTTTGTTATATCTGACAAATCACAATATTATCAAGCTCTTCACTGAATTTTCACTAATATGAAGTTTCTGCTCCTTTTGTATGTTTTGTATTGGAATGAAGCCTGAAGTCAGACTTGGCGAAAATTACGTAACTATTTGGGAAGACGTCACCTTCAGTACTCAATTTTAACCTGTTAAGCGATTAGTTTTTCTTAGACACCTCGATTTACTGTGCTGAATTAATTTCAAGCGAAGACTGTCGATGCAAAACCGGTTTTCAGCCAAATATTGGATTCACCGTGCGCGTTGACTGAACGAATATGAAACGATTATCAGGAAATTCAGTGTTCGTGCTTACTTTATAATGTCAAAATAACAGGCAAATTTTCGTTTTTTGCTTAACTTTAAATTTCATAGCAAATCCAATTTCCTTGTTCGGCGTGACGCACATATACGACATTACCTAAAAATTGAACTTTTGAAATTGACGCATATATACGATATAATGACTTAACAGGTTAATTTGCTGTCCAGCAGCTTATATGTGTGCATGTCGGGTGACACATGTATTTGCTTCGTGTCACACATACTTGCTGTCGGCTTTTGCATGATGAAAATAAAAAATTTTAGATTTTTTTGCGAGCAAGCGTCATGCACCCGACACGCGCACATATAAGCTCTTGGACAGCAAATGCATGAGCGTGGCGCCGTAGCTTTATTAAAGCTTAAGACAAACAGTAATTTTCATTTACCTGGGATTTGTTGCTAGTTTGTGGCGCAGATTGTAGATATTTTCATTTTTTACTGACCGTCGTCGAGCTAAGAGTAAACGGGAAAATGATAAGTTTCTGGAGCACGCATTTCTATATTTCCTAACAATAATATGAGAACAGTTGCTTCTACATTGCAACCACTTTTTCATCCAACCCGGTGCTTTCGTGTTTTTCTTAATGCACATGTATATAACTAAAAGAGCAATCGCTTCATATGCTTATTTTTTCGCATGTTAACAGTACGACGATTACAAGGAAATCATGGTTTATGGATTTGTGTACAGTGTGAGTGCTACGGACTAGGCACAAATCGCTGGGAATTGTGCCCTGTTTGTGGCTGCCTTAAGAAGTATACGCGGCGTGGTTATTAAAAGTCGATTAATTAATATTTCGGTTTCTATGTAAGCTTATCGACAACAAACTTGTATACTTCTAGTTTCGTTCTGTAATATAACTACAATGTCAATTTTACGAAGGCTTTTATTTACAAATACCCATTTATCCAAAAACTTTTCCAGTTTTCTATTGAAAACAAATTTACGCCGTCAGACGCCCCAGTCAAAAGTACATGCATTGCATCGATTTGAAAGAGGAGTAAGCAGTACACTCCTGGGAAATATTCAGAAGAAAATACAGTTATTATTTACCTGTAAGGTTTGCCAAACTAGGAATGATTATCTAATATCTGAAGTATCATACCGAAAAGGAGTTGTGATCGTTCGCTGTAATGGGTGTTCGAATAATCATCTAATTGCTGATAACCTTAATTGGTTTACTGACCTTAATGGGAAAAGAAATATAGAAGAGATTCTTGCAGAAAAAGGGGAGCAAGTGTATAGTAATTTATCTAACGTAGCTGAAATAATTTCTGTTGAAAATAAACAGTAGTTTCATAAATGTGAAGTGCGAGTGTTCACGTGGAAACAACTGACAGGCTGGTCTTTTAGCGTTTTTCTAAGTATGCTGATTTAGAATACTGAGTTTCAAAATTCTGAACTGCAAAGCACGCTACGCCGATAAGGGAAATTGTATTCAGAGATGCTTCAATTTATACAGGTCCGATAATACACTTATGCCGCAAACCAGCATTATAACTATTACATATTTTATGGACTTCGGAACACACTGAAAGGAATAATAACATTAACAAATTCGTATAAATAAAAATAAATGCTTTATATAAGTATACCTCCACATATAATTTTCTTTATATTACGGTTTTTGTTGTATCAGTATACTAATGGTGCTCATACTCACCAACGTAAATGTACGCCAGTATCGGCTGACGCGATGAAACTAATGATAGCCCTATGTAAATGAATTCTCACCACAGTTCCGTTCTGTAATATCGTACAACGTTGTTTTATCGTATCAGCTGATACGGGCGTATGTCGTTGTTGTTGTAGCAGAATATTTACAACCGGAGAATGCTGCTGGAGTGATAGTCCTTTGCCGGATATAAATCCGGGTCGTTTCGGTAACGTAGAATCGACTGCCGTGGAAACGTGGCGTATTGGGCGTACGTTTACGTTGGTGAGTGTAAGCACTATAAGCCCTGCTAGTCCGCTGGAGTTACCGGTCGTCATCATCTTTTTCAACTAACGGTAGGCTCAGGAAGCTGTTTATCTGGCTTGGGTGCAGGAGGGGAAGTGTGTTAGGTTAGTGGGTTTGAGCATGTAAATAGCTGGTTAGTATCGTGCGGTGTGCTTACACATATTGGATCTTAAGCCAAGACGAATGATTGTTGTTGTAGCAGTAAGAGAAGCCCCGTCAGTGTAGAGTATATCATCGGTCGTCTCCGTCAGGCTCATCTTAAGGTAGGCCCAGGAAACATGCTGTCTCGACAGGTTCGGCTGCAGTCGGGCGCAACGCGAGCCATGTGGGATCGCTACAGAGAGCTAAAAAGGAAGAGAGACGTATTATCCGAAAGAAGAAACGAGAGACCGAAATACGTGAGTGCGAAGAGCTTGAGATGCTGGCCAATAGGAACAACGCTCGAAAATTCTACCAGAAAGTTTTAAGACCGGGGCGTTTTCCTGTAAGAACAAAGAAGGCGAACTGGTGACTGACATTCAGAGCAATCTTAAATTATGGAGGGAACACTTCTCGAGCCTGTTAAACAGTGACAACTGCGCATGTCACCGAGAATGTGAAGATCCCGATACCCCAATTGTCGATGACGAAATTGTCGTTCCGCTACCCGACCATGACGAGGTTAGAACAGCAATAACGCGGCTAAAGAACAATAAAGCCGCGGGCGCTGACGAACTGCCGGCTGAGCTATTCAAACATGGCGGCGAGGAGCTGGTAAGGTGCATGCATCAGCTCCTATGCAAAATATGGTCGGACGAAAGCATGCCTGCCGATTGGAATTTAAGTGTGCTCTGCCCAATCCATAAGAAGGGCGATCCGGCAATTTGTGCCAATTACCGCGGGATTAGTCTTCTACATATCGCCTATAAGGTTCTAGCGAACCAATTGATTGGACCTTATCAGTGTGGCTTTAGTTCTGGAAAGTCTACCACCGACTAAATATTCACAAAACGCTAAATCTTGGAAAATACCCATGAAAGGAGAATCGACACCCACCATCTTTTCGTCGGCTTCAAAGCTGCATTCGACAGTGCGCAAAGGAGTTACTTGTATGCCGCGATGTCTGAATTTGGTATCCCCACAAAACTATTACGGCTATGCAAGAAGACGTTCCTCAACACCAGCAGCGCCGTCAGAATTGGGAAGGACCTGTCCGAGCCGTTTGATACCAAACGAGGTTTCAGACAGGGTGACTCGCTGTCGTGTGACTTCTTTAACTTGATGTTGGAGAGCATCGAACGAGCCGCAGAACTTAATCGCTCAGGTACAATATTTTATAAGAGCGTACAATTGTTGGCGTAAGCCGATGATATTGACATCATCGGCCTTAACAACCGCGCTGTTAGTTCTGCCTTCTCCAAACTGGATAAAGAGGCAAAGCGAATGGGTCTGGTGGTAAACGATGACTAAACGAGGTACCTCCTGTCCATCTCCTCCTTTTATAGTTTCACTTTAATTAGGCTTTGGAAAAGGCTTTGACTCCACACTGGGTAACTGCAAGGCTTGGCCGTGATGGTCATTCGTTAGAGAACTGTCTGTGCATGACATTGAGATTTTCACTAAAAATTTAAAAATAATTTATACAATTATTATTAACATAATTTAACTAAATTTCAAAACAAAAATTAAAATAAAACAGTTTTGCACTTACTTTTCATCAGACATCGTAGTTAAATGCAGTAAACAATTTTTTGATAGAAATTATGAGCCACAACTGATAGAATTGTTGTCTTTTTGAACGCTTGATTATTGCATTGCTGCCATATTGGCATTTCTGAACGTTCTGTTTGTTATGCAATTGTAGTTTGCGCGTCATGTTGCATTTACGAACACAGCCATACTGAGCAGTTGTCACTTTGGATGTCAAAAACGTCTTCAACTCGGCATACTGGCGAGTACTTCTACACGATACAGATGAGATATGCAGTGACAGGCGGAGTGCCGCAGGGATCTGTACTGGACCCGATCCTATGGAATGTGCTATATGATGGGGTACTGCAACTCCCAATGACGAGAGAAGTGCAAATAATAGGATGCGCAGACGATATTGCGTTAACCATAGTAGCCAAAACAATCCCTCAGATTCAGAGCATCTGCAGCGAGGCAGCAACAAAGGTCAAACAATGGCTAACGGCGGTTAAACTCCAACTAGAAGGACAAAAACAGAAGCAGTTCTCATTACGAGTAGAAAAAAGTTAGAAACGACCACACTAAACATTGATGGGTTTAGCTTCACAACACAAGCAGCACTCAGATATTTGGGTTTAATGATCGATGCTCGACTATGCTTCAAGGGGCACATTAAAAAAGCATGCGGAAAAGCAGTCATGGTGACGACGGCACTGTCAAGAATTATGGCCAACATTGGTGGTCACACTTAGAGTAGAAGAGCGCTCCTGGCTAAAGTTACCCAGTCTACACTCATGTGGCTCGGAACTCTGTAAAGTCTACGACGAAGCTAAAAGCCTAAACAGGCGACTAACGGCGGAAGAGCGTAAGGAAGAAAGACGGGGGAGCATAATTGAGTGACAAAATAGGTGGGACCTAGCGACAATAGGGAGGTGGACGCATAAACTTATCAGAAGCGTGCAGGCTTGGGTTGAAAAAAGACGTGGTTACACATATTACTACCTGACACAGGGCATGGCTGCTATAGAGAGTATCTGCAAAGACTCGCCCACGAGGACGCAGCAGACTGCTCGTTCTGAGGCAACGGTAGTGAGAACGTGGAGCATGTCTTCTTCTCCTGCCCGAGATACGGATCTGAAACAATGTCCATTGAAGAAATCATAAAAGAAAGAATAACCTCGGGCAACATTGAAAATCACATGCAGCAATCGAACTAGGTATGGACCATAATGAGAGAATGGTCCGCAAATGCGTTACACGAACTGCGGAAAAAGGAATGGGAACGCAGCAAACAAAGAAGTAACGGTAGACGGAGACAGAAATATAAATGAAGAGCCATACTGGCTAGCTTGGCCCTGCGATGCAATGCTTAAACGGCGGTACCGCAGAGCAAACTAAAGCTACAGAGGTCGGAGTTAGGGTTTAGTACGTAGGTGTACTGTTTCGCAAGTCCAGTTTAGTAGAAATACTGACTGTGCGTGTTCCCAAATGAGGTGCACCTTTAGCGATCAGTATGAATCGTGTATGTCACGGTGAATAAAAACGCAAACAAACTGCATTTGGAGGCTTTACATTAATTTGTGCTTTTACAATTTAACATACGGCATCAGTTTTGTTTAGTTTAAATCTCATAAATCACAATATTACCATGCCATTCACTGAATTTTCATTAATATTTCATTTCTCATCATTTTGTATTGTAAAAAACATTGTTGTTGGTCTAGTGCCACCACCTTTAAGGAATACGCTTGGAGCCCTACTATATACGTAAACTAACAAACAGATATTAATTATGTTATTAATATTATAAATGGCTACTATATTTGTGCACTGCGACCTGAAAATATATATTGTGTAGTATTTTTGTTCTAGTTTCATTTAAATTTTTTTTTTTAATTTTGAGTATTGCTTTGTAATATGTCTACGCAAACAAACTGGATATTTCCAGGAACTCAGTAAGAGACTAATATTTACTTTAAAAAAAGGTTTTCTTTTAAAACACGAAAGTACGTCGGACAATATAAATCTAATGATGATAATAAAAGGATTTGAATCTTTTTCATTTTCACAAAATTTTAGCACGCAGACGAGTGATAATAAAACGAAAAAAACAAAGTGTTAAATCTCTTAAAAACGCAGGCTAGTGACTTCGAAAAACCTTAAGATTTTTGGTTTTTACAAATGATAAGGTAATTAGGGCATCTGTAATTTGCCGCCAACAAATTCCCACTCTGGGCTTCGTCTTAAATTTTTACCACTGCTGGGAATGACAGCCTTCGGCCGGATCCTTCTAGTAACATAGAACCAACTGTCGTGGGAACGCTGTTGCTTCGATGAGCTCCTTGACATTGTCAGTAATGCGCCATTTTCAAACAGAAATATATTGCACATTTTTTTATTTATTTTTTATTAATTTCTAAAAAATATATGTATGCAATAAAAGTTTTATTTCTTCTGCTATATGGCGCACATATGTATGTATGGATTTACAGGTATTTTCTTTGTAAATCGATCGAATAAAACAGTTGTAATTCAAATACGACAATCACAGTTTTGAAAGAGGATTTTTTTTAAATAAAATTTTAATATCAAACTCTTTTAGGCTTACTAACTATTGTATAGTTTATGCCACTATAATTTTGATGAGTCGGTGAAATTTTGGCGTCCTGAAACGTTTGCTGCCCGGCTGGCGGATCGAAATATTTTGAGCCGACAATATTACAATTAAGTGCAAGTGAAGATGGGCATGGCGATGTTGTGTTGGAAGTTCGACTAACTCCAGAGTTGACTACTTCGTTTTTCTTGGAAAACTGCACTTCAGGATTTCCTATAAATTCATAATCGCCAAGTGAGGGGGAATTGCAGCGCTTACGAGTAGGCGATATGACAGACACAAGGGTGTTATAACCACTCGAGTTTTTATTATTTGGCGACATAAAATCGAGGCGATCATACGTATCATCAATGCTTCTTGAATTGGTACAACCCGTTCCCCCTCCACCTCCTTCTCCAATGTCAATATCTATCACTCTTGAAACTTTTGATGGCAAAAATGTTTCTTTTAAAGAACGTTGGCACACGGTGACAGGACGTTGCCAACTCGGTTCAATAAAGACATCATCGCTGTGGTTAGCCAAAATACGTTCGGTGTGTTTTACATCATCTATTCCAAGTGTCTTCCAAGCATCAGTAACAGCTTCTATGCTTTCGTAATCTCGTTCAGTGTTTGATGTTGACTTATTGTCTTTAGGCAGTTGTAGACTTTGTTTACGCACACACTCTGGAGAATTGGGCTTAATAACTAGGGTTGATCCAACAGTTTTGTTGGGATCACTCGATGTTGTGATTGAAACTGCATCATAGTTTGGATATTTGCATAATTTTTCAGAATTTGATTGAAAGTTTAGATTTGTGCCATGTGGTACTGATTTATTAGAATTTGTGGACGATACAAATGGCGGCTGTATTTTACGAGGGGGTTTGTTCGGGATCTGTTTTATAATTGGGGGTAGTAAGGTAGATATCGAATTGGTATTAGAATTTGCGAAAAAACTGTTAAGAGAATCACTTGATGCAGTGAATTCTGGATAAGAAACTCCACTATGGGAATTATTTTCGATGCTTGTGCACTGTTGATTGTTGGGTGCCAAGGGGCTTCGAGATCCTGCCTCCATATTTGCAGCAATGTTCCAATGGTTTTCATTAATGTCATTATTGAGACTGTCACAGTTTATTAGCTTTTTCATAGACTTCATTTTTGCGGCCATGCATCGGAATATTTCTTGGGGGTTGGTATGGTCCAGTGTGAATATGCCTTCACCAGTGCAACATTTCCTGCCTGCCTCAAATGTAAATTTTCCATCACGATAACCATATTTACGAATAAATCGGTACGGCCACCTTGCTCTTATTTCGTTAAGGTCTTCCGTGCACTTCAATTGAAGTTCAGTTGCAGTTAAGTGGAGAATGTACGATTTCGATTCAAGGTTGCAACGTATTGATGTATCGGAAGGAATAAGAGTAATAATAAATAAACCATCCCCAAAAGAGCTACAATATAAATCATTATCTTCTTCTATTGCTGCTTGTGGAGTGTGGAGGCTGTTTTTGTTGCGAAAGGCAACCATTTGTAATGCATTCGTCCATTCTTTTAAATCCTCCTCTGATAGGGTATTTAATGTCAGAGATTCAGTTTTCTTTATAACTTGTATTAGATTTGCGGGGGCAGGTTCTTGAGTTATCTTTACACAATTTTCAAGTGTTACTATTTTCGGATTCTTGTCCTCTTTCGATTCGCAAATTTCGAGACGTTCAATACCATGCCGACTTGAATTGAAAAGTAGGCAATATCTGTGGCAGTTTTTCTGTTAACGGAAAGAACGAACAAAACAATTAATAAATTTGTAAAATTGGTATACGTGTAAAGTAAAATAATATTTAATTTTATTTATTTATTCATGTCTAAGAATTTTATTCCTACCGACAAATTAGACTACGATAGACTAGTACACTAGACAGGACTAGTTTACTGGGGCAGCAGCCCTTGGTCGGGAAAAATACGAGTCATTTCGGTAATGTAGAACCGGCTACCATGGGAATAGCATACCCGCTGGAAGGATCAGGGGCATACGTCTCAATTTCCCAGCCGAAGCAGCTGTTCTGGCGAACGAGCGTGATCAACCTACGTCAGGCCGATCCAGGGGAACCTCGGATAAAGGATATCAATTCCGAGATGCGGCAACCTGTAACTCTACACAAGCGGAACAAATGAGAAGAGCATTTGAACTCAAGTAACTTCACCTCTGGTGTGAGCAAGCTCTGGTCCACCATAAGGTCCCTGTCGAACCCGACGAAGCACAGTGACAAGGTTGGTATCACCTTCAACGGTCATGCTTCGTCGGATCGGAAGAGATGCGCGTGCTACTTTAGCCGGCAATTTATTCCGCATCCTCCGGCCGACAGATCAAAACGTAGTGCCACCATACGGCTGCACAAACTGACATACAACAGTGCGCCACTTGCTTTCTCCAGCGATGAGGTTCAGGGGGCCATCAAACATATGAAACCATGCTGATGTTGAAAAAGCTGGGTCCATTGGGAGTAGAATATCTCACCAGGGTCTTCAACCTGTCCATGGCCACTCTCATCATTCCTGATAAGTGGAAATTAGGGAGAGTGGTCCTACTGCTGAAGCCTGGGAAACCCGCCAACCAAAGGGAGTCTTATCGTCCGATAACTCTCCTTTCACCAGTAGTGAAGACTCTTGAGGCCCTTCTACTCCCACTCTTTACGAAACACTTGACCCCAGTCTCGCACCAGCATGGTTTCCGTAGAGTGCATAGCTCCACCACAGCACTCTCCGTCATAAACACCCGGGTAAGCCGCGGCCTCCACCAAAACCGCCCCTGCGAGAGGACTGTCCTAGCAGCGTTGGATCTAAAAAACGCTTTCGATACAGTCAGCCACGCCACACTACTAGACGACATTTTACAGTCGACAGGGGCTGAAGAGGTGGACCGCGAACTACCTGAGTGATCGTCATTCGTCGGTGATATTCCGCGACCAAACATCTAAACAGAGGAAAATAAAGCAAGGTGTACCGCGGGGTGGTGTTCTTTCACCCTTGCTTTTCAACTTCTTTGTCTCGAAACTCCCCCAGCCACCAGTGGGAGTCTCCCTGGTTATTGTTGTTGTTGTTGTAGCAGCATAAACATTCCCCATACTTATATACGGTGAATGCTGCTGGAGTGACAGTCCTTGGCCGGATATAAATCCGGGTCGTTTCGGTAACGTAGAACCGACTGTCGTGGAAACGCAGTCTCCCAGGTCTCATATAATGAATTACCTGTACACTTAAAAAACTGTGAGAGTCCAGAAATATTTAAGAAACTTTTATATGAGTATTCTAAGCTTTCCATAGCATTTAGATAGTTAGAAATATATAATTGAAATTTATTGTGCCAATAATACCCATCTTATATACTTGAAGTTTGTTCAGTATATACTTTATATCTTTTAGTAGTTTTAATGTAATTTTGCCAATATTATCTAGGTCTATAAGACCGTAATAAATAAATAAATAAATAAATAAATACGCCGATGACTGCACGATAATAGCGTCGGGCAATGACATTGATGGCCTATGCTCCAAGGTAAACGACTACCTCGGCAGTCTTTCTCACTTCTTCACTGCGAGGAATTTACAACTCTTCCCCACTAAATTCACGGCGACCCTTTTCACCACCTGGACAAAGGAGGTCAAGCTACAACTCAAGGTGGAAGTCGATGATATACAAATTCCGACGGTTAACAACCCCAAAATTTTGGGAGTCACCTTTCACAGCTTGCTCTCCTCGCTCGCCGGCAGCACTTGGGGCAAAGATAAGGAAATGCTGCTGTTCACTTTTAAAGCAATAGGCCGGTTCTAAACTATGCAGCGCCTGTCTGGTCACCTGCAACCAGTGATTCGCAGTGGACGAAGCTTCAGACCTGCTAAAATACTGCTTTAAGAACCGGGACAGGATGCCTTCTGAAGTCACCTATACAACATCTGCATAATGAGGCCCATATGCTGACTGTTAAGGAGCATAACAAATTGCTCAGTAAGCAGTTTCTGCTAGGGTGTTACCGCAGGCCTCACCCATGCAGATACCTGCTCGAACCTGAGCCACCTCCCAGGCGCATCAGGAGGCATATCCTCAACTACGCGGACGAGATCTCAGAGGGAGAGGGCTGTTAGATGAGTAGGTTTTAGAGGGCATGTGAAAAGGTGGTTAGTGTTGTGCGGAGTACCTTCACATGCCGAACATATGTTTGGTACGTCGGGGTCAATTCTGGATAAGTAGGAGTTTAACCTGCTACAGTATCCAGAACGTAATTGTGTCAGTGTTACGCGTGTCTCCCGGGTTACGTATGTACTCAGTTTCGTGGCAAATTTTGCTTGTTAACAATAGAGTGGAGAGCTAAGGAAAATCTCATTGCAGTGACTGCATTACATAAGTGTGGTAAAAGGGCAAGGAATTTACGAATTACTAAGAAAAATTTACATTTTAAGTACTTCCCAAACGTCTGAAGTGACGGACAAAAAAAGAAGTGGTCGTCCTTACGTAGTTCGAACCAGTGCAGCTATAAAAGCCGTTCGAGAAAGAATTCGCAGAAATTCCCTTAGAAAGCAGAAAATCGTGTCCAGGGAAATTAATGTCAAGGCCAATTAGAGATGACGTTCATATAATGCCTTCCGTCGTTCAACTTGTCATCTTTTGATAACGCGCTTGAAGAAAATTAGACTCGACAGACACAAGTAGCTTCATCGGTGGTGCGCGGTCAACGGCCATGAAATTATTTTCACAGTTGAGAAAATTTTCACTGCTAAAGTTTTTAATAAACAAAGCGACAAAATCTACGCTAAAACTTTTAAAGACGCAAACACTGTTGTTCCAAGGGTTCAGCGTGGTCTCCACCATCCAGCCTTCGTAATGGTTTGGTCCTATAAAGTCAGTGAAGTGATAAGCGTGCAACGAATGATGAATAAAAACGAAAATTTTAATCGAAATACTTTTTCTCGTAATACATGTTTTTTTTTAATTTAAGCATGAATATTAATATGTAATGTAAAGATAATAAATACTCTCAGTTTTTTGTAAAACATTATTGAAAAACTCCTTGTCTGGAGGTGCTGCCTCCCTTGAAACCCTAAACTTAAAAGCCGCCCAAAAGTGCCAGAAGCAACTTTCATTGGCATATTTCCGGTAAAGATTGCTTGACATAAAGGGCTTAATGAATTCAACGTATATTTAAATTTTTTTTGCTGGAATGTTAGTACAACTGTCCTCTGTTTTATGGCTGACTTTGAGCGTGATCTGTCAATTAGCTTGTTTTTGGCATTTAATTATATCAGTTAACCGCAGTTAACCCAAAAAACCACGTCAAAGTCGGTCAAAAATGCTACTCGTTTTCTTTGGTTATCATGGTGTTGTCCACTAGCAATTCGTTTCAAATGGTTCTATGGTAAATAAAGAATATTTTTTGGAAGTTATGCGATGTTTGAGAAAGAATGTAAGTAGAAAATGGCCCAATTTGTGGAAAGAAAACTCATGGGTCTTGTACCGTGATAACGCACCGTCTCACAAGGCTCATATTGTGAACACTGATTTGACCAAAAACTCGACAAATATCATCGAACAACCACTGTATTCACCGGATTTATCCCTCTGCGACTTTTTCCTTTTTCCAAAACTTAATTTGCCGCGGACGCCGCTTTGAGTTGATAGAGGCCATTAAGGAGAATTCGCTGAAGGAGCTGAAGATCTCTTCAATCGCGTTTAAAAGGTATTTTCATGACTGGACTAATCGTTGGCATATGTGTATTGCTTTGAATGGAGTCTATTGAGACAAAAAAATTTTGATGATTAAACAATTATTTACATTCGTGAGAGGGTTCCACTCAATACCCCGCTCATGCTTCCCTATACAAGAGAAGAAATGCTCCTAAGATGGGAGTTCGTGCAGAGTAACGATCCTAAGCATTCATCAATATTAGTACACATTATTATTATATTAGTAAACATCAGAAAAGTATCAGCTTATCACTTTCAACTGCGTCGCATATGATAAGTGCAGCGACATAAGTAAGAAAAGGCCCATTGCTCCACTAAGTGAGTGGAGCCGTTATGACTAGTGCTAATGGTGTGAATGTTCCGTCGACAGCATTTACTGCCTTGCGCACTGTGACTGTAACATCTCCAAGCACTCAGTTTACTCGTGTTGGCCAACTATCGAAAATAAAAGGAGCAAAAACCAAAAGATCCGTACTTATATATGTATATACTGTGATTATACAGATCCTTAGACTCTAAAAACTGTATACCAAAGCTAGGAGACCTATGTATTTGTTAATTCTAAAATTCTTATACTCTTAGAAAGTAGTTTAGGAGGAGCCGTTTATAAAAAAAACACTATTTATAAAATTTGGTTTTGAGCCGGTAAACTTTTCGAGCCTTTGCCTTCATATGATTCCCAATGTTAGCTTTTGAAATTATCATTACATACACAGTAGACTATTTTTGTTGTGCTCCTTTGTATTAAATGTGCTAACAAGTGAAATTGATGGTACTGATAGGAAACTGTGAAGAATTTGCACACCTTAAGCCGACTAAAAAATTTTATTTCCTGGAGCAGTTTGAAATCGAACTGCAACTTACTCTTAATATTCACTCATATATCCATTTATAAATGTCTAGCTGTTAAGAAAATAATTGTTTGCATTCTGGGTTATTTCTCGTAATGTACAAATTTCGCAATAAAATATGTTTCAGGATTTTCGCAACTATTTCCGAAGTGCATTCTATAATTCGTATAAAACACAACTAACCTTTTTCGATATTCGGTTTAAAGAAAAGCTAGATTGCATTGGCACATTAAGGTATCCAGCTAATACAGGAACTTCGAAGTCCATTTTATGTTGCATATCTCGGGGAAATACTCCAAATGTTATGGCATCTAAGAATAATTTTTACTGAATCTCACTCCTTCGTTGATTCATTTTCTTATTTATGATATTCTTATTTATAGAAACACTGAAGTAAACTAAATATATTGTTCGAGATGATAAATATGAATCTATCGATCATTACGATTGGTTGGACTTAAGTCCGTTCACAGAGCATTCGATATTCCCTTTTTTTAAATTGTAGCGCAACATGTTGTTCCACCATTATTGCGCAGTCTATAAACAATAGGCCTCTTCTATTCGCCATTTCTCCGCTCGCTATCTCTATGCTCAAATAACTTGACGAACAATTTGGGAAAGCAACAACAGCTCATTAGACTTGTTAACGCATTTACTTATCGCGGATAGATAACACTCTCTCTAGATTTCAGAAGTAGTTGGCGGCAGGTGAAAATTGAGGGCTACGGACATTTTAATGTTTTGGAGCCGGAATCGGAACATCTAGTCGAAAGATTAAACCGCACTCTGAAGGATCACCTGCTAAAGGTACATAAGGAGTTGCCGCTCCGATAATTGACGAAGGTATTCACTGGCCGCCGTAGCCGAATGGGTAGGTGCGTGATTACCATTCGGAATTCACAGAGAGGTCGTTGGTTCGAATCTCAGTGAAAGCAAAATTAATAAAAACATTTTTCTAATAGCGGTCGCCCCACGGCAGGCAATGGCAAACCTCCGAGTGTATTTCTGCAATAAAAAAACTCCTCATAAAAATATCTGCCGGTCGGAGTCGGCTTGAAACTGTAGGTCCCTCCATTTGTGGAACAACATCAACACGCACACCACAAATAGGAGGAGGAGCTCGGCCAAACACCTAACAGAAGTGTACGCGGCAATTATTTATTTTATTTATTCACTGGAAAACATTGATGAAATATACCGTCACGTGAGGCAACATATCCAGCTAATGGGTAATAAGAAGAATAATCAGTTTGACAAGGGTTACCGTATATAGCAAAGCAAAACAGGAGAGGGGAAAGGGGTCTCAAAGTTGTTTAAGAATATTGTTACGTTTTCCTCCAAATAAAACCTCTATCTATAGTGAGTTGGATCACTGGATTGCCAAAGAAAAGTCAGAAACTAACGGCAACACAACTTAATTCCTATATTTAATTCTAATTCTTGAGCCGTAAGCCCTGGCAGCTAGTGCTCCTTTTTTTATTGTAAAATAATAATTTATTGTTATTTTCCATATATTAAATTAATTAATTAATTATAATTCTTAATCACTCTACTTTACGTTTACACGCTCAACTTAAGACTGCCTACTTTATGCGCATGCACCTCTGCTTATATGTACATATGTTCTTAAAAATTACTCTAATTTTTGGCTCATACTTTCTGGAATTTCTCCTCATCATATTGGTCTCCATGAGGCTTAAGTGGCGGTTGGCCCAAATATAATGGGGACCAGCTCAACACGAACTAGCCATCCATCCACTTTATGGCGTATTTGGTAGCCATGCATTCAGCATGCGAAGATCATCGTACTGACGAAGATCCCTTGTTATTTCTAAACCCCTGTCATCCCATTATTTCCTATCCTTGCCTAGGGGGTTTACCAGACCGGCTGTATTTCAACGGCGCCTTCCTAATGGCCTTTGGAGATGATCCAGCATGCTTGACTGAGCTTTGTGTGTGTTAGTGCAGTCGGGTGTCGTCGTGTCACACATACTTGTTGTCGGTAAAAATCAAAAATTTTTGATATTAGCGTCAAGCACCCGACACGCACACATATAAAGTTCTTGTCAACAATGCTTGATCGTGTCCAAAGGCCATAACACCGGGCCGTTTTAGGGAGTAACTGTGGTCTTGCTTGTGGCATGGGGCGATGTCGTCGGGGACTGTTTGAATTCAAATGTATTTGAACGTCAAAATGTATACAATGTTTGTATGACGAACGAAAAGTTAACTGAAAGATTCGCTCGATTCTTCGTTCCAAATTTTCACTATAAACAATATTATATTTTATCAAGCAAATCAATGAATTAGGAAAAAAAGTTTTAAAATGAATTTAATAAATGTGTTGAATATATATCAGATCAATATATATATAACAGTCAATATATGTATATATATATATATAATATATATATATATATGTATATAATAATATTTTTGTGTATTTATTTCCATGTACGTATACTTTTTTCTTGGCTATAATAATTACCCGTTGTCTAAACACGGTATAACTATGTTAAGGAATACAACAAAACATCATTATTTAGTTTAGCATACAAACATTGTATACATTTGTATTAATAATATATTTAATTTATCGGCAAGATTTAGCGGATTTGTTTGGTAAATATGGTTGAAATATATTACGATGTGTAAAGAGAAGGTGAAGTCTACCCCTAAGTGGATTTACCTTCGTGTAGTTGGAGATTGGAAAAAGCAACATTACTGAAGTGTTTTTTTGTTAATAACTTTCGAACCGAAAAAACCGGTTCGTTCCAATATGCATCGAATTACTTTTTATAAATAAAGTAAAGTGTATAATTAGCAAAGCCTTAAATCAAATGTTTACTCAATAAATAGTGTTAATAACTGAATAGGCAATACTGCTGTTTCCGTGGCGCCGCAATTTAATGGCGGATTCTTATAGAACTCGACAAAAGAAAACGAAATGAAGGAGTACAATTTTCGGATATCTCGCTTAGTTTTCGAGATATTAAATAAAAAATAATAAGAATAATAATAATTTGTTCTTTAGTTTCGATAGAATTCGGCGAGATAAGACAAAATATAAAAGTAAAATTTTTTACTTCTTTTCGCGTGGGCCGCCTTCGGCCGCGCTTCAAAAAAATAACCCTCATCAGTCCAACTCCGGCTACGCAATCCACAGTATTTTTGCGTAGAACTCCTTTTCGCGTGGGCGGCCTTCAACCGCGCTTCAAAAAAATAGTCTTCATCAGTCCAACTCCGGCTACGCAATCCACAGTATTTTTGCGTAGAACTCCTTTTCGCGTGGGCGGCCTTCAACCGCGCTTCAAAAAAATAGTCTTCATCAGTCCAACTCCGGCTACGCAATCCACAGTATTTTTGCGTAGAACTCCTTTTCGCGTGGGCTGCCTTCGACCGTGCTTCACAAAAATAACCCTCATCAGTCCAACTCTGGTTACGCCATCCAGTGTGTTTTTGCATAGAACTCCTTTCCACGTTGAAACTATTGAAACAAAAATTAAAACATCATATGCGTGTGTGTAGTAAGAAGGCACAATAACCCCCATCCCCATCATCAACACAGCTGAAATACTTCATTTTTGTTGACATTTTTATTTTCATTTGCAGGCATTCGGCAACACTGACTGTTGCCAATTAATTCCTATTCTCGTTTAAAATTGGAAAGTGATGATATGCGTAAATGCAGTATCGATCAAACAATTTAATGTTTATGCTCGTTGGTGACATTCCACATTAAAAAAATTCCTTTGGTGTTTTTGTTTGTTCCATTCAGTTGGGAGTTACAGGGTGCTACCAATGGAAGTTCACAAAAAAAATTCGGTACATTTAAAACATAATACTAAAAATAAAATGTAAAGAACTCAATGTTATTGTTGTTGTGCGGTGTAGCCATCGATTGTCATCGTCTATCTCATTTAACAAGAGGCCCAGGAAACGTGCTGTTTCGTGAGGCTAGGTCCCAAGGGAGAGGGGGTGTTAGTGGAATGGGTTTAAGAGGGCATGTGAAAAGGTGGTTAGTATCGTACGGTGTACATTTACATGTCGGACATATATTGAGTATCTCGGGGTCGATTTTGGATAAGTAGAAGTTTAACCTGAGTTTGTCCAGACCGTAATTGAGCCAAAGTTGCGCGGGTATCACGGGGAGTTATTTTAGATTCTTTATGAGGTTTGCACTTGACATCATGGTCTTTTGTGCCCTATACTCATCACAGTGCCTCATCCAGGCCCAGTTCTCTTATTCAACTCAGGATGGAGCTGGGTTGGATTAAGCGTATATACCTTTCTTTTCGCTGCAGTTGGCCAAGATGTCTCAACCTTCTCCGCGCTATAGCACTACAATTAAGAAGAAGATGCATTGAAGTCTCCTGCGATTGGTCCCACAAACGGCAGGAGTCAGTAGATCATATCCCGATCATGTGCAGATGACTACTCAGTCAGTAAAAATGCCCGTGAGCACAATTAACGAATTTTTAAGTAAAGTTAAGAAAATTTAAGTAATTGCAACGTCATAATGTGAGAAATAAAACCAACTTTTGCAGTTCGGTTATGAATACACATGGTTTATTAGAATATGCTAAAAAATTAGAGTGTCCCACTTTTTGTTTAACTTCAAAAATTATGTTATGCCGGTATTATGTAAATAAACGGAGTTACCGTTAATATTAAAACAACAATTAGGCATATTGAATAGTTAAAAATGAAATATATTCAACGCAAAGGATTTCTTAAACATCTGAATAATTTCTTTATTTATATAAATTTGAATTTTTTGAATATTGGTGTCCCAGTTTCTTTTTGGTTCGCTGTATATACATATACATATTTATATGAAACTAGCGTACCCTCGCCCGCTTCGCTACGCGATAAATTCAATGATTTGCTGAAAGAGAATAAAATTAATACGAAACAAAGCAAATTCTTTGATAGAATTTCATTCGAACTTTATTGTAACACTTTTTGATAGACAACGTTTTTGGTTTTTCCATCTTTTGCGTAAATGAATAATGACGATGGTTTGCCTACTCGTGAGCAAGTTACATTCGTTTGTCTATGAGAAAAAATTGGGTATTTTAAATTAATACCGCACATTTGAAGAGACTGTCCTTGCGCCTTATTAATTGTCATAGTGAAGGCAAGGCGAATAGGGAACTGCAAACGTTTGAAATCCAATGGTAAATCCGTCGGAATCAGTGGAATTCTGGGTATCAAAACGTCTTCTCCTGGGTACTTCCCTTTCAAAATTGTTGCTTCGATAACGTTACCCATTAGCTTTTTCACAGTGAGTCTGGTACCGTTGCAAAGTCGTGGCACATTAATGTTGCGCAGCATAATAATCGGTGCTCCAATTTTTAATCGTAAATTATGAGGTGGTAGGCCTGGCAAATCGAGTGAGTTTAAGAATTCAGTTGGATAATTTGCGACAGCATCTTGATCAGTAATAGTGTCCATTGACTTACTTATATGCAACTATGTCACCAGGTATTTGATCCAAAATAGCTGCATTTATATCATTGACGTCCTTATTTTTCCCAGCTAAAATTGCTCTTTCGCTGTGCCAATCATGGTTTTTGTAATGTTGAACTATGTTTGGAAATACACTCTGTATCAATGCCTCTTTAGACTGTGCAAAAGTGCAGAAATTGTTAGGCAATGTTATCATTCCTGTTGTTTTTGAAAAAAGGTTTATTTTTTTTGGTTAAAAAGTGTTTTTTGAAGTTTTGAAAAACACTTCGCTCTAACAAATTTCTTCTCAGTTAATTGCTGAAAATTAAATATTTTGAAAAAAATATTTTTTTTAATTTAACGTTTTTGAGAAAATTTTGTTCTTGAAAAAATTTCATACTTTTGTAAAAGTTTAAATTGATTTGTTAAAAAAGATTTTTTTCCGCTTTGAAAAACACCCCCTCGAAAAAATGTATCCTCTATTAATAGTGGAATATGAAATGCTTTGAAAACACCTTTTTTTTAATTTTGTTTGGTTTTCAGAAAATTTTGTTTTGAAAAAATTTCATACCCTTGTAAAAGTTTTATTTTTTTTATTTGTTTAAAATTTTTGAAATTTTGTTTTTTGTAATTTTAGAAAAACACCTCTTCGAAGAAATTTCTTTTATCTTTTTGAGGAAAATTTGGTTTTGAAAAAATTTCATGCTTTCGAAATTTTTTTATTTAACTTTATTTCTTCAAAATTTTTGAAAACAATTTTTTTTATAATTTTCGAAAAACACCCCTTTGAAAAAATCTTTTCTATGTGTCATAGTGGTATTCTATTAACTTTTAGGATTATAGTCAAATACTTATAAATATCTACGCTTTCACAAATAGCAACAATAAACAAATTTCCTCAAAACCAAAAAATTTACTTTTTTTCTAAAAAAATTCTAAACAAACAACGTAATAAATTTAGAATTTTGTGTTCACGAAAAAACAGTATTGTTTTTATTGTATCAACTGAAAACCAAAATGTTGCAAAAAATCAAAACAAAACTAAATTATTTTTTTGTGTTCATTTGGTCCATATGTTCTATAAAAAGTTGATATGGTAAATAATATGCAGGGTCTGATACACGCAAATTTCCATTGACCATTATAGTGACAAAATTATCGATCACCAATTCCAAAAGGATTTCAAAATCAGAGTTGGAATGAGTTGTTGTGTGGTGTACTTCTGAAAAAATGAGAAATAAACAAAATAAATCTAAAAATTCGAATTCTAACTTTATCTTGTGTATGTTCTTATTACCTTTGAATTTTTCCAATGAAGCACCATTCATTTTAAATTTTCCAAGAATTTTTTTTATCATTTCGCGTTTCTTTCCTTTTTCATTCGATTCCAACATTTGTTCATAGCCGAAAACATCGTTTGCAAACGCATTCATTTCCATATAGAATTGGTCAAAGAAAGCATTGCTCAATTGAATTGAAACATTATTTTCATAAATACTTAGGACCTTAACTAATGCACCTTGGTACATACCTAACGCAGATATTCATCGCGACCTTGACATCGATACTATTGATGAAACAAAACAAAGCGCTAGCAGAAGACACATAAATAGACTATTAACGCATACAAATCCTATGATGAGAAGACTACCAAATAAAGAAAAATCTACCCAAAGTCGGCTTAACCGTCAAACACTAACAGATCTTGCAAAATCCTTGTAATCAATTGTCAACTAATCGTATACATATGTCATTGTTTGTTAACCACTTGTTTTTAAATAATATGTATATATCTCTTCTAAATGAGCTTGGGGGCATTGGCCCTTCAATATCACTCTCATTCCATCTTTTTGTAAATCAAATTACTTATTGTCTAACGACAGGTGTAATATTTTATGGAAGAAATAAAAAAAAAAAAATTTTCATTCGACTCATTTGAAATTTCTGTATACAATAACGAAAAATTCAAAAAAAGTTGTACACATAAAATGAATGTCGATTCGAAACTTACTTTAATCTAAGAATCGAGCAAGTTTTGTTTTGTACAATATTTTGATTTTTTCTTTTTTTTATATGAAGAAAATATTTAAAAGAAATTTTTTTTTGCTAAAAACCTTCCCCTAGTGGATCCCTATAATATGAAAAAAGAACGAATAAAATTGGCCTCGTATCGGCCCAAAAAAATGCGTACAAACGAACATCATTTCATTTTTATATATGTATATAGATAATTGTACGTTTTGTTCTTGGGTATGAGTAATTAGACATTTTCTCTACCAAAATGGTGTTTTACATTATTTTTAAACGGCTCGCGGAAGGTTTGTGGGAAGATGAGGGTATTTTTCTTGCAGTTTGGACTGTCGTGGGTTTTTAGATACTACGCTCAATTGAACTCAGCCCACCCCACAAAAATCTGTGGGTAATTGATTAAACCTTCTCAAGAATTAATTATACTTTTACTTATTGCTCATACATTTATGCTCTCTAATTCTTTCTCTATCATAGCACAGGGGTACAAGATTATCAGGTTTGGACATCCGCTGGGGTAAAAAACCAAACTTTGAGAGTAACTTTGGCTGCCACGTCATCGGTTGGTATTTCACCTACATAATCATATTTTTCGTCATGATCCATGTGATGTTAGCCAATCAGCTGATTTTTTCAAAATTGCTGAGAGCCGGTTAACGGTCCGATACTCGTATTGGTCACACCTTTGAAATATGTTCACTATGTTTTTGTTGTAGCGGCATAAACACCCTTCATACATGTACGACCATGATAATAATATACCTTCTGCTCAAATATGAACGAGACGTTATCAATAAAACGGTCCGCGGATGACATATGGCAAAAATAAGTTTTTTGTTTTTTGGTAGGACTGTTATAAGCTTACAAGGCAAATTTCAGCGTGATATGTCACATAATTTGTTTTCTGTGCTACTGTAAACAAGTCAAGCTCGAGTGTGTTCTTCGAATTTAACGATGAAAATTCAAGTTGAACAAAGAATTTGTTTAAATTTTGTTATTCCAACAAAATTTCGGCTTCAGACGCCTTAAAAATGTTGCAGACAACCTATGGGGACTCTGCTCTATCGCGTGCACGTGTTTTCCAGTGGTACAAATCGTTCAAAGAGGGCCGTACATCGGTTGAAAACTTGCCTCATGAAAGTCGTCCAGCAACATCAGTAAACGACCAAAACATCGGAAAAGTAAAGGAAATTGTGCTTGGGAATCGCACAAATCGCAAAATCGGTTAACGCTGTATATTATTTAGACGTTTTAAAGCGTTTGCGCGAGAACATTCGTCTTAAAAGGGAGGAATTGTGGGACAACAAGTCATGGTTCTTGCATCACGATAATGCACCAGCTCACACATCACGTCTTGTTCGCGATTATTTGAATAAAAATAATGTTAATATCGTTCCGCAAGCACCGTATTCGCCTGATATGGCTCCATGTGACTTTTTCCTGTTTCCCAAGCTCAAGTTGCCGCTCCGTGGAAAACATTTTGAGACAATTAAAGTCATAAAAGAGAATTCGAAGAACACACTCGAGCTTGACTTGTTTACAGTAGCACAGAAAACAAACTATGTGACGTATCACGCTGAAATTTTCCATGTAAGCTTATAATAGTCCTACCAAAAAACAAAAAATGTATTTTTGCCATATGTCATCCGCGGACCGTTTTATTGATAACGTCTCGTTCATATTTGAGCAGAAGGTATATGACTGCTGCTCGTTGTCTGTGACTCGATGAGTTTGGTCTATTCTTTATTTTAACTATTTTTTGAACAACGTAAATTTATTCGATAAGTATATACTTTGAGGTGCATATTAAAAAATTGGTAAAAAAATTTGTTGGGCCAATCGATGTGTATTGGCCAGTATTAATAATCATTTTGTTATTAACAAGAAACACTTTTATAATGTTGCTCTTCATCATCACTAAATACACATATGTATATACACTAAGCTTCACTTTTCTATACGCACCACAAAGTAAATATTACCTTATTATCTATAGGAACTAAAATATTTCTTATGATTCTTATCGTATACTTTCAGTTTTTATTTGGAGTATACTAGATGGATCGTTGGATAAGAGAGACTCTATTATCGGAAAATCTAGATGCAACATCCGATTGTTTCAAAATACTAAGCTGGCTAAATATAGAATATTCTGGTATATTAACGTATAAACAAATTGAAACGATTTTAGTATGCGCAGCGTTCGTTGAAAGTTGCTTTGAAATTGCGGGAGATGATTTAGTAAAAAACATAATAGATAAATATACGCATGACAGACTGTCTTTTAAAGAGCATTACACAAAACTTAATGCTATGGGAGTAACGCTTCATTCAGCAGCCAGAATTTTAGCCACTGCTGAGGGCTATAAGCATGTTTATGCTGTAGAAAACATTTTGAAACTATTGAAGAATGACGTTAGTCTCTTATATAATAATAAGACATGCACAAAGAATTTAAATGCAAATTCTTCCCAGTTCAAAATGAATTTGTTAGTACAAAGGATGTTTCAATTACCACCGGAAAATATTGATATAGCGATCGAAAGGTTGCTTTTAAATTGTGATTTTTCTCTAATTGGATATATATTTTTAGACCCTCCAAGCAGTTTATATGTTAGCAAATATAAGATATTGGAACATAAAATATGTAAAAGAATCTCTGATGGAAATCTAGATCCATCTTTCATTAGATCAATGTTCGTGACTGTTTCAAATTCATCGAAAGGAGCTATGTTTTTTAAGTCTTGTCTTGAAAATAAAGCTTTCGGAAATAGCTTAGTAACATTCTTCATATCCTACTTCCAGATTTTTGAAAAAGAAAACATGCATTTAAATAGCCACAATAGTTTATCTGAAATACTTTGTTTAGTGCACTGTGTGCTGTCTTCGAAATCTCCCGCTCGTATAAAATTGTACACAACAATATGTAAAAACGAAACTATTGCTCGTCTCATAAATAAAAAAGTTTTTATTTATAACTAAAATAATTACCCTATAGAGTATTTTGTTTTAAAAATTTTAAGTAATACTTGCTTTCTTTCTTCCTCTTTAAGCATCCTTATGCACAGACGATCATGTAGTTTTGATTTAGTAACCCCCTAACTGCCCTATTTTGTCATCATACCAATCTGACTTTTCAAGCCTAAGCTCAATAAGACAACGTTTAATTTCGTGCATAATGAAAACTCGTCGCCATAGCAAGTAGTAATAAATTTAATGTTCATTATTTTGCTGTTTATTCATAAATAAATATATTATAATACAAAAATCAAACATTTTGTACTTCGAATTATTTGGTCGGTAGCCCGTTTCTGCGAAATTCGGCAAAATGCTGTACAATAAGAGAATTGGTAGTCATTGCAGAGAACGTAAATTCGCGCAGGAACGAATGAGCAGGTTAAATGTCAAACGCGGGTAAGAATATTTATTATTTCACCACGGCCTTGGAAAAGTTAACAAAAGATTGTTAACATAGCGTAGCGTAGTCAACAGAATTAAATATAGCGTTTGCATTGAAATGCAAAATGCCATGATTTGGTGTTAGGCAAAATAACATAACAGCAGACTTGTACATTTTTCTTTCATGCTTATTTGCTGTCGGTCAAAAATTAAAAAACATAACAAAAACAAATTCATTGAAAAGTTCGATCTCATATTTCTACGAGCAAAGTATTTTTATTCATAAAACGAGCCCTCCATATCCCAATTTTTTGTACCATTCGGAAATAGTCAATATTGGAATATTTCGCGTTGAATTATTTGCCAATATTTGGTAAATCTTGAATTTTCGCACGCTACGTATATTCGAATCTTGATTTTTTTGTGGCGATATGTTGGTACTCATGTCTCTCATTCAGGCCGACGAGTTCGGCCATTTTGAATGTTCAGTTAATTGTTGACAGCTGCTTTGCTTGCAGGTGTTTCGGCTCGTCTTCGATTTTTACCTATTTAAAAAGATGGATCAAAGAACCTGTATCAAATTTTGTGTGAAAAACGAAATTTAGTGCGCGGATGTATTCCGAATGTTGACTGTGTCATACGGCGAAAAAATTAATGAAGTGAAGAAAATGGTATTTGCCAATCGTCGAATCTCCGTTAGAGAAGTTACAGAGGACCTAGACATATCGATTGGCTCGTGCCATTCGATGTTTTCAATGATTTGGGCATGAGACCAGTCGCCGCAAAATTCGTACCAAAACTGTTCAATTTCGACCAAAAGCAGTATCGCATAAACATTACTAATGAGACGTTGGACTCTGTCCGCGAAGACCCAAATTTGCTCCAGAGGGTCATAATTGGCGTTGTGCATCATGAGTTCTTGCCACAGGGTAAAACGATCAATAAGGAATATTACCTGCAAGTTATGTGCAATTTGCGCGAAGCGATCCGCCAGAAACGCCCGGATTTGTGGAAGAACAAAAATTGGCTATTGCATCACGAAAACGCCCCTGCTCACACATCGTTGCTTGTGCGCGACCGCAGCCACCGTATTCCTCAGATCTGGCCCCCTGTGACTTTTTCTTGTTCCTGAAGCTGAAGAGGCCCATGAAAGGACGACGCTACGCTACGATTGACGAGATAAAGACGGCATCGAAGGAGGAGCTGAACAAGACAAAAAAATGATTTTTTGAAGTGCTTTGAAGTTTGGAAAAAACGTTGGCACAAGTGCATAATATCTCACGGAGATTACTTTGAAGGGGTCAAAATAGATATTAATGAATAAATAAATAATTTTTGAAAAAACTCAAGATTTGCGATACTTTTTGAACACACCTCGTATGTATATAAATTGACATATTTAAATTTGCATATGCCATCTTCCTGTGTGTCTGAATAATTTCTCTATGATGATTATTAATTTGATTTTCTTGAAGAATTTAAAATAAAACTTTTTTTAAATAATTATTCTTTATTGGGGAAAAAGCTACATAAAATACAAAAAACTTTTTTACTTCCAATTGAAAACAAAAAGAAATGGTCGAAAAGAATTTCAGTTCATAAGGGGTAAGTGAGTACAAAAATGAAACCTCTCGAGTGGACGTATTTCGCAAAGAAGGGCCATCACGTTTTGGTATAAATTTGGAGGTGATACCTTTCGCTGCTTAACTTAGTACATGCGTTGTTACCAATACTTCGGCTCCCACACCGAGTTTCGATTGAGGTTGTGTCTGCTTATCGACATATGTTTTATTACGATCTTGGCCTTTTTGTTCTACCTCTCGAGCGTTTTTAAATTTTCTGATGTGGTATAATTTGCGGAATGAAATTTTCGTTTTCTGTTATAGAACGTACATCATGTTCTACGTCGTCGAATTTGCACAACTCTCTTCCAAAAGTTAGGTAGGCTGCTGTATAGCTAGTGGATTGACACTTAGCTGAGTTCATTGCGAACCGTATAGGGGGTAAGCCTATATTCCAAACGTTGTGCTGATTTTGAACGATGATCGCTAGTTGAGCCTTAAGATCTCTGTTTTTTCGTTCGACTGGGTTTCTTTTTGGATGATAAACTGGTGTAAAAATTTGGTTAATACCCATGCAGTAAACTATTTGCTGCATTACCGCTGACACAAATTCGACTCCATTATCTGATTTCAGACGTCTGCGTCCATATCTTAAAAAAAATGCATCGACTAATAGTTTAGCACAATTTTCGGCTGTTGAAACGTATTTGTATTACGAAAATCGACGCTCAGTGCAAAGTGTTCATCACGCGCTCAGGCCAACGATGCGGCCAATTTTTAGCTTAACGGCTACGTCAATAAGCAAAATTCCCATATTTGGGCTGAAGAGCAACCCGAAGCCGTCCAAGAACAGTCATTACAGCTATTAAAACAACCGTTTGGTGCGGCCTATGCGCTGGGGGAATCATCGGGTCATATTTCTTCAAAGATGAGACTGGCGTCAATGTAAAAGTGAATGGCGTACGCTTTTTAATGCCGGAAATTTAAGCCCGCAAAATTTGGTTCAAATAAGACAGCGCTACTTGCCATACAGCCAGTGAAATAATGGATTTACTGCGTTGTTGTTTCAGTGAGCAATTTATCTCTCGTCTTGGACCAGTGGATTATCCACCAAGATCACACTTTTGGACTTTTATTTGTGGGGGTATGTAAAGTCCAAATGCTTTGTGGATACACCAGCTTCGATTGAGGTATTGGGAGCCAACCTTACTAAAGTTATTCACAAGATACCGACCGAAGTCCTCCAGCGAGTAATTAAAAATTAAATTCTAACGAGGAGCTTTTTCATGACAGAAATACACTCGGAGGTTGGTCATTGTCTGCCTAGGGGCGACCGCTATAAGAAACAATTTTTCATGTGTACGGAGATTCGAACCTGCGCACTCCCCATTGGTAGTCACGCTGCTACGGCGGCCGCCGTCAAGGGCATACATCACAAAATAAATGAAATTCTATTTCGTTAAACTTTTGAGTAATTTAATATATGTTTTATTTAAAAACAATATTAAAAAAATTGTTCATTTTTTTTAAATACATCATATATTTAATGCTATTAAAATACAGAAAAATAAAAGTTGTCTAAATACGTATACAAAACTGTATATACATCCCCATGATGGGATTGAATTGAGAAAAAAACTAAATAAAGTATTTCTATTTTTAATTTCTACTTATATCCAATCTTCTTCCTGCTATGATCGTACATTACCGAGAAGTGGGGTGTCTTCTGCTGCACTTGAAACAATAATTGTTTTCTTTGAAGTACTAGGCCCTGTCTCCTGATCCGGAGTAGTTTCCGCTTTAGGCGTGGTCTGCAAATAAAAGTATACAATTTATTTTATACAGAAATATTGTTAGGAAACTTGCAAACTTTTTAATGATTTTACAGTTTTTTAATTCAACATGGTAATATAAAACCTAATTTAACTAACGAATTCAATTAATTTTGCTAGTTAAGTGAGGGACGCCACTTAACATTTACAAATTATTCTGTATTAGTGTTTCTAAATATCTTTTGTTCTATCCCTATACTGTAATATTTTAATTACGTTATTTAATCTTCTTTTTTGTTTTTAAGTATTGCCTGCAAAATTTAAAAATACATACATATTTTTATGCAAAGATTTTCACAATAATTTCAGTTTATTCCAATATTATACCTACCTAATATGTTTTTCTACTTTAACGGAAGGAGTCAAATGCAACGTTATGTTAAAATTTCAAGGTAATGCGCATTCAACAATTGTGCTTTGAGATAACATACAGTCCGATACACTTCATTAGAGGCAATAATTTTTGTGGAAGAAAATGATTATTAAAGCAACCGTATTTAGCACTGACCAAATAAGAAAAAATAATAATAAAAATAAGAAATTTCGTTATTTTTTAATTTATTATTTAACGCTTAATAGTTTCTGCTGCCACCTTGTGTAATTCATTTACATTATTAACATTAGAAAATACGTTGATGCACGGGTTTGTACAAATTCTCCAGATAGCCTAATGAAATTTCAGACCAGGCCGTTTTAATGATTCGAATTAAAGCTGTTTTGTCTTCAAATTGTTGCCCATTTTTATAAACCTTACGAGCAAGCCATATCCACAGATTTTCAATAATGTTCAGATCTGGGGAATACGGTTAACATGTTAAAGTTTCACTTGAAGTGTGTACAGGTACATTATCCTGCTGAAAGATTTAATCAATAGGTCCAAATGTTTCACGAATCTTTCCTGTCATTTTGTTGTCTACAATTTTCAACTCAAACGCGCTATGGTACGATATTACTCCCCATACCATGACTCAAACTTCACGGCTCTGATGTCGACGAGAGTACTTTTCCTCCTTTCTTAAATCATGGGAATAGTAATTGTATCTATTCGGCCCATCCACATTGAACTTTTTTCGTAACTCAATACTACTTCTTTCCACACACCGGGATCGTTATTTGTAGCAGAACTCCAAGACATGTGGTCCCTCGATGCAGCGTTCTTTGCGAAACATTTTCAAAGATGTATTTTTTATATTTTTTGGCTTCAGATGTAGCACTTTCAGAATATCCTTTCGAACAGTTAATTTGCTGGCTGAAACATTTGCCATTTCCGTAATTTTTACTTTTGAAAGGGCGGAATTTGATGCAATTCTAAGGAGTTAAGGTCAAGACAAAGATTTGTCCTTTTAAACGATTTGTCCAAATAATGTAGCGTCTGAGCGCCTCTATACAAGTGAGCCAATAAATTAAGTACAATATTACAACTGCTGAAGTTCTACTACAGCGAAATACCGTTAGATGAAATAATATTTCGATGCATGTTTATTTTCGAGCAAAGTATACTCTTCACTGAAATTATCAGAAACCTTTGTGTTAATAGTGGTTGAGCAATAAAGTTCGTAGCGTTTTTACCGACGACTTTATTTAAAAAAAAAGTTTAAATAAGAAGTTGTTGAGCCAGACTTAAGGAAAGAGAGCGGAAAAGATGGTAATCGGTCGGTGCAAAGTCCGAAGAATACGGCGGATACTGAAGTACCTTCCATTCGCGCTGTTGTTGTAGCCTTATCAGTGCAGTGTAAATCACCGGTCGCCTGTGTCAAGGTTGAGCGGGTCTCACGGGGAAGCTGGAACTCGACATCTGCTGTAGGTGGTGGTTGGATTCCGATTATGGCATTCGGTGGTCGGTGGTCGGGAGCTTAAAAAGGTGCTAACGCTCCCCCGATGAATTTCGTTTATTGTCTGTCTAAACTCTGTCTGGTCCAGCAGTTGTCTGTTCGTTTTGCCCTGGAGCTCGTCGGTGTAATTGCCCTGGAGCTCGTCCTTCAAAAGTGATTTGAGACGTTCTTCATCGAATTCAGAAGACCTTCCGCAGAGGGGCGTGTCATCGCCGTGAAAGTCGCCATTTTTGAACTTTGCAAACCAGTTCCGTGCTGTAGACTCACATATGACATCTCGCAAATGTCCCGGTGCTGCTTCGGCAGCTTTTTGACCTCGATGAAAAGCAAAGAAGAGCAAGTGACGAAAATGTTGATTTTTGAATACTTAGCCTGTGCCAAACAGCAAGCATCATCGTTGTAAAATAAAAGAAAATTTAAAAAAGCTATGAACTTATTCCCAACTAATAGATCAAATACGGTTGCTTTAATAACCACTTTTTTTCATAAAAATTATTGCCGGTAATCAAGTGAACCGGACCGTACATTTGCTGAAATTATATGAAGATTGTGTATTTACCACTCCAAAGACTATCAAGGTTCATTTCCACAACAAAAAAAATTTAAATACTCGTAGTTCAACTCCAAATTTTTAGGAATGACAGCCATTTGAACGCTTTGTCAACGAACGTGCAAAATTTGAGCCTTTTAATTCCCAATTTTGATCCCGAAATTTTGTTTTGTCGTGGGAAAACCCTTTTGCCATCATTTATTTTAGTTTGCTTAGTTTATTCTACAAAGTTCACTTTTACGCAAGCAATAATTTCCTTAAATATGCAGTGTAATTTTACGGGAAGTCGAATTTTGAAGAACTTCAGCTTGAGCTAATTTCAATTTGTTCAACCATAGAATTCGTAATGTACATACGTATATCAAAGTAACTGAAACGCTCATCGTAATTGTATTTGCAACTTACATTTTGTTTGTGTAGCTCATGTAAGTAGAGAGTACTTAGGCACATATCTGCGACTGTGATGTCCATGGGGTTCACTACTTTGGTATCGATTCCATATAAACTATAAAGAGAAGATTAAACCTTCCAGTTTAAATCTACAAATTCAAGCTCAACAAGATAATAGGTATCGAACTAGATGATACACTCAAATCTTGAGTGTATGTGTGTGCTTTATTGTTTAATATCTATGTATAGTATATATACTTACTTATATAAAAGTGCTTCTGATGGTCCTTGCAAACGACCCTCTACTTTGCTAATACGTAATTTCCGCATATTTTCCAAGGAGCCGAGGTATGAAGTTTGCAACCGTAGCATATTCCCTTCTTGCTCACCAAGGCTTTGCTGAAGCATTTGCTCAAAACCACTTGTCTGAGGAATATTTTGAGAAGCGCGCATTTTTTTGTAATGAGATTTATCTGGTTTAGTGGATTGCTTAAAAGACGAGGTCAACAATTCAGCTCTTTGAACATTGTGAGCATTGAACACAGACGTTGCCAAGGAAGAATACTGGAAAGGTAAATTTTGAGATTTATAGGCATATGGTACAGGTACATATATGTAAGTTTTAGTGTTCTTTGAAGTAGTGTTCTTTTTTTGTGCAACTTAACTTCTGCGGATATTTTACAAGCAAAATGTAACACTACTATACTTTTACAAAATTATAGATCGTATTACACCAAAAACCAGAAATGCAAAATTTCATTAAAACTTTCGAGTTTTTAACCAAAATTCTTCTGAGTATGGAGTATACCCATTGAATTTTAGCAGTGCAAGTTTGAAGTGACTACGAAATACCATTGATTTTCTTTTATTTTCTTCTATAAAAAAATTCCAACATGTACTCTACATATATAGAAGAAAAGGTGTGACACTTCCGCTAAAATTTCTAGTTAAAAAGTTGAAAGCTTGGATGAAGTTTTGTACAAAGTTTGAAACTTCGTCATATGGTTTTTTTTTTCAATATTAATGCAAGCATTAAATAAGTTACTTGTAATATATAAAAATTCATTAATGAATGTGCATCTGCAGCAAATTATTTGAAGAAGTCAAAGACGTTTAAAAATAAATGAGTGCAATGGCATAGCGATTGTTAAGGACGTTGATGACTTCATTCCCATGGCAGCCTACGTTACCGGAATGACTCGGGTTTTTTCCCGGCCAAGGGCTGCCGAAATTATCGTAAGAGATGTTAATGTATCCAAAGGCACGATTCGAGGATTTTTACGTGCAGAAGACTTAAAAATTCCGGATTACAATGAAAAAATAGGTGCTCTCATTATCACACATTGAAAAAGGGCTTGTGTGGGTTAAATCAAATTCAGAACGGAATTGGACAAACGTAATAATCACGGGTGAAACCTTCTTTTGGGCGAATAGTTCCTTAAGTTGGACCTGATGTGCGGCTGATAATCGACAACTTTAACAAACTGCTTATTGATTTTACCCCCAATTTGAATGACGTTTTGATAAATAAAATGTACCAAAAAACATCATTACCATCAGCTTCGAAGATATTTGGCAGACCTAGCCAACCTTGGAATTTACAACGATCCCAAGTATCGAAGCCGAAGGTGTATAGAATGGAAACAGCGAAATGGGATTGATATGTTGTATTGCCAATCCTATTCGAAATGTTTGGCAAGAGCAAGTAAAACTCAAAGGAAAACAAATATGGACGCTCAAACCCAGTAAGTGCTCGACTGAATGAGCTGATTTATTTTTTAATATTGATAATGCAGTTTTCAATTCAAATCTATTTACACCATATGGTATAAGTAAATTAAAAAAGTTCCTTGAAAATTGAAAAGCTTTTATTGTCAATTTTGTAATAAAGCAGCTTTTAATTCTTTCAATCCGTGTCTGGCATCCCTGTGTATTAGGGCGGGTCGCTTTAAAAATCGCTCATTGGAGCCAACGTTCTCTCTTGATTCGCGGCGGCCACATAAATATAATTTACTAAATGGTCAGGCAACTCTTTCAGCTTTGTTATTAATTTTTGGGTTAACAGAGTTGCCAAGAAGTTTGACTTCAAAATGCAAAACTTTGTAAAAATTTGATGTTCTAAAATTAAAAATTCTCCATATAACTAAAACTAAGTCTTATATAAATTAGCTGGTTTTACTGTAAAATAATTTTTCCAGTGGAAAGCTGCCAAGGTATGCTTGAAGCCTCACAAAAATTCAGTTGCCATTCTTCATCAACATTTTGTTTATATCCAAAGAAGGATATATCTACTAAAACGGATATATAGTGCGATAAGATTTTCATATGTATAGATATGTAGCTTATAATGTATATTTTTTAATACCTCAGCATCAATTGTACCAAACGAAATTAAACTTTCCGTTATGGGATTGGGCTTCTTGTCTGTTTCGGTTTCCATATCATATCTCAGATCTTCCGCAGCATGTTCCCGAATTTCGTTTAAAAAATTCACAGCATCTGGTGGCACTTTCCATTCTGGGTTAGTTAAAGTAAATCGAATTAATGAAAGCTCAATTTTTCCATTATCAACTTCGTTCATGGCAGTTCTGTCTTGTTCATTTAGTTTTCCCGTTTGCTTTGTGCTAGGTTTGGGAAGTTGCCAATTGGGATTGCCATGTTTTCGAACATCCATTTGAGCAAATGAGCATACGTTTCCAACGCCCTTTACACTGACTGTAAAGCTTCTAAAGAATTTCACCAGCTCCAATGCTTTCGGCCGAAATACAAACATTAGTATGAACGGCGTTACAAGGGGACTAATAATTTCATTTAGTAAGTAATCCTATAAATGCGTACATATACATTAATATATTTCATTGACGAAAAATTTAAATACGAGAATTTACCGCTTTGAATTGAAATAAATTCTCAAATTCCTTCCTCACAACAGCTGTATGTGCCTTGTTCTTCCAGTTGGATGGCAGATAATGAGCATGTGCTAATATAGCAGTCATCAATTGTTCGGGACACCATATCAAATTTTCGTCGGGTATCATGGATCTGAAAATGAGCAAAAAGAAATGCGTATAATTATATATTTGAAATAACACAAACACGTTTTAAAATTTAAAATAACTTTGCGGTTTGAGTTTCGAATATATCCTTATACTGCATATATGCTTACCCCTACATCCGCATATACCATATTTTTTTTATTAGCAATTGTATTTAAAGTGAAGAATAAAATATAATAAGCTTATAGTTATGGCTACTGTGGCCTTAAGCTAATATACTGGATGTGTATACATATGTGTCTGTAGAGTGTTAGTTAAATTTCATTTAGGATATTAAAATATTTTAAATAGCTTATAAGTTTAACAATGTTGTCAGTAGGGTCGTTTAAGTGTAGATCTGAAGGTTTTGCAAAATGTGTACAGTCGTATAGGAAGTGTTTGATGTTTGGAGCTGAGGTATTGCAGAATTTGCAGATATTCACGTATTCCGCATACTACTGGATTTGTGGTTGCGCTTTTGATGGGATGCAGCGATACAACAGCTTTCATCAATCCCATCATTCTCCGCGGAGAACGTCGAACACTCATCGGTTAGTACTTTTGGTTCACTTTTTTGTTTTACTCTTGCGGATTTTATTCTTATTCAAATGATTTTGTAATTCCAGAATAAACCAATCGCTTTTAAAATGGTTTAAGTTAAGCGTATGAGCGTGTAAACGAAAAGTAAAGCAATAAAGTGATTCAGTAAAGCAAGCAGGTTATTTAACTATCCAGTGATCGAACTCTCATAAATTTTTACGAGACATTTTATTTGGATAAAAACGTAACAAATTCGTAACAGCATTATTAAAACAATTGCGAAATTTATAGCAATATGTGTAAAAACAACATATTGAGAAAATGGCTGGCTTAGTGCCAAAATACAACTTCAACGAACATGTTCGAACTTTTAGCTGAAGTAAAAGACAGTGGGCTAGAAACAAATTCCTATAACCAAAACAAAACTACAGACGAGACTTCAACAACAAAAGAAACAGTGGAAATTCCGAACCCACCGCCAATATATGTAGAAGGCGTCGAACAAATAAAAGCTCTCAACTCTGCCCCCACCCAAGCAATTGGTAAGAATAAAATTCTTAAAATTTAACGAAATAATGAAGTAAAAATACAAACAAACGAGCCGACTAACAAAAATGCTAAAAGAAAAACAAACTAAATTTTACACATTTAAGTTACTACTTCAAGGTAGTGATAAGAAAAATGCACCCATTTTTAAACCCTGAAGAAATTAAAACGGAACTTAGTGAACTTGGGCATGACACACAGCAGGTCTATAACATCAAACAAAAACATACAAATAAGCCACTGCCATTGCTTTTATAGAAATTAAACAAAAAAACAACAATAAAGAAATATATAACATAACTTCACTGCTACAAACCAAAGTAATTGTTGAACCCCCACATAATAAACGTATGCGTTAAATGTGCTGGTAAACACAAAAACACTTGATTGTACTGTGACAACAACAGACGGGCAAGTTAAGAGTGCTATGTGCTCAGGCAATCACACTGCCAATTACAAAGGATGCGAAATCTATAAGGCCCTCAAAATATAACGTTTCCCAACTCTACGCCATAACACAAATAATGCCCACAATCCTGCTACACAACCAAGAAGTGCTGTATCACACGAAATCAGACCTGATATCAGCTATGCCGATGCAGCAGCACAAAACATGATCCAGAAACCAAATAATGCGAAAACACACACTCGCGTATCTACGCCAACACCGAGTAGGGCTTTAGAGCTACCTGTAAAAACTCCCATTAACAACAACCAAAATGAAGAAATGGGAGTAATAAAGGATATGCTAAAGCAATTAATTCTACAAATTTCAAACATGATGGGTGTAATAAAAACTCTGCGGATGACTCAATTTGGCAAAAGTGGAGCAAAAACTTAAAATCCTTGTTTGGAATGCAAACGGATTGTTTAACCACGGTCATGAAATAAAACAATTCCTTAGCGACAACTTTATAGACATAGCATTTATTTCAGAAACGCACTTCACAAAAACATTGCTTAAAAATTCCGCGATACACAACAGTAAGTACAAACCAGCCAGACGGCACAAGGCATGCTGGAACAGCAATAGCAATTAAAAATACAGTAAAATTCACAGAGGTTGGACATTTCAAAAAAGATTATATTCAATCTACAAATATTCAAATCAGTGATGGAAAAAGTGTATTCACAATCTCGGCACTTTATAGCCCACCTGAAAACAAAATTTCTGCAGAACAATACTTACAATTTTTGAAGTTTCGGTAATAGATTCATATGTACCGACGACTTTAAAGCAAATTATACAAATTGGGGGCTCAAAAATTACAAATAAAAAAGGGAAGAATCTCTTACAAGCAATCCAATCTATTAGAGGAAAACACATAAGTACGGAAGAATCAACATATTGGCCTACTGACATAAATAAAACACCTGACTTACTCGATTTTTGCGTCGTAAAAAACTTTGACTGTCATCTTTTCGAAATAAAAAGTCTGCACGACCTTTCGTCTGATCACTAACCAAACCTACTTACGTACGGGGAAAGTTAGTTGTAGTCGTAGTAGTAGTAATAAACTAGCAAATGGAAAAACTGACTGGGAAACGTTTCGTGATTATATAGATTTAAATCTACAATTACACATTGCTTTAAAATCTGGTGCTGACAGGAAAAGCTCTATAGTTTACATCAATGACATCATGCAAGAAGCAGCTCACAAGTCAACACCTTATTTGAAAGACATAATCCACAAAAACAACGCTAACTGACCTATGATTAAGAAAATTATTTTGGAGAAAAGGGAACTTACGAAAAAAAGGCAACAAAGTCTATATCCCCCAGAAAAAACTAAACTAAACAGAGCAACTAAAAACCTAAAACAAGTCTTAAAACCAAAATCCGAAAATGACACCTCTAACTATTTATTTAAAAAATTTATCGGCAACAACAGAAACTAACTACTCAATCTGGAAAGAAACCAAAAAGCTTCTAAACAATTCACCTACCGCCTATAAGGAAGGAAAACGGAAACTGGGCAAGAACGAATGGAGAAAAGACAGCAACATTAGCAAATTATTACGCAGAAACATTTTCAAGCTCTACATACAACTCTCAATACCTTCCCGTTTGCATCAGAGCGAACTTATATTCAAGATTATAAATTTAGACCGGTGACTACACGAGAAATCCAAAAAATAATAAAGATTGATATAAAACCAAAAAATCCCCTGGATTTGACCAAATCGCAGGACTTATATTAAAACAACTGCCATCTCGCGCAATAACCTACATACGCAACATATTTACTTAAATATTTTCCGAAGGTTTGGAAAATAGCGGAAATAAATGATATTCCCAAACCTGGCAACCAATTAGCCTCGACAACTACAAAAAATACACCGAGTATCACATAAAATATTAAGTGAGCTAGAGCAAAGAAATTTTGTGTTGGCATTTATTTGGACATAGAAAAAGCATTTGACAAGGTTTGGCACAAAGGACTGATCACTAAGTTAAAACTAGTGCTTTCTAACAATATATGCAAACTACTGGAATGTTACATATCGGATCGACATTTCTACGTTAATTTTAACGACAATACCTCATCACTCCGAAAAATTACAGCAGGAATTCCACAGGATAGCATTCTCGGACCACTGCTTTACAATCTACTATATACACTGCTGACATACCAGTGTCCACTGGCGTAAATGCAATGTTGGCTACATTCGCAAATGACACAGTTTTACTTTACGGACATACAAGCTTAGCAAGATAAGTTTAAGATAAAATGTAGTTATTCTAATAACCAATTAATATTAGATCTGCTTCAGTATGTTTAAGTCATCAAATATCTGCATTGTATATGTACATAAGTTAACTTTTTTTGTTTTTTCATAAGGGTTTTTATAGTAGTTTTCCCCCCTTAATTTAATTTATATATATTGTTCAACATTATCTTATGGAAAAAGTATATTTAAGAATTAAGGTAGCGTACACCATATTCTGCAAATTAGGTTTAACCAAAAAAAAATTGTATATTGAACGTTTTTTACTACTTAATAAATAAATAAAATTAAAAACCAAAGAATGGTTCGACTCGTGGAATATTAAAATAAATGCTCTGAAAACGTAACAGGTTATATACACAAAAAAAAAAAAAGAACTTCATACCAAGAAACGTCACCATAACTAGAACTCCCAATCCTACATCCTTAACTGCGAAATACCTAGGTATACATCTGGACAGCAAATTACTATGGAAGCATCACATTAAAAATAAGAAGGACCAAATCAGAAAACAGATTGAAACAACTCTACTGGCTGCTAAACAAAAACTCAACTTTGTCCTTGTACAATAAAGTTTTAATCTACAAAACAATTATAAAACCTATCTGGACTTACGAAATACAACTATGGGGAACAGCCAAAAAGTCGAACACAAATATTATACAAAGACAGCAATATAAAATTTTAAGAATAACTGTCGTACCCCATATATCTCAAATCACGACTTACACAGAGAACTGGGCAAACGACTCCAAGGCAAACGACCGATCGGCCTTATATAAATCACAATCTTAGAAATATCACTTAGCTGTTAAAAGAAATTGATCCAGTATCTATAATGTATTTTTAAAACGAATTTTATTGATAGTTGTATAAATAATATTAACTAACCCATAAATGCTCTTATAAAGAGTATAAGAGTTAATTAAATGGCAAATACATTACTTTGTGAAAAAGAAAAATGTTTTATATGTTTCACTGTATATATTGTGCATATTTTTAATAACCCTTTAAATATTCTTATTTCTTTGGAATAGTGTGTGATTAAGAAAATTTATGAGTTTTATTTTCGATAATTTAACAATTCCTAACACGAATTGGCATCAATTTGTGGAGTCGATGCATGTGCATTGGATGTGGATGTAACTGTCGAACCATCTGCAAAATTCGAAACCTTACCTATTTCTTACCTGCATATTAATCCGATTAGACTTAGAATTGTTAAAATCGTTAATACGTGCTCCACTTGAAAAACAAATTCTTCGTATATGCCGAATGCTAAAATTAATACTACAATTCCACCTGTTACAAAAAGGATATTCCTGCAAAATAAAAACAAGATTTTTATTATTAAAACTTTTCATTTTAATTACGAACAAACCTTGCAATAAGAGTCATTAAAGGAGATGAAAACGAGCTGAGATATCTGTCTGCATATTCATAAGCCCGATTTAGACGTGCATCCAGTTCATGTTCTAATTCATTAAAGTGGCGTAAATATAAGCGACCGTAATTAGACCACATCCGCATTCCAAGAGTTCCCGGCTCTTTTCTTAAGATCTGTTGAAAAAATATATATAAACTCATACATATATATCTATAAAATATATACAAAATATATAAGTATATGTATATATATTCAAATATAAATAACAAGGAAAAGAAAGGACTTTCATATAAAATAAAAATATGACTACAAAATTGTATACATTTCAAATGTTCTGGGCAGGATGCAATAGAATAGGTCAAATAACATACACACAATTTATTCGTACACCCTGCGTAGTACCTAAAAAACTTTAGTTTTGCGCAAAATGCTTGCCATGACAATACATTTCTTTTGGGTCACTGTAAGAATGTTACATTCCTGATGAATTGCTGCAAAAAAAAAAATCCCGTTATTTCAACTCACACTGAGGGGTTTCAAGGAAAGCCGGCAGACGTAGCAAAATTCTGTAAAACATTTATTCGTACACTTTCAGCTCATGATATTGTTGCTGCAAAAGTAATAGTAAAAATCGTTTGTGTTTTTACTAATATTGCTGAAAACGAAATAGGATTGGTTTCTTAGTTTTTATCGTAGATTCAGTTTCAGGTGCGCGTAATATCTCGATTGAATGTGACAAAATGGGTCGACGTACGGATTTACCATTAGAAAGGCGTAAAATTGTGATTAAATTATTCTTTAAGAACAAGTCTCTGCGCGAAAAATTGACAAAAAATTGGCAAATCGCATTCTACGGTTATTGCTAATTACGTTAATACTGGTAAATTGGAAGCTAATCACCACCAAGCCGGAAGGCGAAAAATATTGACTCCACGTGAGGAACGCACAAAGTAGCATCAGTCACTCAAAATCCAAAAATAACCTCCACACTATGCCGAAATATTCAAGAGTCTTTGCATAAAAAAGTCAGCCCACAAATAGTTCGTAATTGTCTGCAAAATGCTGGTTATTATAGCCAAGTTGCACGCCGCACGCCCTACATTTCAGCTATTGACAGAAAGAAGAGATTGGAGTTCGCCAAACGCTATATAAATGAGCCAGATTCTTTTTGGGAAAACTTCATACTCAGTGATGAGTCGAAATTTAATGTTTTTAGAGCAGATGGCCCTCCAAATCTTGGCGAAAATAAAAAATAGCTGCATCAGGAATATGAAAAATGGTTTTTATTAATGATAAAATAGGCACACATCTGTATTTAAACATTTGGAATAATACATAAATTACACGATAATGCCGTTCAACTTGGACTGGATGCTAAAGGACTCTTGTTTCAAGAAGACAATGACCCAAAACACTCATCGTATCTCGTGCTAAAATGGCTTTTTTAACGTGTTAAATAAGCTTAAAACTCCACTTCAATCTCCGGATTTGAACCCAATTGAGCATATCTGGGAGCTCTTAGAAAGGAGAATCAAAAAGCACAAAATAACATCAAAGGCGTCATTAAAGACAGATTTAAGTGTTGAGTGTGAGAAAAATTCAGCTAATGAAACCAAGGTATTGGTAAAAAGTATGCACCGACGTTTGGAAGCCGTTATTAAAGCTAAAGGCGGCCCAAAAAAGTCCCGAATACTCGTTTTTTCTATTATTTTTTTAACAAAATATTCTTTATATGGCTATGTACGAATAATATTTGTGCATAAAATTGTGCCTTATTTTGTTATTGCCTTAAGTTCTCTAATTCCAGAAAGGAAGTTGGAAGTTTTTGTTCCTTAAATATTGAATAAGTATGTTATTTTTTACGAATATATTAAAATTTTGTTCTTTTGTATAAATCGTGCTAAGTATCAGGTGCATCTGTTTATAAACTGTGAGTGGACGAATAAATTGTGTGACCACTGTATATTTATATATTTAAATCTTTTCTAAATGGATATCAAAGACAAAATATGATGGCCTCATATATATGTATGTTGATCATGTAGTAAACTCAGCAGTCCAAAAAATATACTTTGTCTTGAGGGGGCTGTGGAAAACACCAAGACGCTAAAAGAAAGCTAGTTAAAATCCCATTAGTACCACTAGGGTACTACAGGGTAGGCCATTTAAAGCGGGCCCATCTGGCAACCCTATAACTTTTGACAGGAACGTCAGATCGACTAATGACATAGCGCGTTGGAAGCGTCAGTCCAAGACAATTTTTACCATGGAGCAGTACACTCCAAAAGAACGCGCTGAAATAATTCAGCTTTACATCCAAAATAACTTCTCAATTGTGAAAACTCAACGTGCGTTTAAAAAAAAATAAAGTTAAAAGTGCGCCATCCAAAAGCACTTTACAGCGTTTATACGCAAAATTTATTAACCACGGTAGTCTCAGCAATACCAGCCACGCATCCAGACAACGTACACGACGTTCTGCTGAAAATATCGAGGCTGTACGAGCCAGTGTTGAGGAGGCTCCGCGAACATCGAGTTATCGTCGTTCTCAGGAATTAGGCATCGCCAGGACAACACTCAGGCGCATAATTCGCATCGATTTGAAAATGTTTCCGTACAAAATTCAAATGGCACAAAAATTAAACCCGGCTGATTACCCGAAACGGCTTGATTATGCCAAATGGGCCGTCGAAACCGTTCGAAATGAACCCGACTTTTGGCAAAAAATCATCATGTCAGACGAGGCTCATTTTCAGTTGAATGGAGGCGTAAACAAGCAAAATTGTCGCTTCTACGCTGCCGAAAATCCTCAATTAGTTGAAGAACAGCCTCTCTTCGATCAAAAAGTGACTGTGTGGTGCGGTGTTTGTGCGGGAATGGTCATCGGACCGTTCTTTTTCGAAAATGAAAATGGAGCCTCTGTCACCATCAATGGAGAGCGTTATCGTGCCATGATACGCGATTTTGTTATGCCAATCATCGAAGAAAATGACATGGAAGGCTACTGGTTCCAACAGGACGGGGCTACATGCCACACTTCACGCGCTACAATCGATTTTTTGAAGCCATTGTTCCCTGGAAGGTTGATTTCGAAAAATGGTGATTTTCCGTGGCCACCGAGATCACCAGATTTGACGCCACCGGACTTTTATTTGTGGGGTTATCTGAAATCCAAGGTATACATCAACAAGCCAAGGACTCTAACTCAACTTAAAAACAATATCCGACGCGAAATCGCCGCCATACCGGCCGAAATATTGGCCAAAACGATGGAAAACGCCGAAAAAAGGACACATTTGGCCATCAAGGCCAGAGGCAAACATTTGAAGGATATCATTTTCAAAAACTAGCTGGAACAAATCTCCTTGAATCAAAATAAATGATTTTTCATATCAACACAAAAAAAATGTTTTTTTCAATGTTTTTTTCAGAAACAAATGGGCCCGCTTTAAATGGCCTACCCTGTAGTTGTTATATGGATTCCTGACTAAACCTCGAAGAAAAAATTGCAGTTATTAATCAACAATGCCGCTAGCTATATTTATTCTGAAAAAATGTACCACATTATCAAACCAAATCAAACCCAAATTATTTTTTTCCAAACTAATATTTACACAGTCAGACCGTACTTGTAACCTTATTTTGCCGTACTTCATATATTCTGCCGCGTCAAAAATGTTTTTCGTTGGAGCTGTACAGTTGTGAAATACTTTACCTATCAAAATAAAACTGCAAGCAAATCTAATCTCAAAGCTTTGTTGGTGAATCATTGAAGTTCCTGCGTTATCGTTTTCGAAACAAAACACGTTTCACTTCCATATAGCAGCGTCGTCTTAACATATGCGTTGAATATCCTGAGCTTGGTGTTTCTGAAAATTTGTGAATTTTCAAACCTTGCCTTAGTCAATCTCTTGTTGACGTCTTCCTCTGCTCTGCCGCCTTTGCTAAATGCACGTTTACAATATTGGCTAAAATATTGAGCAGTAAGATGATGCAAGAGAGGACTATCCAATGCTACCGATCTGCAAGATCATCTATTGACCAAAATTTCCAATTTGCTGCTATTGACATTGAGATTGTCCTTGCTTGCACAAACCTACGACAGGAAGAGTATTAGTGACGCAGATATAACAAAGAATGGCCTAAGAAGACGAAATACATGTTACTATCAATATCCGAGAACAGGAGACCTCCAAGAGCACTGATTATGAACGACTACAATTTCGAAGGGGAGCAACTCTATGTAACCACGATGCGATGAAATATACCATCATTATTAAAACTGCTCATATCAAAACTAATTAACAAGAAATGCAAAACGACTATGCATATGTATGTATATTTACCAACAGTGAGACCTGTTTTATTTATGGCTCGAAAACATGGGCAATGACGGTAAATGAGGAGTAACTGAAAATACAAGAGATGAAAATTCTAAGAAAGATACACGGACTAATAATAGAATAAAAAATAATGATGAGGTTAACCAGCATCTGGGAGAAGATAGTATGTGAACGAAAACAAAAGTGAAAAATCCTCTGACAGGCCTAGGTTCACCAGGAGCCAGAGCGCCAAACGATAATGATGATAACATAGTGGGCAGTACTTCCGTGTGACATGCAAAAATAGACCATAAAAAGACACGTGTTTCCTAGACCAAGTTTTCTTTTGATTCGACACTATTATGGATCTTAACTTGAGTGAAAATGATCTTGAACTCTGTTTCTTAACTCGGTGATACTAAATCGACGGCCAAATCATTATTCGCTCGGTTCATCACTGAGAGTCCAAAAAATTTTGAATTGACAAATTCGACTATTCACATAACATAAATTAGCCTTCTTATTTTGTACTATACCTTAGCTAACAAGTTTGAAATTATTTTGCATGTTATTTTGTGCAAGTGCCAGAAAAACTGCCGTGAAATCTGTGGACAACTTATCGCTGCTAGATAACTTGGTGCATGTACTATAACTCGACGTTGGAGTTCCCTTCCCCAGAATTTAATACCTATAAGTAACATGAGCATATAATATAAAACTCAAATAATATTAATTCAAAAGTATTTTCCCCATTTTTTGGAATTGTGATTGTGATTTTGTGATTGTACATACTGCTTAACCTTAGATTAGGACTGAATCATTAAATAAAAAAACAGTTATATGCATTATTTCATCGTGACGTTTCGAGTTACTCTACCTCCATACTATCAAAAACAAAAAATTCTCCGATCTTATGGTCACTATGCTCCTCCGAAAACAACCAGCATTGTTCCATGAATATCCATGACAGTTCTAAAATCATAAGTTGATCACTCCAGACCATGAGCAAATTTTTAAACAAAAAAATCTATTTAAAACACTTATTGAAGAGAAAAAATTTTTACCTTTATATTCTCCTACATAACAGTTATCAGGCAATGTAAAAATAAATTTTGGATATAACTAATCAACAGCGTAAAAAATATATTGTTTTTTATACATTAACTGCTATAAGCAATTTTTTTGTGGAAAACATAACTATTATGCCACAACTTTAAACTTATATTCACAGTATCATTTACTACCCGCAGAATTATAGCTTGCAATTGCTTTAAACTACAACTGATACAGGATGACAAGGTTCGGTAACGTGTAGTAAGATTGATACAAATTTACCAGAAAAGTTACAAATAGAAAGTCCTCCATTTGATTACTACTATATGATTTCTTCTTCACCCTTATGAATATAATAGAAATGTCTTGGCTGCTGTATAAACTTAAAAAACTATTCGTTCTTTTACATAATAAAGCCTCTTCTGTTCGCCATTTCCCCGCTCGCTATCTCTATGCTCGATTAACCTAACGAAAAATTTGCATACGAAAGCAACGGCTAGAAAAAACGGCCACAATACACCATCTAAGGCTTACAGGATCTTTTCCTCCAGTTGCCATTTGTCATCAGAAAAATATCTTCCGAAAACTTTTTTAGCCAAGTAGTAGGAAATATGGAAATGAAATTATATCTGAAAAATTTTGCGTGAAAAAGCTTCAAGTGAAGCGAATAGAAGTGAACGAACATAGAGTAAAAGCAATGGAAGCAGAGAAAGATCAAGGACTGTTAAAAGAAGAAGCGGTGGAGACAGTAGCTAGAGTGAGAACACAGCAGTTGCTTGAAAGTTAACAACAATTTAAGATGACATATTCAAATATACTTTTCACTACGATTGATTGCCGTTTGACTTGACGCTATTTAGAATTTTTGATTCGTGTGTGTGTGATTTGTGCAAACCAGAATGTGAGTCACTACTGATTATCACATACGAGGTGACAGAAGGTGGCATTCCATTGGTGTTGTAAATAGAGTCAGCTGTCTTCGTGGAAGTAAACAAAACCAGCCTGCTCTATTTTAATCCAGGTTACCTCTATTGCTGCTCTGCCTTTTCACTGCCTTGCTGCATTGTTGCTGTTTTGCGCTAACCTGCGGCTGTTTTGCTGTGCTGGTCCCTTGCTGTTGGTGCTTGCACTGTGCGCTGACTATCTGCTGCTTCCTTGCTGTGCCTTTGTGGAGCTGGTGCCCATATTATTTCCATTTAAAATTTTTGGAGTTAGCGTGTGGAACTTGGGCAGCTGATATTCGTAATCAGTGTTGCCGCATCACTATTTGCAGATCAGTACTTTTTGCCAATTTAGTGCTTTTTTAGAGCTGCTATCATATTGTAATTTTATTATATCACAAACCATTTCTGCTGTTGCACAAAATATGCCTAACGTTGAGAGAACGCCAACTAAAACTCCCGCTGTTGTAGCCATGCACAGCGCTATCTTACAGGCTATTAGATCAATAGAACAAAATTTTGAACAAAAAATCAAACATCTTGCGACAAAAGGTGGCATACAAAGTGCAAATAGAGAAGTATTTTAAATTGTTTTTCTCTTTGAGACTCATGTGATCGCTGATGACAGGCTTACAGATGTTCAACTTCTCTCGAGTGCAGGATACCTTTTTGGCCATAAAAAAATTTTTAAATCCTCTTATAACCCAATACTTAGCATGGTCGGTAAAGGTACTATTTTGTAAATCAGTATGTGTAATGCTAGAATCTGTTTCATACCCCGATACATAAACTACATATACAAGGGAATCTGACTTTGAGAATTGTGAAGCGTTTTTAGTAAACCTTAAACCTACTTCTTTCATTATTGTTGGACAAACCCAGACAAGAATTCCTTATCTTTCTTACCAGGTATCTCTGCTACACGGAAATTCAAAGATTTAGTTCTAGATAAGAAAAGTAAACAATTACCGAAATTAATTGATAACTGTGGAGGTCTTACTCTTAACTCTTCGCGGAGATATACTGAGGGAAATTATGTATTGCGGCTATGTTGGGAAATCAGTAATTAATTATGGTATCTGTTCCTTTAATATAAAGAAGACGGAAGATATATTTTGACCCAACTCAGCTGAGAAATACCAGGAGTCAAATGCAGCCTCGTGCGATGGTGAATATTTGCACACGAAAATATCTATCGATGAAAAAGTTTCCATTTTGGTGATATTGACATCATCGGCCTGTTAGTTCTGCCTTCTTCAAATTGTATAAGGGGCAAAGCGAATGTGACTGGCGGTGAACGAGGACCAAACGAAGTACCTCCTGTCGTCAAACAAACAGTCGTTTTGTTCACTCAAAGAGCTTCTGTAACAAACTCACTCGAACTTTAACCGCACCTTATACTTTTAAATGTGCCTTATTTTAACGATTTCTCTGCTTATGCCAAAAGTCTAATTTTTCGGGCAAGATGTGGCCTCATCAAACTCAACGCAAGAACTTTTAAAAATGTTTGCAACCTTGGCGATGCCGAAAGCAAATATCACTTTATTTGCGCTCACTTTTTTACAAAAACATCCGTTCATTTTATTTTGGTGAAAATGTTTTAGATTTAGCGAAAGTTATTATCCTCTCAGCGGAAATAATCCGTTATTCAAATATATATCTAATAGTGCTAAATATATAGTCTTCCACATTTTCATAGCAAACAATCTTATAAATTATTGACACAATTGTTTTTATTTATTTTTCATTTTCGTTCTACCTATTCCGAAATATCATGTCGAACATATATACATATAATTGGGGCGTACAACCTTTTTTTTGGTGTTTGGCCGAGCTCCTCCTCCTATTTGTGGAGTAATTCGTGATGTTGTTCCATAAATGAAGGGGCCTACAGTTTTACAGAGGTTTGCCTGCCGAGGGCGGCCGCTATTAGAAAAAAAACTTTTTCTTCAATTTGCTATTTCCGAATGGTAGTCACACAACAAGCCATTTGGCTACGGCGGCCGCCATCATACCGAATCATGTACCGTATTATACATAAATATTATAAAATAAATAAAATACTACTACTACTACTACTAATTTAAATTAAAAACAATATACATATGTACAATATTCACATAGTATAATACTTACATTTACGTATGAAAATGAGATATATAAACACTGCCACACAAAAATTACTGGCGCTAAAATCAAATTTGCTATTGCTACCCACATAATAAGTTTTGATAATCGTTGGGCCAGTTCAACCTGGTTGCTGCGGAAATTGAAATCATCACGAAGTTGCCAATTATTTTGAAATGGTGAGCCAGGACCTCCTGAATGGAATTAAGAGTTTAAAGGTATTACTTGCACCATAAACGAAAATAGAATCGCAAAGAAACTTTCTAAAAATGCTTTGCTTCAAATTATTTTATTTAAGGCAATCAAAACAGTAAATAAATATCTCATTGCAAACAAGCTAAATATGAAATATGTTAGTTGACTTACTGAATAGTATGAATTGTATATTAAATATAAGTCCACGACTCAAAGTAACTACCTCTCCAACAAGTGGTAGGTGAAATTTCACAGGCAGAAGGTTTTTGTTCATCAAGGCAACCATATAGTTTTTAAACCTGAAAAGGAAAAAAAAGTTATTGCGCGGCACATGATTCTATGGTAAAATGTTCTGTATTCAAGCAGCTTTCTCTTTCTAAACCGTCACTGCAAAACAAATTACTTATATACAAAGGTCGCAAATTACTGTTGACCGTTTCTAGTTGTCTGCAAATAAGTGTCTTTTACTCAAACTTTGAGAAAAGACTCAGAGAGCAACCGATTGCAACGGATCTTTAACGAGCTCGCTCGCGCTCGGCGAGTAACCGTTTTTTTGTTTGCTCTGGTTGTTCCCCAACCGTTTGGTTGAGTGAAATGAAGAAAAAAAAGTCTTTTGCGTATGCATTAGTATTTATGCGAGTGTTGCTTTGGCTAAACATATTATTTGCGTTCGTGAATTGTGCAAAATGAGAAGAGATTTTAATAAAAAAGTCCATCATTCTTTAAATTTAATCCGCAAGAAAATAAATCAATTTGTAATGTATAAAAAAAAAAACTGGTTTGAACTTGTTTGTACTGTTTGAAATTGTCAGACACTCATGCTACAAATTTAAAACGACATTTAACTACAAAACATGCGGAAATTTATAAAGAATGGGACAATAACGAGGCCACCGAAGTGCAACAATGTGAAAAAAAGAAAAGTGACGTATCACGAGTTAAAATTCAATTGTTTCTTCAATATTAAAAATTGCCTCCACCGATGGAAAAACATTCCTGTTCCTGGACAATGAAGGGTTTAGAGAAATAATGGATCCAATTTATGAATCACTTGGCTTGAACCCAATAACACTTAACGCTTTATTAGTTATTAAGCTCAACTCGTAATAAATGGTAAATATATATGTATGTATATAATGAAACATAAAAAACAGCGAAATAATTGGAAACAAATATAAATTGTTCTTTAAAAAAAATTTGTTTATCTACAAGGAAATGTGAAAGGAATATGTGAAGACCGTTTGCATTGACTTTTTCAGTCATTTGCTCACACATACATATATATATATATATACAATATATAATTGGCGCGTACACCCTTTTTGGGTGTTTGGCCGAGCTCCTCCTCCTATTTGAGGTGTGCGTCTTGATGTTGTTCCACAAATGGAGGGACCAACAGTTTCAAGCCGACTTCGAACGGCAGATATTTTTTTATGAGGAGCCTTTTCATGGCAGAAATACACTCGGAGGTTTGCTATTGCCTGCCGAGGGGCGACGACGACGAAGTCTCTTGCTAAGAGCGTGGGGTGGGGGTACTATCGCCTCTATTATGGTTACTTGTAGCAAACGAACTGCTCAAGAAATTTGACAGAGGGGCACCAAAACTAGTGGCATATGCAGATGACATAGCTATAGTAGTTACGGGAAAGTACCCGAACACCATCAGTAATGTGGTAAACGGTACTCCAATGGACATCTAGCGCAGGGCTAGGGATAAACGCCGGAAAAACGGACATGGTACTTTTTACCAGGAAGTACAAGGTCCCGACGTGGAACCTCCCGAACAGCAACAACGAACTACTTCTCAAAGATCATGCAAGGAGTAATACTAGATAGTAAATTGCTGTGGAAGCACAATGTTGAGGAAAGGGTGAAAAAGGCCAGTAATACGTTGTATGCATGTAAAAGAATGCTGGGCGTTACTTGGGGTCTATCACCCTCTTTGATGCATTGGTGCTACACGGCAGTAGTTTGACCGATATTGCTGTATGGGGCCTTAGTATGGTAGACTGCGACAAGAAAACTGACATACTTAGGGCCACTGGAAAGGATTCAACGACTCGCTGCTCTGTGCATAACAGGAGCGATGAAAACCACTCCAACGGCGGCGCTGGAAATGATACTCAGCATGCGACCTATTGACCTTGTGGCGGAAAACCTGGCAGCGAAATCCGCAAGGAGGCTAGTGGCTGCTGGGGTATTCACCTGCAGAACCTTCGGACACAGCTCAATAGGAATGTGGAGCTCAGGTTGCACAGACTACATGACTCCGTACTTTAATTGGGAGAGAAGGTTTCGCACTACAATTGAAGAGGAGGGATGGCACAAAGGCATGAAGCTGACCATAGAACTTTTCACATCTATACATCTAAAACTTTACACGGAGTGGGAGCTGGTATTTACAGCTCAAAACTAGGGATAAGGCAGCCTATCAAGCTGCCAGACCACAGCAGTATTTTCCAAGCCGAAGTTTTCGCTAAAACAAGAAAGAACTCAACAATTAATACATACGTGGACAGTCAAGCGGCAATAAAAGCAATAAGCTCATATTGTATTGAGTCCAAAAATGTTCGACGGGGCAGGGAGGCCAAAGAAAGACTAGCCGTAAACAGTAAGCTGCATATCTATTGGGTACCTGGTCACAAAGGCATTATGGAAAACGAAATAGTAGATGAGATAGCAAAAAGTGCTGTTAAACTACCTTTTGAACAAGAGAACGACATACCAACACCGCTAAATACAATATATAATGAAATGGACAACTACATAAAAAGGCGAGTGGAAGCTGGGTGGACTAATCTGACCACATGCAAAACAGCAAAAGTCATGTGCAGAACTAACAACAAAAAACTGACTCAATTCGTACTTACGCTCTCGCGAAACGACTGCAGAACTATTATAGGTATGCTAACAGGTCATAGTCTATTGGCTGCACATGTGTACAAGATAGGCAATGCTAACACGGACAAATGCAGGAAATGCAGAGAGGATGTTGAGGAAACTTTAGAACACCTTCTGTGCGTTTGGCCGGCATTATTAAAAACGCGTCTAAAATGCCTGGGAGCCCCATTGTTTGAGGGTCTGGAGGACGTCTCAAAAGCGAATCTCCCAGCTCTGCTTAGATTCACCAAAAGCGCTGACATCTTACATGATGTCTACTTTCGGTATTCATAGAGGTCGGTCTCCAACTAGTATCGCTAGGGACCAAAAGGTCTATGCGTGGCTTATTGCCAACCAGGCTAACCTAACCTAACCTTACATTCTATTGCACTAGAATTAAGTTTTTAAAATTTGTATAACTTATATTCTGCAGATGTATTAAAAAATACTTAAAGTCGTACATATCGCACCCTAAATACAAAAGGGTCACAACTCAAAATGTTCCTTCTGCTCAAATATGAACGCGACGTTATCAATAAAACGGTCCGCGGATGACATATGGCAAAAATAAATTTTTTGTTTTTTGGTAGGAGTGTTATAAGCTTACATGGCGAATTTCAGCGTGATATGTCACATAGTTTGTTTTCTGTGTTACTGTAAACAAGTCAAGCTCGAGTGTGGAAAATTTTGAGTTGTGACCCTTTTGTATTTAGGGTGCGATATATTCGTACACCAACATATTTTAGATAAAGAAATAACTAATAAATACACTTATATTAATTACTTATGACTTTTCCTCCAAATACTTATTTTTGCCCTTAATATTTCCCTCTTTTACAGTATCAAAAACAAATAACATTATATATGATGAATCCTAGTAAGGGAGTTGGTAAGCATACGAAAATCCCTTACTAGCAAATCTTCAATTTAAAACTCAGAAAAAGTTTATTTAACATTTCCGACTTCTCATTTCATTAATATTCTCTAGTTTAACAGTTCTTAAACGAGAACTTCAGTTATTGTCTGAAGCCGATTTGAGTTTATATTTTCATGAAAAAAAAATGTTAAATGTTGGTAAAAAAATGTATAATAAAAGTCCCAAAATACTATGTAAAACAGCCGCCACATTAGACGACACCCTAAACACAAATTGCGCTAGTACCAATGAGCTTGTGCACTGGACATGGGAAACACTAAGATTCCCTCTTGAACGGAATAATAGTGGGCACACTGACCGACGTATCGTAGTCCGTTACCGCAGTCCCTAGGGAACACAAAATTCAGCAAAACTCATCCCGTAGAAAACAACTGCGTTCTTTTAGTTACATATTTACACAATGCATTGGCTTGTGTGTGTATGTGTTTGGTTGTATCTACACAATGTTGCCACTGATACTTTTGCTTACACACTTTTTTACACATCCGCGTTATCAGTTACAATTTTTCATTGTTTAATAAACCGAAGCCTAAAACGAACAAATGCAAATAGTTCATGTATCCATAATTAACATTATTCAACGTTGTTTTTAAGTTATTTTAACAAAAATTAAAATTTTTCCAAGTTTATTCTGTAAATGATTTCCAAATGTACTGTTTGGCAAGACTGTGTGGTGAGAGAGCAATCAGCTGACACGGTTCTACGGGAATTTTCAAAAATCCTGCGATAAAATCTACGATACTACGATACAGAAGGGAAGTAATTTTTCATTTACAGGGCCCGCCATCTATCGTTACGGATTTGAACTAGGTACTATTTGAAGAATGGTAACACTTAGCTGTCCTCTGATTTGATATTACTTTTATTCTTCCGCTGAACGAAAATGGTTGTGTATACGCTCAAAGAACGCTGGGAAATATTGCGACATTACTTTGATAATCATGGTAATGTTGCAGAATGTGTACGAAAATTACGTACGGCAATGGGAAGAAGAAAAGCACCGAATGAAGCGTATGTGCGTTACTTTGCGAAAAAAGTAAGAGAAACTGGGTTGCTTATTGACAAACCAACGCGTGACCGACCAAACACCGTGCAACAATTGATGCACTGAAGACCAACATACGCGATGTCATAGCTGAAATACAGCCGCATACAATCGAAAATGTGTTGAAAAATTGGACCGATCGTATGGGATGGTGCATGGCTAGCTGAGGCAGCCATATGAATGAAGTTGTGTTCCATCATTAACCGGAAGGATTGTACTTCAAAATAAAAAAAAACAGTTTGGAAAAATATTGAGTAGTTTCTTTTTTAATTCCGTAAAGTTATATGGCGGACCCTTTATATGGGGCTCTCATTAGTTTGATAGTAACAGCTGACAGGAGACTGCGTTTACGTCGGTGACTGTTTGCAGCATAAGAGTTAATACGGATATGGGCTTGCAATCTATTTTTTGAATACATTTAATCTTAAAAACTTGCTATAACGAGTATTTGGATTTTAATCACCTCATATTATTAAACTTTGGTACATACCTCAAGATTCGATGATATATATCCAATTCAGTTAATTGTTCCTTATCGATACACATATGTTGTTCGGATTGAACTTCTCTTATCTTCATTTTTACTTCGTGCCATGTTGTATTGTCTAATTCTTTCTGCAAAACAAATATTTGAGTGAATTGTAACTTGGGTGATAACAAGGTCGTAAATACAAGCAGTTTTACTCCTCAGATAATTAAAATAACTTTAACTTATTCTTTTTTAATCAGAGCTTTTACGGAATATATATATTTAACTGACATTAATATTCTATTAATACCATATAATACTTTTTTCGTCATTTACTTAACTTTTCTAGGAAAAATTATCCAATACCCAACTTGTTTTCAAAATTTAAAAGAAAAACAACATATTTTCTCTGAACAATAAACGCTAATGAAACCAAACTTTTTAAAGAAGTATATATGTAAAAGATGTAGGTGAGTACTTACACTTAATGAAAATATTTAAATAGCATTCTATATATTTAAGCCTACGTTAAATGATAAAATTCATTTGTAAAATTTTGGATACACTACAAATTGAAAACACAGATTCAATGGAAAACTGTCTTGTATTTACGACATCACTTCTTATATCAACTTTTCACATACGTCGTCTATGTGCAGGGCGCTTTGATAAAATTTCTTCATGTCCATGTACTGAGTTATAAAATAGATAACTCTCAGAAAACGTACTACAAAATACAGCAACGCCAGGAGAAGTAATAAATATGTAAAGCCGTTGAAATGAGCAATACATTCCCCCGTTGGAATTATAACATCTCCTAAACTAATTTTGGTATGGTTGCTCAGTGGTGTCTTGTCTCTGAAAAATTAAGCAATAGAATAAATATTTTATTTATGTTCTTTTACATTTATAATCATTCTGTTTCCCTATTTAAAAATTATCGTTCTCTAATACAGATACATTTTTGGAGTAATGGGTAATGGTAATGTAGTGTAAGGTTATTTTTACGCATAATCGAATGTATTACAATATTTAAAAACTCATGTACGAGTATTCTCTGATGATGGAAAGCTTTTTGTTCATACAGTCCATCAAATGAAAATATGCTTCTGCAATTATTGCACGCAAGAGACTGCAAAATAGTAGAAACTCACCCCTGGATAGGCAATGGCAAACTTTCGAGTGTATTTCTCCATTTGTGGAAAACATCAAGACGCATGCCACAAATAGGAGGAGCTCGGCCCAAACACCTAGTAGAAGTGTACGCGCCAATTATTTATTTAAGTAAAAATATTGAATGTAACTCAGGGAACGAATTAGATAGTTTATTTAATAACTATTAATTAATATGAATTTCTTTCTGAGGAGTGGAGGCCGCTGAAACAAACAAACACGTATAAATTTATACCTGAGTCACTTGGTCAAACATTTTGTTGTAAATGCAAAAAAGAGAACTACTACTGATAATTTCTTTGTGACTTTTGGCAATAGGGGTCCTTTTAAGTCATCAAAAGCCATTGCAGCTGAAATCAACAATTTAGTTATCAGCGAGAACTGTACAGCGTGGATTGTACAACATGAACCTTCCAGGCAGAATAGCTCGTAAAGTTCCTCTGTTAAATAAGCAAACTTAAAGATGCGGAAAAGTTCGTTCCCATGGCTGCCGGTTCCACGTTACCGGAATGGCTCGGGTTTTTCCCGACCAAGGGATGCCGCCCCAGTAAACTAGCCCTGTCTAGTGAACAGCACATAATCGCAGCAACCTTGCCAAATGCTTCTCCTCAGGGCTGGAATTGAATCCAACACTGGGCCAGAAGTGTTCTATTGCTGCGTCTGCCATAAACGGCTCCATCTGCCATCTTAAGACCTGTTCAGGCTATAAGACTCATAGGGAGTGGTCCACAAGGTATGTGGTCACGTGTTGCTCCCGCCAGCAGGCGTCCAATGCCTCCACGGCTACTCCCCCCCCTGATAGGCAGGCACTACCAACCGCCACCACAATGTTTCCTGGGCCTACCCTTAGATGAGCTAGACGAAGATGACCGGTGATATGCCCGACACTGGCGGGGCTACTATTACTGTTAACAACAAACAAACAAACAAATGCGGAAAGTTTTGCACAAGATCACAAGTCATTTTGTGGACCAGAAGGTCACACTGGGGCAAATGTCAGACGTCCTACAGGACGGGCAAGAGTTCTTACTGCGGTTCACAAAAACAAAACAAAAAACAATCAAGCACGATGGCGGCGACATAATGTGTTAGGAATGCTTCTCTTGATATGGAGTAGGACCTATTCACCTTATAATAATATGCTACTTCGGTGGATTTTTATGCAAGATGTTGACCCAAAACTCTCCTCAATATTGGTATGTGAATAGTTTTTACAAAATGATGTTAAAGTTATCGATTGGTCAAGCAAACCACCCAACCTAAACCCAATTGAAAACTTTTGGGGAGATTTACAGAAGCGAATCGGGAAGGGAACATAAAAGCTAAGAAGACTTTATGACAAAAAATCAAAGAACTATGGTATTTCACTTCCACAGAAACCTGCCGTAGGATTATCAATTCCATGCCAAATCGAATACAAAGTCATTGGTTATTGATTAAACTTCGATAATTTATAATATATGTACAGGGTGAGCCATATAGCGTGTGCTTTTTGAACCAGCTATTTTTTTGAGAATGGGAGAGAATGAGAGAACAAAATTGGGAAATATTGAAAACCTATTTCCAAAGTGGTGAGTCTTCTTCGTCTTTTTTGATTTTCACATCAGCGGCCACGTTAATAAGCAGCATTGTCGGACTTGGGGCTCAGAAAATCCCCACGTTACTGTAGAGAAACAACCCCACAACGAGACACTGTTTGGTGCGGTTTTTGGTCTGGCGGCATCATCGGGCCATTTTTTTTTTCGAAAATGAGCGAGGAGCCGCGGTTACAGTAAATGGCGAGCGTTACCGTGACATGCTCAACGAGTTGTTTCCAAGAATTGAAGAGGATGACATGGACGACATTTGGTTTCAACAGGACGGTGCAACTTGTCACACTGCCAAAGTTACACTCGAACTTTTGGCTACCGTTTTTGAAAACCGAATAAATAATCCAGCACAATTTGGGGTCGGTGCGATGGCGCGTTATCATCATGCAAAATCCAAGAATTGTTTGCCCACATTACTCAAACACTTCAAAACGGGTAAATAGTGGCAGGTGTAAGTCTTACAGTCCTACCAACATAAGAAAAAAATATGGACATTTCCGGTACTTATTGATCATAGGGTATTTTGAGTATGTCAGGATCAATTCTGGATAGGTAGGAGTTTAACCTACATACTATGTACAGTGAGGTGCAAAAATGGAACATAAATAACATAAGTTACGTTTAGTACCATATCTACGCAAACAAGCTTGTTTATTTGACTGCAATTGTACATGTATTATATAATTAGTGTGTAAGCTTTCAAATGAGCCCATAACGGTTAAAATCTAACAACAACAACTACTCATTGGAAGAGCTGAAAATAAAAACACAAATGTTCCAATTATGCACCGCTTACTTCGTTGTTGTTCAATGCTTAATTTTAACGGTTCTTTTTAAATTTGGCTGTGGTTTCTTTTGTTCTTTTTCTGGAATTGGTGTTATAAAGTGGAAAAGTGTCAAAGTGTCAAGTCATTAATAAATAAAACTATGAAACCAAGTGTTGAAGAAAATATTGTAAAATCTGTGCGGGACGGGTTGTCTATTCGAGAATGTGTCCAAAAATTCAAAGTTAGTCACACCACAGTGCAAAGGCTTAAAAAAAACATGATTTATTACAAGTTGGGCTAAGTCCTGGGCGTCTACAAAAAATTACCGACCGGGAAAGCAGGCATTTGGCTAAACTAGTTGCAAGCGGTAGCGTAAAGACACCGTCAGAAGGCATTTAGACAATAATTTGAAAGTCAGCAAATGGACAGCGAGACGAAATTTAAAAAAAATTAGGATTGAAAGCTGCAAAAAAGAAGAAAAAACCGCTTCTTTCAAAAAAAAAAAAAAATGAGCAGAAATAAGTTTGCTGCAGTACACACCGATTGCACTAATGTAGATTGGCATCAGGTACTAAGCAGTAAAGTTCCAAAAATTAATATCATTTAATGCATATTTTATTTTTTACAGGTGATATGGTCAGATGAAACAAAAAACAACCGATTGGAATCGGATGGCTGTTCATAGTTTTGGTCAAAAGATCCCTAGCACTGATATTGCTAACTTAAGCGTGAAAGAAATAGTGTAACATGGTGGTAGCAACATAATGGTTTGGGGGTGCATCACTTCATTCAAAGGACGAATGAAAAAGGAGCAGTACTTGACGATCTTGCAAGAAAATTTGCCTGCTGCCATCCAAAAAACCGGTCCCTCTGTTGAAAAAGTTATTTTTCAACAAGACAATGACCCTAAATATACGGCAAAAATGGTGTCCAGCTGGCTGAAGTCCCAAAAATGTTTGGTTGTGCAGTGGCCAGCACAAAGCTCCATTGAGAATTTGTGGCATCTCGTAAAACAAAAGCTCGCAAACGATATAAACCCGCCAAAAGGGATGAATGAGGTCTGGGAGCGAGTCCAGGATGTGTGGTACTCCATTGCCAAACCGTATAAAGGCATTAAAAAAATCGAAGGGGCTTTGGACGAAATATTAAAATAATTTGTTTTTTGTACTTTTTTTATAAATAAGTAAGCGGTGCATAATTGGAACATTTGTGTTTTTATTTTCAGCTCTTCCAATGAGTAGTTGTTGTTGTTAGATTTTAACCATTATGGGCTCATTTGAAAGCTTACACACTAATTATATAATACTTGTACAATTGCAGTCAAATAAACAAGCTTGTTTGCGTAGATATGGTACTAAACGTAACTTATGTTATTTATGTTCCATTTTTGCACCTCACTGTATATCCAAAGTTGGGGTGAAATGTCACCTCTTTTGCCTAATTAAATAGGGTAGCAGTCATTTAGCGTGGGAAAGTTGGACATTCCTCGCAGTGAAGAGGAAAGAAAAATTAGAGAAATAGTCGTTCACTTTGCAGCACAAGCCATCGATATCATTACCGGACGTCATTATCGAACAATCGTCAGTAGCAAACTCTCTCTGGTGGAGATGTAGCAATAGAAAAGTAGAAGTGAAGGCGCACCACCTGCGACACTCCATGCTCCGATCGCACGAGCAGTTTGTGGAACACCTCTTCACTCTCGGCGACTGTTAAATATCCTCTAGTAGCATTAAATTGCCAACTGTAAAGTCGATAGTTTCAACGCTATTAGCACAGTCTTCTGGCACGGGCGGTTGTTGTTAAGCCTGCGAATTATCTGTGTGTTTTTTGGCGAGTGTTGTGGTGGTACTGTTCATTTAGCAGAAACCCTCCCAATATGTAGCTGGGGTCAGGTGTAAAGAACGGGAAGGGCCCGCCAAGTAGCCCTACTGGTGAAAGGAGAGTTATCGCCGAGTTTTCCAACGGGGATAAAGCGAGCTGCGCCAGCAATAATCACCTGGTAGAATCTATTCCCACCAACGCGCACATCGATGGGAATGAAAACGGTTTCTACTTTGCATAATGTGTCGGTGTCTCCACAATTGGAACCTGTGCGAGCTTGCCAGAAGAACATCACTCCCCCTTTCTTTCTACCCTTGTGCGTGTCGACTGTACACATCTGATAACAGCACTGGTGTGGCTACATTATGCATGTTAACTTTTTTTATGTATTGAAAAGGTCATTTTAACTAATTTTTCTTATTTAAAAACAAATTGTTATCTTATAATTACAAAAGGCCGAAAGTTAATAATGAAATAGAAATTACCCAAATAATACCGGATGATCGATGCAATATATCGTGAAAGTTAGCAGCCACACTACAAAGCCAAATTTGCAAATCTGAAAGATCTCATCTAAAACTATTACGGAGAATCCATGTTTTTGATGATAGTTATACATCCGAGTAAAAAATGAATCCAAGTCTTCAATATGATTCCATCGAGCTGAAAACAGAAAGATTTACATTTTTTATTATTTTAAATTTTCATTTAACTTTACTTTATAACACTTTCAGAATTCATCACTATCACTTTCACTTTCAGACGATATTTTACTTATGTGGTCTGGGAAAACATAAAACAAAAACTGAAATATGTATACAATCACCAATAGATGAAACGGTTTGATGTGAAAAAATGGTTCGCGGTGTGCGTAGTTTTACACATATGGGATATTTATATGTGCCATTCCCACAAGAATCTACGTACCGAAATGACTACACTTTTATCGAACCAAGGGCTATTATATCAGTTATCTAATCGTTTAAATCGGTAAATTCCACTTATTAGAGTACTATCTCTAGTAGTACATATGTTCTATTATTTTTAGTAAATAAAATTTACTTCTATTATTACTAAAACTCATACTTTTTTTTAAGTACAGCAAGTTGCGTTATACGAAAGCTGCTACTTACAGGGTGGGCCATATATCGTTTGCTTTTTGAACCACCTATTTTTTTGAGAATGGTAACACAAATGACATGTCAAATGTGTTCATAATGTACTTAAAGGTTTGACATTTACGAAATGGGACGCTATACGCTTGAACAAAATTGGGAAATATTGAAAACCTATTTCCAAAGTGGCGAGTCTTCTTCCGCGGTTACAGTAAATGGCAAGCGTTACCGTGACATGCTCAACGAGTGGTTTCCAAAAATTGAAGAGGATGACATGGACGACATTTGGTTTCAACAGGACGGTGCAACTTGTCACACTGCCAAAGTTACACTCGAACTTTTGGCTACCGTTTTTGAAAACCGAATAATCAGCCGAAATTCCGATATCAATTGGCCGCCTCGGGGCTGTGATTTAAGCCCGTTGGACAATTTTTTGTGGGGAGCCGTTAAGGACAAATGCTATGCGAACCATCCCGAGACGATTGATGCTTTAAAACACGAAATCGATGTTGCCATTCATGAAATTGGAGTCCAACCAATCGAAAATGTGCTTAAAAATTGGGTTGATCGAATGGCCTAATGTAAAGCCAGTTGTGGCAGTCATTTGAACGATATTATTTTTCATTCATAAATGACAATGTTCAATCTTCAAAATAAAAAAAAAGTTTCAAAAAATATTGATTCGTTTTTTTTATAGCCGATTCAAAAAGAAAATTTTGCATGGCCCACCCTATATATGTTAGGTGAATTGGTTATTAATAATTTCTTAAGTTAGGTTGGTTGGTATAAGTTGAAACTGAATTTAGTGCATATTATTAGTTGTTGGTAATTTTAAATGCGAATCCAATTGGAATATGGACGCGTTCGAATATGAATCTACAGTTTTCGTCACTGAAATCTCCAAGACGACTTTGGTGCAATTTTGTGGCATACCTGCTAAATCGATTTTGGCAATTTTCCAGAAAAAGTTACACCAATAAGTTACTTAGCTTATACGGAGTAGCAGCTAATAGCATACCCCAATCCGTTATCTGAGCGGATAACCTAAGATACATAAACGAAACCCATTCATATTTACTCAGGTAAAGTAATAGTTTTAGACTACCGCTGCTTAGAAAATATATTCTGTAAAGGATTAAAATGTTTTAACAAGAGACCAACTCAAATAAAAAATTCTGTTAACATACACACTTTCAAGAGGCTAATATTTAATCAGTGCACAACATTGTTGATTAGATATAACTAGGCCCTTCCTTTCCAAGCGGTGGGAATCTGCATTTCATTAACTATGTAGGAATATATTCAGCTTCTATGCAAAATATGGTCGGTTGAAGGCATGCCTTCCGAATGGAATTTAAGTGTGCTCTGCCCAATCCATAAGAAGGGTGATCCAGCAATTTGTGCCAATTACCGCGGGATTAGTCTTTTAAATATCGCCTTTAAGGTTCTAGCGAGCGTATTGTGTGAAAGGCTGAATCCCACCGTCAGCCAACTGATTGGACCTTATCAGTGTGGCTTTAGTTCTGGAAAGTCTACCATGGACCAAATATTCACTATACGCCAAATCTTGGAAAAGACCCATGAAAGGAGAATCAACACACACCATCTTCTCGTCGATTTCAAAGCTGCATTCCACAGTACGAAAAGGAGTTTCCTGTATGCCGCGATGTCTGAATTTGGTATCCCAGTAAAACTGATACGGCTATGCACGATGGCGTTGCTCAACACCAGCAGCGCCGTCAGAATTGGGAAGGACCTGTCCGAGCCGTTTGATACAAACGAGGTTTCAGACAGGGTGACTCGCTGTTGTGTGACTTCTTTAACCTGATGTTGGAGAGAATCGTACGAGCCGCAGAACTTAATCGCTCAGGCACAATTTTTTATAAGAGCGTACAATTGTTGGCGTAAGCCGATGATATTGACATCATCGGCCTTAACAACCGCGCTGTTAGTTCTGCCTTCTCCAAACTGGATAAAGAGGCAAAACGAATGGGTCTGTTTGTGAACGAGGACAAAACGAAGTACCTCCTGTCGTCAAACAACCAGTCGGCGCAATCGCGTATCGGCACCCACGTCACTGTTGACAGTTACAATTTCGAGGTTGTAAAAGAGTTCGTTTATTTAGGAACCAGCATTAACACCTATAACAATGTCCGCCTTGAAATCCAACGTAGAATCTCTCTTGCCAACAAGTGCTATTTTGGACTAAGTAGGCAATTGAGTAATAAAGCCCTCTCTCGACGAATAAAACTAACACTCTACAAGACTCTCATCATGCCCGATCTAACGTATGGCGCAGAAGCGTGGACGATGACAACATTCAATGAAACGACGTTTGGAGTATATGAGAGAAAGAATCTGCATACGATTTTTGGACCTTTGCACGTTGGCAACGGCGAATATCGCAGGCGATGGAACGATGAACTGTATGAGCTTTACGACGACATAGACATAGGGCAGCGAATAAAGATCCAGCGGCTTCGCTGGCAGGGTCATATCGTCCGAATGGATACAAACGCTCCGACTCTGAAAATATTTGATGCGATACCAGCTGGTGGTAGCAGAGGAAGAGGAAGACCTCCTTTGCGTTGGAAAGATCAGGTGGAGAAGGACTTCGCTTCACTTGGTGTGTCCAATTGGCGCCGGTTAGCAAGAGAAAGAAACGACTGGCTTTGTTAAACTCGGTCAAAATCGCTTAAGCAGTTATCGCGCCAATTAAGAAAAAGAAGAAGAAAAAATATTTGTGCAAAAATAACTGTTTTACTGTTATCCAGTAAAATTAATCATCATTATGTGTTATTGTGGGGAAGTTCGCTATTTCTCTGTCAATTGCTGTGCATAGTCACTAGTCTATGCCAACAAGCATCGCTAGAGCTAAAATATTTTAAGAAAATATGATAGATAGTTAATTAAAAAATCTTTGTACGGCTTGCTAGATAAGCAGAACACATTTGAATACTGCCCTCCACGCTTTTAGAAACCGAACAGAGTTTCCAATTAACTGTAAAATAAAGTTAGATTAGAGATTCGATAAAATTTAGGGGATTTTAAAAGTCACGACTTTCGCTTTTGGAAGAACATTTATTCAGCATGGTATACTACTGATACATTTGTATGTTGGGGGGTTCACGGTTGTCGAGTGTAGACAGAGACCGCATCAGTCAACTCATGTAGATGTCTCCTGACGTACCTAGGAGATGGCCAGCAAACGCAGGCTCCCTAACTGGAAGCATGAATTCCTCACTAAGCAGGTGTTAAATGAGAGGCATCTGGAGACATCCCGTAGACGTTCTCATAGCAGTATTTTGGAGGATCTGGAGCTTCGCCTGCATATATCACTAGTAGAGAAGATAGGCGAAGCATAATTTTGAACCGGACGAGAACTTGAGCGACTCCCTCTGGTGGTTGAGGAAGTTTCGAAATATTGAAAATAAGTGGAGTTGAGAACAAGGAAAAAAGGACACCATCCTGCGCCTCCCTTTGCTTTGTCCTCCTGTTGAGAGATTTGATCTCGAAAGACTATTGACGAGTTTCGATCTCGCAGCCATGGATAAATTGAAGACCTTGATGATATAAGCTATTGCCGTAGGACTTGTGCTTTTCAATATCAGCGTCAACATATTGAAAGATAGTGCTTCTAATATATAATGCAAAAATACTTAATATTAAACATTCGTCTTACCTTTATTGGTTTCGGGTACATCATGTATCATGATTGCACTATCTCCTGGAGTGTCGTCGTGAAACTCTTCATTTTCCTTTCGGAAAGGATTACCTTCATTTAAGGACTGGTAATTTGTATCAGTAGTCGAACCCATTTCTGAAAATACATTATAAAAAAAATGGTGTTAAGATGTTAATTTTAGTATAAATAACACCAAACATCTTCGCGCACGCTTCTACAACTAGACAACCTGGAACGGATAACTTATGCATCCACACATCTGCAGGTTGCCGAGCTGTCATTTGAAGGTTTTGAAAGTGGTTGGATCTACTACTCCTATATCTTTTTGCATTAAATATTTTGTACATTTCCGAGTGCTACTGAAGTGGCATCTTTCTGTCCGTTAGTTTGAACAAGATTAGGTGCTAAAATCGGCTCGAGCCACAAACCAATGAAAATTGTAGCTTGTAACATAAGACGGACGAACGGGAAGCAATACTCGTATGTTTTATAAGATCGTTATAGCCCTAACATGTTTGCCCAAAAATACGCCTATTTGAGACATTTTTTTCGTCGTACTTCTGTTTTTGAGTTCATCATTTCCACCACACTTCAGCATTATTGCTTCATTTTTAACAAATGGACGGCACACATCGACTCCTCTCATCAATGTTCGTACATATTTGTATGTCAATTTATGCTGTGAAGCACTTCTCTCTAATATCGGACAATAAGTCCAGTTAACTTTTTTTTCTTATTTAATACCTCTGTCCCATTTATTTTATACCTATGACCATTGATATTAAGTATGTTGTTTAAGAATTTGGTCAGGATTTATTGTATATACATCGCTTAATGGCCAGTGTCAAAAGCGATAAAATTAAAATAAACGAAATAATATACAATAATACAATACAAGTTTCACTTTACATGATTACATTTTACAACTAATTTTAATTATTTTTTTTACATATTTATGGTTTTTTAGCATTTATCATACTCGGTCGCTTGGTCGGGTTCTCTTTAAACGCCTTTTGGCGTTTCTTTCCCTTTCAAGAAGTTTGTTGATTTCTGCATTGCTCAAAGTGCCTTGTGGTTATCTTTTTGATTTCTTCGTCTACTCTTGCTATATTAAAAGTCCTGTGGATGTCATCATTTTTCGTGTTCCTGTCAGACATGGTCAAAATTCGAAGAATCTTAGATTGCTGTCGTTTGATTTTTTTATATGAGTTTTTTTAGCCGTTCCCCACACCTGTAGTCCATATAGCCAGATTGGTTTAAGGGGGCCTCTACTGTAAAACTTAAAAAAAATCGATTTTTTACTTTTTGTTGAAACATACTCAGAAACAACTCCAGAATGTTCCATGAAAATCTTAAAAAGAAATCTTTAATAGTTTTCAAGTTATAAAAGTTTTAGCAAAGCAGGTATAAACTGAGCGCTCGAGCGGTTTACGGTCATTTGCGCTTGATCAAGAGATAAGACCACAATCGTCGTGAGAAGAAAAAGGTTAAACGTCGCTCTGAATCCACCCACGAAGCCCGAAAAGCTCGTACAGAGGCTCTTCTTGAAGAGGATAATGAAATATTAAGAGCAGACGAAATGTTATATGGGGCAGGAATAGCTGATTAAGCTGTAAGTATGAAAAATTGTTTAAGCGTGTTTTTCTCGAAACCACGTTTTCAAAATTGCCCACATCACAGCTCCGTGAAAAATTAACATATCAAGCTCAAACTTTGATAGTATATTTTTAACAATATTTACTAGTTTTTAAAGCTATGGTAGGAAAAAATTTATTATTTATAACCCCTTTTTTAATAACATAATGACAACAAAAAAATGTCGATTTTTTAAAAAACTTCAAAAATTTTACAAAAAAAATTTTTTTTTGCAAGTAATAGGCTTAACAACTAAAAATAATGATATATAATAGAAAAAATTTGGTTTTTTTCATTTCAGATTTTTTTTAAATGCGCGACAGTGTGGGCAGATTTCAAAAGGCGTTTCGGGGGAGCGGCTGTACAGCTGCCATTTTGAAATGAAAATAAATTTAAAAAATTTTTTTGTACACTCAAGACCTGTGTTTATGTAACACTAAACTTTTTTTTACTTATTAAATTAATACAAGTATGAAAACAAAATCCATGAAAATTTGATTTTTACAGTAGAATCCCCCTTAATCATAGTTTTGTACACTAACAGCACAGTATCGATTGTTTTCAAGGTCTGATTGGATTTTATTTGTAATTCTATGGATCTATTGAATAGTCGAATGTTTTTTTCTAAATCCAAATTGATGATCCGGTATTATACGTTTTTGGTCTAAAAATTGGCTTATTCGATCATGCAGTTATTTTTCAGCAATTTTAGATATTGTCGGTAATAAGCTTATTGGTCTATATGACACGGTAGTTGGATCTTTACCCGGTTTTGGCAATGCAATAATCTCTGCCATTTTCCAGAGCTTCGGAAAGTATTGTAAGCGAAACATTGCATTAAAAACGTTTCGCAAAAATATATATGCCTTGGTTGGTAGCTCCGCTAATGCTTTTTCTGTTATCAAGTCATATCCGGGTGCTTTTTTATGTTTTATTTCCTTTTTGATGCAAGCTATTATTTCGTGTGTATTCGTCCTTTTTATTTTTGTAAAGTCATAATGGTAGTTGTTTTGGTTGTCAATTTTCTTTTCTTCGTCATTTGATAGAACCTCTTCAAAGTATTTTGCTAAAGTTTTCGCTTTTTCCTCTCTTGTAACGGCCCATGAATTGTCCTCTTTCTTTAGTGGTGGTTGATTTTTTATTTGGGGTTTTAATGTTTTAGTACATTTCCAAAGTAGTTTGTATCTTTATTGGGAGTCAGGTTCTTCAAATAGTTTTCGATTTCTTTGTTATTTCTTTTGTTTAAAGTATCCTTAAGAATTTTTGTGGCTAAGTTTAGTTTTCTCTTGTCGTCAGGTGATCTAGTTTTTTGCCATCTTTTTCTTAACTTTTGTTTTTCAATAATTTGCTTCTTCATATTATAGAAATGTCAGTTGCTGCTGAATTTGTTCTATTTGCTTGCTTTGGTGCCGATTTGATCCCTGCTTCTAGGACTACATCGTTGAAATGGATAATGGCACGTTCAATGTCAAGCTGCATTTTTAATATGACATTTGGTATAAGTTGATCGTCAATATGGTGACGGAATTTTTCCCAGTTGGTTCTGTCATTAAGTATGCGAAAAGATGTACCTATAGATTTTATATAACTTACATATTGAAGTAATATCGGCGAGTGGTCAGAAGAAGGTCCATAGCACGACTGAATTGTCAATTGGTTATAGCTTATGTTTTTGGTTATGCGTTATTATTCTTTATGTCAGTTGGCCAATAGGTAAGTTCTCCGGTACTTATAAATCTTCAATTGTTTTTGTTAATTGCGTTAATTAGAATACGCCCCTTTTTGTTGGTGAATCTGTGAGCCTTTTTGTGGGGTGAGTGTTGAGCCCCAGTCAATGTGTTTTGCATTGAGATCTCTAGCTGCAATAAATCTATTGTTAAGCGTTCTTATGTATTTGTCATATTGATCTGAGTTTATTATATGTCTAGGTGGACAGTAAATGGAAGAGATAGATACTGGTCCATTTTTGTCATATATTTGCAATGTCGTGGATTGAAGATGAGGCGTCGAATACTGGAGTTGTTCTATGTGAGTTATGCTTGATTTAATAATTATAGCTGTCCCTCCATGGGCTCTTCCATCAGGATGGTTTGTCACATACATTTTATAATTAGGAAATTTCAGAAAACTTTTGTCAGTGAAATGTGTTTCTGCAATCAATGCTATGTCAATTTATTTTTCATCTAAAAATTGTTTTAGTTCTAAATAGTTCTGTGTTAGTCCATTTGCAAATTAGAGTTTTATCACTTTTGTGCAGTCATATTCGTTAAAAGCATTGCAAATATATTCATCATATTTGTCATTTGGTTGACTAGCAATTTAACCATGTCTTTAAGCTCTTCAATATATCATTGTTTTTTTTTTAGATTCGTTAATCAGTTCCTGCTCTGCTTTATGTTCCCTTGAAGAAGAATTATGTTTGTTACGGCTGTTGTTATTGGCGTATTATTTTTATTTGTATTTAATGTTGGTTCTTTTTTACGCAGAGGTTAAAATCTTCGGACTTTAAGTGCTTTATAAATTTCGCATCCTTTGTAGTTGGCAGTATGGTTACCTCCACATAAGACGCATTTAACTTCCTTTATTTGGTTTTTGCATTCTATTGATAGATGTCTACCAGCGCATTTCACGCATACTAGTGCACTGGCATTTCGTGCTCTGTGAAATAATGCTCTTATGGTGAGGTGCCTCAAAGATGACTATGCAGTTCATTAGCTTGTTTATATTGTAAATGCTTTGTTGTTATAACTTGCTTGTAGTTCGATGAAAAATAATGGTAGTGGTTTTTTTGTTGTTCTTTGTATTATATTAGTAATGTTAAGTACTTTGTGGCCTTTTTCGTTTAGTCCTTTTTTAACTTCTTCTAGTTTAGCCGGCAATTCATTCTTCATCCTCCGGCCGACAGATCCAAGCGTAGTGCCACCAAACAGCTGCACAAACTGACGTACAACAGTGCGCCACTTACATTCTCCAGCGATGAGGTTCAGGGGGCCATCAACCATATGAAACCATCTAAAACCATTGCTGATGTTGAAAAGGCTGGGTCCATTGGGAGTAGTATACCTCACAAGGATCTTGAATATATCTATGGCCACTCTCATTATTAACGGCAAGTGGAAATCAGTGAGAGTGGTCCCACTACTAATTGCAGACGAAGAACTCCAACTTCCCTGAGAGTCCCGCGTAACTTTGGTACACATTTTTCTGGATAATGTAGCAGATTGAACTCCTACTTATCCAGAATCGACGACATACTAAACACATGTCCGGCATGTGAAGGCACCCCGCATGACACTAACCACCTTTTTACATGCCCCATCAAACCTACTCATCTAACACCCCTCTCCCTCTGGACCCAACCTGTTGAAACAGCAAGTTTCCTGGGCCTACCGTTAGATGAGCTAGAAGAAGACGATCAGTGATTACACTTCACTGACAGGGCAAAGTTACTACAACAACAACAACAAGGAAAGCAGGCAGATGTAGCAAAATACTGCAAAACCATATTCGTACACTTTCAACTCATGATATTGATGCTGCAAAAGTAACAGTAAAAATCGTGTGTTCTTACTAATATTGCTGAAAACGAAATCTCGATTGATAATAACAAAATGAGACGAAGTGCGGATTTACAACAAGACAAGGCCCAGAAACACTCACTGTAAGAACCTTAAACCTTCGCCTCAATCACCGGACCTGATCTAAATCGAGCATATCTGGGAACTCCTAGAAAGGGGAATCAGCAAGCACAAAATAGCACCAAAGCGTCATGTCATTAAAGACAGCTTTAAGTGTTGAGTGGGAGAAAATTGCTGCTAATGAGAAAAGGGTATTAGTAAAATGTATACATCGACGTTTGGAAGCAATTATTAACATAGATAATAAGACGCGAAACTCTTTCATTTTGAGAGATAGCGCGCCCATGAGCTCGTTTCAAAACTTGGCAGCATTCACACATCAAAGGAACAGCTGCTAGGCGAAATGGCGGGCTGCCAGAGAAAACGCGCCAAAAATAACTAACGAAAACAGTTCGTTTCTGCTATTAAAAAGTTATATCACCCATCAATTTTTCACATTTTACAATTAAATAAAAATAAAGTTTATGTACCAAAATGTATCGTTTCGTAAGTTTATGTACCAAAGACCTGCGAGGTACAATTAAATTAGCTATTCCTTCTCCTTGTATTTTCTTCATATCATTAATAATAATTAAAGAAACCAAAAACACCGAAATATTACACCAAAATAATTTCTATGAAGAAAACCCTCTCAAGCAGTATTGACTGATTGTAGTTTTTACGGGTAATCTGCCATATGTGAACGGGTAGATTAATTTGGTGATTAATGCATATGTGAACGTATTATAAAGCTATCAAATCGTCCTGAATGATCGGATTCTAGAAATTATAAAAATGTGTTGCATACGGCCGTGCAGATTACATTCTCAAGTTGGTAACGCCTTCAATTAATAAAAAAATACATAAATAAGAGACGGGATTCCGCCAAACGAGAGGTTATCCGCTATGATTCTTTGCTCAAGACAAAGCTACGAGGACTTCAAATTCTTGACAAATATTTCACCCCCGCCCCTAAGCTTAATAGTATGATAATAGAAACGTGTTCAGGAATTATTTCTGCACTAAAGCCATTTAATCCTACCTACGCTTTGGTTTTTTTCGATTTTTTTATATACATATTTCAGTTTGTATTTGCCATAATTCTAGTTCGTGTTTTAGACACACTGCACTGTTAATTTTGAGCTCAAGCTCATTTTTTCCGCCAATGTGCACACTTCAAGCATCACACCACAAACGATGAAAATGTGCGCAGCCGCTCGCTGAAAATCAATTTTTTTTTCAATTTTTGGTGACATACTCGGCAATATGCGCACAGGCGGCGTAGAAGCAGCGGAACGCGTATCTGTTAATCGTCTGTAACCTACTTTATGCTGTTACATCCAAAAGTTATGTGAATAAAATTATAATACCTTTGAGCATAAGTGCACGCGGTTATAAAATTCACCACAGTTCAACTAGCAATGAAAAATTTACCCCAAAAGCCCATTTTTCTTTGCTATATTTGTCCGAACAAATAAATTCTTAAGTGGACTTCGAAGGTGTAATATAGCGTAAAAATAAAGTGTACAAAGCATTTGGTTATAATATGGATTTTATTTCAGTCTTTTATAACAAAACAATAGATTTTAATTTCATGTTTTTTAAATTAGTATTTAATTCTCTACTACAATAATTACTAGAAAACAACAAAAAAATAAATTACAACAACAAAAGTTGTAAGACAAAAACGTGTACAGCGTACATCAGTAGCATTTTAGCGATGTTGTACGGTAAAAAATACCGTTATATTTGGTTGTTTACTTCCTTTTTCGCGTACCTTCCAATGAAGGTAAAACCTTTCGTGAAATTGGTTCTATCCAAAAATTTTAAATGAGACTGAAGTAAGGTCTATAGTGCGTGATGTGAAGAAAAATTCGTTTAAAAGTGCGGTCAAAATATCACAAGAAGTTTCTACTGCATCAGGTACTAGCGCCAGTACAGTACGTCGAGCGTTGCACCCAAATGTGTTACATGGTCGTCTCCCACGAAAAAAGCCGCTACTATCGACAGTTAATCAAAAAAAACGTCTTGATTACGCAAAAAAATACGAAAATCGGGATGTTCCCCTCTGGAATAATGTCCTGTTTAGCGATGAAAGTAAGTTCGAGGTATTTGGGCAGAAAAAACCGGTTAAAGTCTGAAGAACCAAAAATAAAGAGTATGCCGACCAAAATTTAATAACCACAGTAAAGCACGGTGGGGGTTCGGTGATGGTGTGGAGATGTATGGCGGCAAGCGGAGTTGGCAATTTGGTTTTTATTGAAAGTACCATGAACAAAACAGATTATCTGAATATTTTACAAAATAATTTTCTAACCAGTGTTCAGAAATTATACTTGCAGGGATCTTGGATCTTTCACCAAGATAATGATCCCAAGCACACAGCAAAAATAGTAAAAAAAATGGCTCCTTTATCGTACTTCTAAGACATTGGTTCATCCTCCACAGTCACCGGACTTAAACCCTATTGAGCATTTGTGGGAGCATTTAGACCACCAAATCCGGAAAAGGACAATCACCAATATGGATATGCTGAAACTCGTTATAAAGGAAGAGTGGGATAACATTTCATCTGGCGTGACAAAAAAACTAGTTAAGTCGATGCCCCGAAGACTGTCTTCCGTTATCAAAGCAAAAGGCAAATCAACAAAATACTAAATCGATACCATTTTTGTAAAATATATCTCTGACACTTTATTTTGACGCGTAAAATAGGCACTATATTTTGTTTTTGTCTTACAGCTTTTGTTGTTGTAAGTTTTTTTTTTTGTTGTTTTCTAGTAATTAGTAGAGAATCAAATACTAATTTAAAAAACATGAAATTAAAATATGTGACCTGGTCTACGAAAAGGTACCTTACGTGCGAAAACAAGTTTTCCAGAAAACAGCAGTTAAAGTTTAAACTTTTCAGTATTTTTCGTATTTGTACTTTACCTTTTTTTTAACTTTTAACAAACTTTTAAACAAATTATGACTTTGTGGTTTTCACCATTTTAAAGAGCCTTTCACACACTATTCGAATCAACAAAAAAGTGAAAAATGATTTTTTGACACGTAAGGTACCTTTTCATAGACCAGGTCACATATATTGTTTTGTTATAATCCATAGTATAACAAAATGCTTTGTACACTTTATTTTGACGCTCATAGTATTTTGAAGAATAAAACAATCATTTAAAACTAGTCATTACTAGTTACATATATTGTTAAAGTCTAATCTTAAATCGGTGTTGGAATTTTTTTTTACATATTGGTATCGTTTGCGGGAACAAGTTCATATCAAGCAAGACCTTAAACTATTCATCCAAAGGATGTTTTAAAATGACGTAATATTTGAAATTGCGCGCCATTTTATAGTTAGCGTTTGCGCATCTAGTGCATTTTAGTACTTATCAAACCCTTCTACAGTATTTCTACCTGCAACTGTTGTTAGCGAAGTCCTACAACCATATTTTAAATAATAAATGTACATATGTGTATCCTTAGGTATGAAAGCAAAATTATCAAAAATTGTACACTATTCATTCAAATGCATAAGTGTATTTTTCACTAATAAAACAAAGTAGAACGTTTTAAATTTTACTTTTCAATAAAATATATATTGTATGGAGTAGAAATAGTTATATTCGAAGCACGAGGTTATGGACAGACAATAAGAAAATTTGTCTAAATAGTAAATAGTAACACACAAGGACACAAATATGTGTCGCCATATACTAACTACTCTAGAATACGTAGACCTGCCCCCTTACTGTTGTAATATTTATTACATTTTTATTTTTATAATGCAGGAAGCTTTCTGAGATGTCTTTTTCTTACGAAATTGAGCAACTAAACAATGACGATGTCCCTTCCTCTCGCATTTTACTAACGTAACAAGTTTGATCACTGTTCTTTAAAAGTCCGCAAAAAATTTAATTGTAACAAAATTTGTGAAGCTACATGTAGTATATATTTACTATTCACCATCATTCAAACATTTTAATTACTCACCAATGATTATATTTACAAAATACAACTAATAATTACACAATTCCAATTTCATATAGAACAAAACATTTACGACTTAAGCAATTAAATTCGTAATATAAATAACTCATATACGGACAACCAATATGTTTATACAAATTATGATTACGTACAGCTGATTCTATATAGTTACCATATCGTAAATAAATCGACTACAAAATAATTATGTACTTAAAACCAATTTACACAGTGATTTATCAACCCGGGGAAAAGTCGTGTATATCGAACTTGACGGCAAATGTTTGAGAAAAGTTAATCGAGGAGTCTTTATGTCATTGCTATGACGCTTTCATCGTATTCATATTTTCATCATGTAAAATGGATCATACAAACATTTCATATAAAATATAACATAACAAGCAGTTTCAATAAGATATATCCGGATAAGTCAATGATAAGCCTTATATGCGCTGTTTTTACTTTTTGCTTTTTCGAAACGTGTTCGTTGTATAGCAATTATTAAAAAAAAACATTTACTTAGTTAAATTCCAAATCGTATGTTATACAGACCATCTGCAACCATGAATAGCTATAGGCATAAGATCATCTGGACGTGTTGCAAACGTTATGCAACAATGTTATTGCACGGATCACAAGATGACTTCGACATGTGAAGTTAAAGTTCGCAGTTCATATTACAGATAACCCGACAGGTCCGTTAAGAGTTAGGGCCTACGGTTGCCGACCATGACATAACGGGGCAGCCGTATATCAAATACAAGGATGATAGAAAAATTGGTTGCATCTTCCGACTGCTCAGTGTCGTCGAAGTCCATCAATAAAGGAATAAACGGAGTCACTTGTTTGTGAAGAAGAAGCAATAGAAACTAACAAACACAAAAAGTTATACGCCTACATACACACTTTCTCACTACGGTGTCTTTCCCATAAACATGTAAAAAAACTGCATTTGGACGCAACAGTTCGTCTTAATTAGATTGTTTAGTTCAAATCTCACAAATCACAATATTACCAAGACATTCACTAATTTTCACAAATATGTAATTTCTCCTCCTTTCGCTTGTTTTGTATTCGTAAGGGACTTGACGTCAGACTTGTCAAAATCGCGAGATGTTAAGTAACTGTTTTGGGAAGACACCACCTGCAGTACTCCATTCGCCTTGATTCTACAGCATATGTTAGAACACTAGTAACTATCGATATCGGTACATCGACGTGCTAGAAAAGCTGGGAAAACTCGTTATGTTTGCAAATTTATGGTGCTCACACACACCGACGTCCTGTAGTCCATGCCTGTTGCCCGTGAGATACACAAAATTGAGGAAAACTTGAGCCTATCGAAAACTTTAGCTTTCGTTTGTTGACATATTTACACCATGCATCGGTATGTGTTTGGTTGTCTCGACACAATGTTGCCTTTCATATCTTTGCATTCGCACTGGCAGTATTCAGTGTGGTACCAGCTAGTGGTAGCAGAGGAAGAGGAAGGCCTCCTCTGCGTTGGAAAGATCAGATGGATAAAAACTTGGCTTCACTTGGTGTGTCCAACTGTCGCCGGTTATTAAACTCGGTCAAAATCGTGTAAGCGATTATCGTGCCAATTAAGAAGAAGAAGATTAACACTGATAACAATGTCCCCCTCGAAATCCAACAAAGAATCTCTCTTGCAAACAAGTGCTACTTTGGATTAAGTAGGCAATTGAGTAGTACAGTCCTCTCTCGACAACAAGCTGGTGTTAGGAGAGGAAACGGACGGCCTCCTCTGCGTTGGAAAGATCAGATGGAGAAGGACTTGGCTTCACTTGGTGTGTCCAATTGGCGCCGGTTAGCACGAGAAAGAAACGACTGACGAGCTTTGTTAAACTCGGCCAAAATCGCATAGGCGGTTATCGCGCCAGTTAAGAAGAAGAAGAACGTGTAGATTTTTGCCTTCATTTTCGTTGGTCTATGAGTTTTTCCAAGATGTTATAGGATATCTTTATTTGTTGTTCCTTATTTTAATTATTTTATGTATGTATTATACTGTCATTGAAGTATACGATTACAGGGTCTATTTTTTTCACTATGTAGGGGGACTTTAATGCTAAGACTTTGCGCGGTAGTTTCACAAAAATAGCCACTATTCGTATAATTATCGTAAAATTTATGTATTTTGTAGTTTAGGATTAGCACTTTAAGCTAAGGTGTTGGGCACACTCTCGGAAGACGAGCTGCTGGCTTCTAGCCAGGACACAGTGGTCAGACCCAGAACGTCGAGTTTTCACCATAGCACTCCACTTCTGAAACCCAGCCGTCTACAGTCTAATAACTCAACAAATGCAATCCTCTTCTCTGGCGACCTCTGGTAGGGGTGCCAAAAAGGAAAATAAAAAATACTCTGAGTCGCTGCTCAAAGCGCGCTAGAGATAGCTAAGAATGAATTGGCCGGTAGACCACATGATCGCGGCCAGGGGACAAGGGGAGACAAAATAAAGAAATTCTCGACTCAGGGAGTTGAGGGCCCTACTACAAGTGCGGTGGTTGCGGCTAAGAGGATTGCTTATAGCGAGGTGGCAAGGGATCACCTCCAAGTTACCCTCTTAGACGCAAAGTGGGAGGGAGGTGCTGGCCAATTGGGGTTCCATCGAGGGACGGCTGTCAGAAATGATCGTCGAATACCTCATGGCAAACCAAGGACAAGTACCTCTTTTCGACTCGGGAGACATCTGCCGCAGCTGTAGGGTGATCAAGTGTACCGATGAGTTCCCCAGAGGTTTTCTGGAGAAGTGCGTTGCTGAGGTCAGCAATGCCTGGGAGGGGTCTCACTTAAGCTCATCCCAGCTTCGGAGATCCCAAGAAGACCGAGAGCACGCATTCGGCTACCGAAGGTCAATCTGGAGGGTCCGAAGATCCTCCAAGGCTTCAAGCTTCAAAACCCTGAGGTTCCTGTGGAGCATCTCCTGGAGAAGTGGTGGTCTCACCTTCATTTAATAAAGAGGCCATCCTCATCGGCTACGACGCCAATGTGAGACATACCATTTGGGGAAGCAGCGAGATAAATGATCAAGGTGAGTCTCTTTTTGATTTCATTATTAGCCGTAATGTCATTATTTGAAACAATGGCAACACCCCCACGTTTGTATTTCCAGCATCGGAAATATCAATTGGTTGGGAGGAGGTTCTTGATATCACTCTCTTGACTAATTCGCCTGCCATTCGGGTTGATAATTATAAGGTTTCTCAGAGAAATTCCTTTTCGGATCACATGTAGATCTTTTCGAAGTCAATTTCGCACGGGAAACCATATCTCCCCACAGGAACCCTGAAAGAACGGACTGGTCTTTGTTCAATACGGCTTTCAATAATAAGTTGAACAGGCTAACTTTTTCCCACTCATCCACTGAACAACTGGACAAGCAGATGGAACACTTGCAGCGATCCTATCAAACGGCCTTCAACATGGCTTGTCCAGTATCTTTTAGCAAGAAAGACTTTCCTCCCTGGTGGAGCAAGACGCTGACGTACTTGAAAAAGAAGGTTAGGAGGGTTTTTAACGAATTCTACCAAACGTGTAATTTAAAACAGTACGGTGTAATTTTGAGTGAATACAAAAAAGCCATTAATTTCGCGAAACGCAATTCCTGGAAGAAGAACGCGAGTCCATTTTATCCGTGAGGGATTCTGCTAGGCTAAGCAAGATCCTTTCGCGAGGCCACTCCTGCAGAATTCTTGTAAAAAGTAAGACGGTGAGTGGGTTCAATTTGCAGAAGATTCTTTGACTATCCCGGTGAATAATCACTTTCCGGAAAATTCTATTACCCCACGTGACATTGTCAAAACGAGTCGACAGGTAGGGCTACTCGATGTTTCCCTGGAATCTATCCTGTCAGTTGACAGAATCACGTGGGCAATCTATAGTTTTTCTCCTTTTAAATCTCCTTGTTCTGACGATCACAGGCAAGATGCTTCAGAAAGCAAAGACCTCGGTGGTTCCTGTCCTGCAAGAAATCTACTCAGCGATCTATAGAGCGATACACTCTTAATCACGTTCCCGAAAACGTGGGTTGCTTTCATACCCAAGGCAGTGTTTTCATACGACTCGGCCAAGGACTTTAGGCCTATAAGTCTTACCTTATTTATCCCAAAAGTGTTTGAAAGATTGATTTATTATCATACCCGAGAGCACATCGAATCCAAATTATCTCCAGTACAACACGCTTACCTGGAAGGGAAATCCACGGAATTAGCCTTACTTTGGCGGTCTTCATATATATAGAAGGTGCTTTTGAAAACATCTGGGCGGAGTCAATTCCCACTGCGTTAGACTAGAGGTGACAAGACTTATCTGTATCAGGATCTTGTCCCTTCTTGGCTACAGGGAAGTTAATGCGGTTGCAAGAGGAGCTAAAGTCACTAGATTCGTTCACAGGGGGAAGACGTAGGGGGGTGTCTTTGTCCCCCTACTTTAACTAGTTGCTATTTACGAAATTTTGATAATGCTAAATAAGGGTGTGGTTAAGGTAGTAGCATACGCCGATAATCAAACAACCACTCTCTCTCGCTCTGATCGGAAGTAAGGTATCTTGAAGTGATACTTGACCCCAAATTTCATTGGAAGCTACACATCGAAAATCGGATAAAGAAGGCAAGTATAGCCTTCTACTCCTGCAAATCTATGTTCAGTAAAAAATGGGAACTCAAGCTACAGGTCGTGCTGTGGATGCCCAACACAGTGGTTTAGCCAATTTTAACGTATGGATGTCTAGATTGGTAGGAAGCTATTCGGAAGGGCTATTATGTTACTAAACTGGGGAGGGTGCAAAGGACTGCATGTATTGGCATCACCGGAGCATGTACAACTTGCAACAGTGTTGCCCTCAATTTATCTATCTCCTTTACACTGCTAGTGTTTTTCAAGCAGAAGCCATGCAGGCACGCAAAATGCTTAAGGAACGCGGAGCGAGGGAGATAGGGAGATATTAACATTTTCTCCGACAGTCAAGCCGCGATCAAGGCTCTGACGACCATTGTGCAGTATGATTAAACTCCTGTAAGGAGGAGATCAAATATTATGGGTGTGCAGGTAACATTTTTTTGGTCTGGTTTCCAGGACATAGGAACATAGAGGGAAATGAAATTGCTGATGGGACTGGACTGGCCCCAGAGACCTTCTACCCGGTCATCGGCATCCCCTTGACAGTTGTTAAAGGGGAACTGCACAAATTATTTCTTTGGAAAGCGCAGAAAAGATGGAGCTCCGTTTCTTCAAGTGCTATTTCGAAAACTCTTTGGCCCCATACACAAAGAATTCAGAAAGTTCTTTGGACTCCTCGCCATTCAATTTCCAAACTCGTAGCTGTGTTTACCGGTCACTGGACGATAGGCACACACGCGGAAAAGCTAGGGTTACAATTTAACCCCCATTGCATAAGCTGTGGGGACCTTTTAGAGAAGGAGACCGTTGAGCAGTTTCTCTGTAAATGTCCGGGTTTGGTAGCTAGAAGACTAAGGTAGCTACTAAGGAGCTCCTTTCTTCGACAGCCTTTGACAGTGTGCCAACCTAAATCCAATCAATCTCCTCCATTATATCAACAGCTGTGGCTGGCTGTAGATATCTGCCTGTTAGAGATCTCATAATGGTATCAAAACGGCGCTTTAGTGCTACTTGAGGTGTGGCAGACTGGCACATCAACCATTTCACCTACCTACCTATAGTTTAGGATAGGACTGATTTCTTAGCTCAATAATATTGGAGAATTATCAGGTAGGAGCTCAAAACTTGGGGTGATTATCCATGCGATATGTTATTGATATCTAGACGACACTGTCAAGAGACCCTTATATGCAAGATGCGAATGCAGCCCAAAATGTACTTTTACACATAGGCCTGCGAAAATTTAATTTTACCTATTGTACATTGGCATATAAAACAATGATGAACAAAATGTTTTATATTTATTTTAAACAATTTCGATGCGAGACTTGAAATGCTTTATTTCTTCACGTTTCTAGCTCTAGTTTTAAGTTTTTTTTGCATAAGCAATTCGACATGGGAACAACCAGCTCATTTTGATGTTAAGATTAAAAAAAGCAGTACTGAAATACATGGAAGTTTTTACATTTATACGGGTACCATCAGCTGCAATAAATTTGCCATCGATAGACGGTTCCGCGAGCAAGGTGAAAATACTGATAAGCAATATACCCAAGTAGAGATAAGTTTTTTGTTATGATCTGTTATTAGAGGGATGTAGCCTTTTTTGCTTTTTGTATTACTAAAATTATTGAACTGATCAGGACATTGCTAGCTTATTAGTTGGTACCTCGGCACGGATCGGTTTGACGCAAGTTGGACTGTACAGGTAGTAGCAGCAGACAAAATAGCAAGACCAAATAAATGGAACAAAACCAAATAAGTTGCTCTACATCTTCTACCTTCTCAGTAGGGATTGGTTCGGCCTTGGAAATCGTTACCCGGGCAGTGTCAGTGACAGTTTCTAAAATCAGCGTGTAATTCCAATATTGGCTGGCACCACCTTCTGTATTCGCTATATAATGAACTGCTTGACACCAATCTAATGATGACACATATAAATGAAAACCTTAATTATAGTTAGTTAATACGAATCCCTACGAAAACAATTTTGCGAGAATTTATTCTGCAATGGGCGCACCCAACCTACAGCCCAACTCGACGAAATAGTTGATGAACTAAAGCCTACAGTGTGCGGTGGCTGTTCTACTTTTACACATTCAAGGTAAGACTGATTCCCTTGTGGGCATACATCTCTGCTTGCATGCGAGTGCTTAGCGAGTATCATGATTTGTAGGTGTAGCAACTCGTATTTTCCAGTAACTTTTGTTTTGTCGTCGGACTTTCATGCTTTAATGCTAGCCAGATCAGTGATTTTAGTTATGCCGTCGCTGCTGCTGTTTGGGTCTGGGTTAATATTGCGATAATTTCGAAAGTGTGAATAGCTCATTATTATCTTCATGTTATATTTAAGGTGGCATCACTTTTGTGTTTTATTTGTTTGCTACGGCTTATTGTATGAGGTGAACCGATAGAATTGTTCGGTGGTTTATAATATTTCTTGGGAAAAATAATGGAGAACTACATTTGTTCATATATTCGCTATAATATTACTACATGTGTTTGGTATTAAAAATATTAATGAATTTATAGCATAAAAATTGATGAACTACAACTGTAGCCATGAAAGTTGATGCAAGTAAACTAAAAAAGAGTTCATCTGAGCTTACACCTGAATGCAGGTTGTTAATTGATCAGTTAACCAAGTGTCGTTGCAAAGGTGATCTTTCGCGTTTCCTTGAAACAATAAATGTTTGGACATATGGAAAGTGTGAACTCTACCATTGGACTCATATTTTGGATCGCTTTGATAAAATTTTGGAGGAAGGTGCGAGGCAGGTAGATGACAATGAATTCATGTTATATTGCGACCTAAAATTTTCACAAGAGGTAAATAATGCTATACACTTAAAACTGCGTATACAATATATTATATTTTTGAATATATGTATATATTATATTTTTTATTTTATGTTTTTTATCAAATTCTTCGTTCGCAGTAAACAAAAAAAACACGCAATCGTTAACGCAATTTAACTTCAAAAAATATTCATTTACAATGAAATTGAAATTAAATCAACCCTCTGAAGATGTACATTAATTTTAAATTTACCAGGCGAAATTAAATAAACAGTGTGCGCCATCTCGAGCTTCGGTATGGAAATATTGAATAACTTTAGCAACTAGCAAAATTGAATGTTTGTTGGTGTTTTTTTTTATTTGATTTTGTCCTTTACACTCTGTTTCAACTGCACTTAGACCACAACATCCAACAAATGACTACCTTTACGAGACATACAATATTGTGCGCTTTTTTTTCGAATTTTCCATTACTTTTGCTAGCATTTCGGGTGATATTGCCTCTATTTCAGATTTAATGTTGGTCCTGAGCGCTTCCAATGTAGTGGGCAATAATCGTTGAGTTATTTGCACTTTGTAAGGAAACATGTGAAGATCCTCTTTTAAAATCCTTCTAAGAGTGGTTCCTTTTATGTTTAGCTGCTGGTCACGGTGACGATATGACAGATTTGGGCTTTTCAAAACACTCTGCTTGACAGTTTCAACAATTTCATTGGAGTGTCTTTTACGAACTGAAACACGTTGATGATTTGCTACAGACCCCGATTCTTCAAATAGTCAGATTGCGTATGGTGTTATCAGAAGGCACTTTGCGACCGCGGTATTTTCGACGGTATGCACGTTGAGCAAGCACAATTGAACGACCATTTTCCAAATACATGGTCACAATTTCCGCGCGTTCTTTATGTGTAAAGTTATTCATCGTTAAAATTGTGCTGAATTGACAATTCCAAATTATTTTTTCTCAAGTCCTTCTGACAATGGATAGCAAAGTTATTCAATATTTCCATACCGAAGCTCGAGATGGCGCACCCTGTATAACAAAGTTGTTTGTAAGTGTAGTGATTTTTCGATGTAAATAAGTCCGGTCAACCTTACCGGAACTGTGAATGAATGAATAATAAAATTAAGTTATGAACTTCGAACATAGCATGTGAATGGCAGAGCCATAATGTCTATCCCATTGGTCTCCTACGCCGACGACTGCACCCTAATGGCGTTGTTGTTGTTGTTGTAGCAGCATAAACATTCGCCATACTTACATACGGGGAAAGGCTGCTGGAGTGACAGTCCTTGGCCGGATAAAAATCCGGGTCGTTTCGGTAACGTAGAACCGACTGTCATGGACGTTAGGCAATGAAGTTGATGGATTGTACGCCAAAGTAAACGACTACCTCACCTGTCTTTCTCGCTTCTTCACTGCGAGGAACCTATAACTTTCCCCCATGAAGTCCACAGCGACCCTCTTCACCCCCTGGACAAAGGAGGTCATACTGCAACTTAAGGTAAAAGTCGACGACTCACCAATACCGCACACACAACCACCTTTTCACATGCCCCATTAAACCCACTCATCTAACACCCTACCCCTTTGGACCCAACCTGTCGAAACAGCAAATTTCCTGGGCCTACCGTTAGATGAGCTAGACGCAGACGACCGGTGATTTACAATACACTGACAGGGCAGAGTTAACTGCTACAATAACAACAAGTCCACAGGGAGTGGTGACACGGTATGTGGCACTTGTTGCTCCCGCCACTTGGCGGCCCCTACCTAAATGGCTACATCTTCTAATGTTCCGGCACGTTAAACTGCCGCCACTAACCAACCCCCACGGTTAGGAGCCCACAGGTGCAAAACAACTCCCTCACTGCCCCATAACCCTCCTGCTCCTATCCCAGTGCGGGGGCAAACCAGCAGCTCTTTGCCCCCGCACAGTCAGTTCCGTGTGTCAGACGAGAGTTCCTTGGAACCTAACAACAGTCACCAACTCAGACAACCTCACGCGCCCCTCACACCCCGATCTACGACTATACTCCCGAGGAGCTTTATGCTCCTCCAACTTAACCGTAACGCACTCATGAGTAAGATAGACGAGATACTTCAGATCTGATGTTTTATATCGTTCACGGGTGGTGAAGTGCGTCCAATCCCTTTCTACTTATTCCTACGCCCAGGGCAACCGATCACCTCGTGTTCCGTCAGGTTGGACTTGCCGCCAAGTTGGTCGGTTGTTTTTGTAGCAGCAAAAACATTTCTGATACATGTACGGGGAGTGTTGCTGGAGTGACAGTCCTTGACGGGATATGTAGTAAATCGGGGTAGTTCCGGTAATGTAGAACCGACTGTCGGAGGAACTGCGCTGTTGTTGTAGCAGCATAAACATTCCCCCCAAATGTACGGGCATCGCTGCTGGAGTGACAGTCCTTGGGCGACAGGCGAGTGGACAGTCCGGGTCGTTCCGGTAACGTATAACGGACTGTCGTGGGAACGGGAGGAACTGCGTTGTTCTTGTTGTTGTTGTTGTTGTAGCAGTAATAGAAGCCCCGTTAGTGTAGAGTATATCACCGGTCATCATCGTCTGGCTCATCTAAAGGTAGGCCCAGGAAACACAATGTTTCGATGGGTAGGATCCAGAGGAAGACGGGTGTTAGATGAGTAGGTTTTAAAGGGTATGTGAAAAGGTGGTTAGTATCGTGCGGGGTACCTTCACATGCCGGACATATGTTTGGTATATCGGGGTCAATTCTGGATAAGTAGTAATTCCGCCAGTGTTACACATGTCTTACGGGTAAGCTGGAGCTCTTCATCTGCTATAGTGGTTGTTGGACTCCGAGGAGAGTTATCGGACGATAAGACTCCTCTTCGTTGGTGGGTTTCCCAGGCTTCAATAGTGGGACCACTCTCCCAGGTTGAAGACCTTGGTGAGGAATTCTACTCCCAATGGACCCAGCTTTTTCAACATCAGCATGTTTAGTCCGTCAGGGCCAATGGCTTTAGATGGTTTCATATGTTTGATGGCCCCCTGAACCTCATCGCTGGAGAAAGCAAGTGGCGCACTGTTGTATGGCAGTTTGTGCAACCGTCTGGTGGCACGACGTTTGGATCTGTCGACCGGAGGATGCAGGTTAATTGCCGGCATATCTTCGGATCCGACGAAGTACGACCGTTGAAGGCGATATCCACCTTGTCGTTGTGCTTCTTCGGGTTCGACAGGGATCTTACGGTGGACCAGAGCTTGCTCACACCAGAGGTGAAGTTACAGGACTACAGATGCTCTACCCATTTGTTCCGCTTGTGTTAGGTTATCAGTTGCCGGATCTCCGAATTGTGGTCCTTTATTCGAGGATCCCCGGGATCGGCCTGGCGTAGGCGATCACGCTCGTTCGCCAGAACAGCTGCTTCAGCTGGGAAATTGAGACGTAAGTCCCAGATCCGTCCAGCGGGTATGAAGCGAGCCGCGACGGCTGTGATCGCCTAGCGGAATGTGCGTTCGCCTGCGCGCACATCGGTGGGAGTGGGTAGGGATGCGAAGATGTCCTCAGTAAATTCCGCGAATCTGGTCCAATCAGCTTTGTTAAAGTTGATGTATGACCGGTGATCCGCGGAAACAAAGTCGGCAGGTTTCTCGATCGAGATGATAATGGGCAAGTGGTCTGATGCAAGCGATAGCATAGGTCGCCAGGTTATACTATTTATCAGACCTGCTGCAATTGCCCACTACCCTAGTGGAGGGGTCGTCGTTTACAGTGCTGAACGTCGAATCGTCTATCTGCTCTGCCAATAGCTGTCCCCTACGATCATTTGGCAGGTTTGAATGTCAAAGATCGTGATACGCGTTAAAGTCACCTACTACCAATCGGTTCTCTCCCCTGATGAGCGCACCAATATCAGGGAGATATCCTGCCGGGCAGCAGGTGACCCTATAAATTTTGGTCGACCCGGTGACGTAAGACCGACTGTCGGGAGAACAGAATTCTATCGGCTCTAGTGATTATCTGATAATTACGTTCTGAATATTGTAGCAAGTTAAACTCCTACTTATCCAGAATTTAATAAATTCAACTTACATTTGCCACTTGCCCCCTTAAATCTATTTAGATAAGTCTAATCGGTCTGAAAGATTCATCATGTTGCTATGGAAGACTGGGTTCTAGTGTGCGTACGTCCCACATGGACTCAAATCGTTATCTTGCTGCAGCCATAATACACACATGCCTCTGTACAGCAAAAAACGTACATCTAACCACGCAAAGAATGTTCGACATCGGAAAGTTGCAATCGCAATAGACAACCAGAAGATTTCCACTCGACTCTCTCTCCTGCTCTCAACAATGGAGCAACATTTCTCGATCTTTACTCAGAAGTCTCCTTCTGGTACCTTGGGCTCCCCCAATGTTCGGCAGCAACCGTGAGAGAGCATTTGCAACTACTGCGCCTTTCGTACTAACTTTCACCGCGTGCTCTCTGAAGTTCATGAGCGAGTCAATCATAACCCCTAAGTACTGTATAGCTCGATAAAGACTGGATGTTGAGACCTCCGACATTTACCGTCAAACTCTCCCTTTTCTTTTTGCTCAACAAGACTGGTTCAGTTGTTTGCGCTGCTAGCTGGAGTTTGGCATTGTATAACCAGCGCTCAATCCTCGCTATCGCATCGTTACAGGTGAGTTCCACATCAACGACTGTTTCCCGTTTCTGCGTATCCTACCTGTGTCGCATTCATGGGCAGCTCCATTTTTAGGATGCCATCGTACATTGCGTTCCACAAAGTAGGGCCGACAATCGACCCTTGCGATACTGCGCCTGTAACTGTGTATTTCTGAGGTCCGTCGTCTGTGTCGTATTCAAGAATCCTGCCATCGGAATGGCTCCGTATAATCCGAAGCAGGTACGAAGGCACTCCAAGACTACTTAGTGCTGAAGGAATTAATGTCCAATTTGCTGAGTTGAAAGCGTTCTTTATGTCCAGCGTTATGAAAGCGCAATATTTCATAGAGCCAAATGCCCCACCTGTCCTGTTAATAGCCTCGCTCGCTATTTCAACCACCAGTCGAATGGCGTCGACAGTGCATCTTGCTCGCCTGAAGTCAAATTGTCGCTCCGAAAGTCCAGTTGGCCCTTCGACGTATTTCTGCAACCGCCCACATTTCTTTCTAGTACTTTCCCCACTGTATTTAACAGGCATAAGGGTTGGTATGCTGTAGCACTAAACGCTCCCGGGAAATATACCAGACTTGATACACTCAGTGTAAAGTTCCAATCGCTTTGCTACTTGGTTTGCTCGCTGCTCTGCAGGTTCAGCAGCAAAGTACGCCCCGCCCCAGATCGCTAGAAAGATTCTGCGTCAAAAGCATTCCTCTTGTCTTGGACTTTTCTTGTCGGCTTGGGCGTGCGAGTTGTGTACAGGTCCATTATGATTGCATAGTGATCACTGTGGGTGTACATGCTTGAAATATGCCACTGCACGCGATTTACCGTGGTTCTATCGGCGAAGGCAAGGTCTATGAATGATCGTCTAGTACCAGTATCGAACGTGTGGCATCGTGGCGTGTTTAAAAGAGTCATATCCAGACTAGCAAACGTTTCTTCCAGTACTCTTCCACGCGTGAAAGTCTCCTGCAATGATGATAGGTCTCCTGTGTCGGAAATCTGTTTTTATCCAGGTCAACATATCCGCGAATTCATCTAAGGCCATTCTCGGTGGTGAATAGCAGTTTACAATGTAAAGGCCGTCTACTTGCGCCTCTATATATCCCTTCTGTGGACCATCTTACGTTGCAGCGCTTTATTTCCCGGTATCCAGATTTCAGCCCCGTATATTGCATCAGGTAACCAGTTATAGGTGTCAATAGCAGAACATAGCTCGGAGATTAGAGCGATGTCAGCTTTCAGCTCGCTCATATTCCTCCACAATATATCTTGAGCAGTTCTGCAATGGTTGAGGTTAATTTGTACTCTCCTCATGCGCGCTTTTTATTAACTGCCTCCTGGAATCTAGAAGATTTGGTGCTCCCTTCGTTATGTGCACCACAGCAAAGTGTACATATTTCTAGGTTCTTGCATGTTGCACCTCTGCGGCCAACCTCGCCGCATCTTCTGCAAAGATTTGATCTATAAATTCCTTTGCTTTTGTAGCTACATGTCCATACTCCTAACATTTGTAGCATTTAATCGAGGATGTTGCTTCCGATAGGGAGCACCGGACCCATCCTACACGGAGATGTTTCAGGTCTAGAACCATCTTGGTGTCTTCTACAAGGAGCGATATGTATGCTGTCTGCGTACCTCCATACTCCGTTTTTGGCAATCTTACTGCAGAGTCTTCTGGCCTCCTAACTTTAGCCTGTGTCTCTAGGGCATCTAAAAGCTCTTCCTTGCTGCTAGTATCCGTTACCAGGTTTTTACAGCGAATAGTCATCATGTGGGTCTGCATCGATGCGCCTTCCTTAAGTACGCCCTGTTCTGCTGCTTGTATTATACGGGTACTAGTGCTTCTTGTTCTGCTGAGCTCAAGCAAAAGCTCTCTTTGGGTACGTCTCAATGTATGGGCCTCTTCAATCAACGATTTTGTGGCATCATTGGCTTTGACCGCCCGTAGGATATCAACATATGACATCTTTTCTGATTTAGTCGCAATTAGGATTGGTTTTATGGTTTTATTTATTTATTTAGGAGGCTAAAACATAATCAGGTTTTTACAGACTACTTTGAACTAGTGTAAGCTTAAATTAATACAAATAAATAAATTAAAAAATAGTTTAGGAACTCATACAATTCATTCTTTGACATGGAAAAGTCAAGCGGAATAGAGCTCGAGATCTCATTGAATTCTCTGAAAGTGTGGGCAAGAGGGGCATTACGTGCATAATTCGTGTTAAGTAATTTAAGGTGAAAGGGGTAAGTGATTCGGAGAGATCTAGTAGGAATATGAAAAGGAATATTGTTTAATAAGGATTAAACTAAAAACAAAAGACAGCGAGATTATAGATCTTCTATTTTCTAGCGATTTTAAGTTAATTAACATAAAACGGGAGTTATATGAAGGGATGGGATGTGAGTATTTTAACGACCTGAGAGCAAACTTAAGGAACACCTTCTGTACACGTTCAAGTCTCTCAATTGCAAAGGAAGTAAAAAGAAATTTGAGAGTGTAAGGGTCCGAGAATTTGAAGCTATTACGCCGTATAAAGCTTAAAATTGAGTAAGAGGAGGATACAACAAAATTATTGTCTCTATTAAATGAAAATTGGGAGTCAAAGATCACACCTAGATCTTTAAATTCATGAACCGGTTGAAGAAGAGTTTCAACAATGTTATAGGATGATTTTATTATTATTATTATTATTATTTAGTGACTGGTATGAATACCAGTACTAAAATTATGTTTGAGCATTGGCTGCAGAGGCCATCAGCTCTGTGTCGTCTGTGGGTGTCTGGATTATTTGTTATATTGTCATTTCGATAGTTTTAATGAATTTGCTTATTTTTTCGATGTTTGAGTGACTGGGAATGGCGAGCATGTCGCTTATTTGTTCTGAGTTTAGTATTTCTTTTCTTGCCTTGGCGTGATTTGGACATTTGTTGAGGATGTGGTCCAATGTTTGGTTTGTGTTGCAGGTTGTACAGATAGGGTGATTTTCTTTTTTTAAGATATGTTCATGGGTCTGTGTTGTGTGGCCTAGGCGAAGGCGGGAGATGATTTTAGAATATTTTGAGTTTTGGCAAAAGTGACATGGAAACATTTCTTGATGTTTAGGGAGATCCCAGAGTTACTGCACCAGCGAACTAGTGCATTAATATCCGCTTGCAACATAGGAATATCCTCAGTTTTCTTAATAGCAGAAAATATTTTCAGGTCATCAGCGTATAAAAGAAAATTTGCAAAAGAAAAACAGTTACTAATGTCGTTAATAAACAGAACGAAGAGAAGAGGACCTAAAATACTGCCTTGTGGCACGCCTGAAGAAGCAATGAAAGGTACACCGAGCATTCACCCTCAATCATTACCACACATCGTCTATTGGATAAATAAGATTTCAGCCATTGATAGAATATAGAATGAAAACCAAATGAGGCTAATTTGTGCTATAGAATTGCATGAGAAACTCTATCGAAAGCCTTAGAAAAGTCCGTGTAAACACAGTCCACTTGAAAACCATCAGCAAAAGTTGAAAAACAAAATTCCCCAAACGCAGCTAGGTTGGAAACTGTAGACCTACCCATTACAAAACCATGCTGATTGGGCGAGATTAAACTCTTAGTCGCGAAGTACATCTTATCTTTTACAATTCCTTCGAAAAGTTTTGATATAATAGAAAGCTTCTAGATTGGTCTGCAATTGCACACATCATTCTTTTTACCACTTGAAAATTGGGGTAATAGTTGTTATTTTCCAATCATTAATAAAAACTCCCGAGCATAAGGATTTATTGAAAATAAATTTGAGAGGAATAATGATAGCCGGACAATTTTTAAGAACGATTGCGGAAAGCCCATCCTTATCAGTCTTAGTAGACGTTTTTAAACCTGAGATCCCATTCTCAATGTCACGAGAAACAAGTTTTAAGTCTCCGAAATTCAAGGATGAAGGAAGATTAGTATGACTCGAAGAAAACAAGTCTGGATCATCCTAACTGAAATTAAATAAGATAGTAGATTGCTGGTAAATAAATAAGATAGTTTGATTCTTAGATTCTTAAATTTTTTTATGAAGCTTATTCCGCTTGTTTTTAAGTTTATTAAGTTGATTAGTATACCATGGAAGCTTGAAGGGAGGTTTTTTAAATTGTGGTACATAGTATATCATAAAAATTTCAAGCAACTTAGCTTTAAAGGCAGAATAGCACTCAACAACATCAAACCCTGAAAGCAAATCTTCGCAGTTGATGTCAAGTAAAATGCAGTTCAACCTAGAAAAGTCACAAGAAGAGAAATTGAAACAAAGTGTCTCATCTTGTTTACTACTCGTAAATTCATAAAACTCAACATTAAGCAACAAAGGGACGTGATGCTTATCAGCAGGCGAGAAGGATGAGAAGCATTTAGAGATAGAAGAATTAATATTAGCACTGACGAACATGAGATAAAGAGCACGATTGAGCTTATTTCCAAAAGAATTAGTTTCTACTAGGTCTAATCCTAGCAAATTATCAATAACATATGATTCGAGAGAAGAAGTCACATTAGTTGGTAAAAGACCATGTTTGCAGAAATCTCCAAAAACAATAATATGGCTATCATCGACCTTATTTAAAACAAGGGAGACAATGTTATCAGTATGTGATTTGTAAAGATCGTAATTACTATTGGGCGGGATGTAAGAGACCAATAAAAATAAAGACAAATAAAAATGTATCAGTTTTCGTGCGAATTATTTTCTTCAAGGGTTTCTGCTTGGGCCTTTTTTAAACCTTGATCCACTCCTTCTCCTCCGTCTCCGCACCAAGGGACTTTTGCTTCTTAGCAGCTGGGCATTTAGTTTTTCCTGCTTCCTTAGGGCTAAGTTTGGTTTTGTCCTGACTCTCTTTGCGGATTAGGTGATCTTCACTAGTCCTTCTGCAAGGGGAGCCTTCATCTCTTGGGTTGGTTGGAGAATTCTTTTGATCCAACTCCCACCGCCTTTCCTCTTTGTCCATGTCTTCAGTATGTTACCCAGCATGACTTTAGTATGAAGTCGTTTGATGATGCTACACCGCCTGATTACATCTTTATGCATAATTCTCTGCGATGTGCAGAACTTCTGCTACTCAATAATTCTCTTCCCAGAGACATTAAGCGTGCTTTCATCAATTGGTTCTGAGGGGTCACCGTCTGCGGTTGGATAAGAGCTGCATGTCCTACTGGTTGTGACGTGGTTGTGGATGTACCACGTTCCATATCTTGTTGTGTGCCCAATTCAGCTCTGACGTCCATTGCCGATACAGTCCCAAAAAAGCTGTCAATGGGAGTACTCCTTAGCGTTGCGTAGCATTCTCTAGTGGAGGCAGCAATCGTCTTCGGTGTCTCCACGATGATAACCTCCATCTCTGGATTAATTTTGGTTACACGTACGTGGGATCTCGCTGTTTTTGTGTCTTTTTGAAATGATGAGGACTACTCTTGTTTGGTTGTCTTAAAATATTCATAGTTGTTGGGTCCCCCTTTGAGGCCGCTATCCCAGTTCGTTCGTATAGTCGCCTTTATGACCCCGTGGTTATCTTTGCAAAGCAGGGAGGCCGACGCGAGGGTTGACACTTGAGAGTGTCTGTGTGTTCAGGTAGCAAGCTCAACCTAACCTGCACCACCAACTTAACAGCGACGAACTGAGAACGTACCTCAAGGCCTGCCACGGTTTTACCGGGACGGGGGCAATTGTAGCAATATCTATACCGCAGTTTCTGTGGGGTCTCAATCCACATACTAATGGGACAGTCACTAGAGTTACTAGCTCACATAATCAATTCAAATCGTTTTCCAGTGACATAATACCAGAATCCTACTGGGCTCAGAATCCAGTATCCGTTGTTGTAGCATGAAGTCAAATGCCCGTTTTGACTACTTTTAGTCAACCTTCCGGGGAGGTTCAGCCGCTCATTCTGAGTCAGACGCTGACCCAACATCCGCTTACTATAATACAGTCGCTGATGGGATTTCTCAACTGCATAAGTGCTTACACTTAGCATTTTCCTGGTTGAAACACACCTCCAAGCAGGTGCCAGGTAGTTCAACACCTCAATGACAATAGCCAAGCCGTTGGCTCAAGAGGGGTTACGTAGTACAAGTAATACGAAACGTCGACCCAACTCCCAGTAGCAAAAGCACATTTCTTCCCCATGTATAAGGTGCTTGGTAATGATAGGTACGTCATCTGTGATATTAATTGTCAGCTCACCCAACTGCCGTATGTTTATTGAGGCTCACTGTATGAAGAGTTGGAGTCAACCACCGGAAAACATGCTAAAAAACCGAAATGATTGATATAACCGAGGATTGATATAATTGTAAATTCTCAAAAGAAACCCTCTTGTATTTACTCTTAAGTTTTTGGTCCTGTAAACATTGCTTAAAACATGTGCATGAATATCCATAAAACAAGTTGGAATAATAACAAGGCAATATGTATTGTAAATTGCTATACTCCTGTACAATATTATGTATGAGTTAACGCAAGTATGAATACCGAACATTCTTGAAGTTGCTTTTACTCAAATTGGCTGCGAATCTAACCTATATCTGAGTTCCGAATATGGGCAGCCTGGACGAAAAACAGTCTTACAGGGGTTAGATAATTGTAAAATATTTTGAGCATATTGAAAATACCATCGAATGCCAACTAAAGCGGGATAGCAGGTTATGAAATAGTCTCCCCACATGGTGCCTATTTCTATTGCGAACTTAAGGAGGCATTTCCTACCCACTTCTGAGATATCTTTCCATCCATCAAGCTCCCTTGATTTCTGCTCACTACATTTCCCGCATTCCCCGCTGCTCGAGCTTCCTATCTTATAAGCATACGCTGCTGGGCTATGTTCCTTCAGCACGCCAATAATAGTTCTACAATCTCTTCATGTTAGTGTTAGTATAAATTGAGTACGACTGTGATCGTAATGTTTACACATGATCTTAACATTGCTACAAGTGGACAAGTTCTCCCATCCTGTCCTGAATTTTCTGATAATGTTTTCGTCTAGTTCGTTATGTAATATTCGTACTTATATTAGTACTTCGTTGACAAAATCCGATCATCTACTTTCTCGTTCCCTTCAATATCCTTATGGCCTGGAACCAAATATAAATATGTCTTACAATTCACTGCCAACTTTTCTACTGACTATCTATGTAAAAGTTAACCTTGGAGTTGGTCCCAGTGGTGTCACAAGCTAAGTCTGTTGCCTTTCTAACTACGAAAACCTCATCCTGGAATACACTGCAGTGATTTTGAAGCTTATACGACTTTCTTAGGTCTAACTCTGGACAGTATATCTCAGCGCCCAATACATTAGATCTTTTAGAACCGTAAAGTGTATTGCGTTTGGAGCTCAATCCCTTGTGCTCTTTTCTTCTTTAAAAACCAGAGCCATATAGTCTTTATTCTATATTTATATAGCTGAGCGATAGGTCAAGAGGAACATTTAGATATGTTAGTCCAATTTTGTTGGCACTTTCCAACTACCTTTCGCAAGTGCTCCTCCAGAGTGTAGTAAATCTTTCGATTGCAAAGGAGTTGTACGTGCTTTCTTAATGCCTATTAAGCAGCACATCTCTTTAAATACTCCGGACTCGAAGTTTCTTCAATGGACTCAGTGCAACTCAATAGGTACTCCAAAACGAGTCACACAGTTCTGTACAAAAATCTTACCAATGGTTTCGGGCTATTGGTTTAGTAGAGCGTACACTTCTGGTTACTTATTAAAGTAGTCCATAACAACGATCACATATTTGTTGCCGGAGACGCTTTAAGAATTTCTCTAACACAAGAAGAACTATAATCAGATTACGTGAATGATTTCCATCTTCGGTTTCCTATACACAGTGCAAAATTCCATCAATGACTTTAAGGCTATTCCACTGTACCCAATACCTTAGCCACAGGACTTTCTTTCGCCATTAAAACTGAAATGGTGGTATCTTTCCAGCGTCTTTCGCTTCCATGATCTTTTTTAGGTTAGAATCATTCAATTCATCACTCGTGATTGGGTTGAAACTGCTTTGATGTTTAATATATGCTCGGATACCTCGACTTTGGACATATGAAAAATCCTTATACCCGACATCCCCAGGTCGCTGAGATAGTGTATGAGCCTTACCATGTTTTTCCGCTTTACGATGCTCGTGATGATTTCTCTCCAGCGTCTTTTGCTTCCTTTCGCCTGAGCTCGTTTTCAGGTTTCAACGTTGTATTCTGCAACTGCCTGCAGAATCTTGTTGCAATTGTAACACTTTTGTCCGAACTGCTGCATCGTAGCATTTGAGGTAAGGGCTCTCTTATTATTCTTTTAATTGTTTCTTCCAACGACACTTCTTCAACTTCAACCCGATGGATTTTGTGACTCTGATTTGTTTGAACGTGAAACAAGTTTTTATCATACTACGAAAGTTTTGTTTAATATTAAGAAGAACAGACTCCCGGATTATCTAAGCTATAATTTTCAATATCCATATGAAGCCCATTCTCATTTCTAAGAGAGAAGAAACGTTTTAGACGACCGTAATATAGAACAGAAGGAAACAAAAACTAGTGTTGTAATGAGTTATCATCATACACATATATTAAACTGTGATATCATTTTTTGTTTCAAGACATTGTTATTTAAAAGACTATGCTTCTTAGAAGATAATTTATTAATAAAAACAAGCGTGTGTAGCAGATAGGTCAGTAGCAACGACCAGGCAGCAGGGCTTTGGAAAACAAGTGACTGCGTAGCTCGTAAACTCATAAGATCGTCCTTTCCGTCGACCTCGACAACATGAATCACAAAACACGAAAACACGCTCCAGAAGAGTGTTTGTAATGTGATAAATATATATAATTTTAAAATTATGAAGTAATTCACGTTTGATAAAATTTATATGACAACTTTTTAAAACAGCCTGCGTAAATTTAGGCGTCTACGATTTAATTCTTTTCCCCATTAGCCTCTAGTTTAATTATATAATATTGTTAGGAATTTTCTTACATTAAAATTCAAATAAATCTCTTACAATAACTCTCTTTGTTGATCGTCAAATAAACGGCACAACTTTATGGCAAGACACTTGCTTTACTTTATTTCCAACACTTTACTTCTAAATGTACACATTCACTTTAAGACTGAATCGCTTACACGTTTAACTTACTACTGAATACCCCATGCGTATGCACCTCGGCTTAAGTATATACATACATGTTTTTAATAACTATCGTAAGTCCTAGATCTGGCAGCTCGTGTCTTCAGTTCTGTTGCAGCAGCTTACTAGTCCCTGTCGTCTTCGTCTAACTCATCGAGCGGTAAGCCCAAAAAGGGTGCACTGTGTCGCTATCTGCTGTGGCCATCAAGGCTAATTCATGTTTTTGTTTTCGCTATTGTTGCCAGTCGGTTCGCGAAACTTCGCTATTGCAACAATATATTATAGTGTTTGAACACAAGTTTCTTACAGGCTGTTTACAACGAGAAGTAGAGTAACTATCGACTAAGATATAACTATCTAAAAAATACAATATAAAAAATAAAAAAAAAAAGTAAAATAATACAATATAAAGTAATTCATGGCCTTTTGGAGATGAAAAATGTATTTTTTCATTCGTTACACTTTTCATAAAAATTTAGTTTTTAATAATATTTTTAAATTCGTTTCAGGATGTTCGCTTGTTACTCCTCGTTTTAAATTTCACTACGCTTTTAATTGAACATTCTTTTTCGCGGCATCTGTACAATTCGGTTGAACATTTGACTCAATTGCTGTCTTCTCAGAATATGGATATTGTGCTGGCAGTTTTAAACTTGCTCTACATGTTTTCTAAAAGAAGCAATTTCATACCACGTCTATCACTGGAGAAAAAGGATATGCTTTTAACGAAGCTCTATAACATAGCTGAGGTAATTATCGATACATTTTTAATCATACTTTTAACTTAAACTAATTTTCTTCACATTAATTTATGTTTTTAAGCGTTGGGGAGATCCAAATTATGGCTTGGCTTTGATAGATTGCTGTATAAGAAAACCGAAATTGGAGTTTCTATATCAACTTTCTATTGAATACTCTGATGAAAATGGACAAGTTGTTTTGCTGGAGATACCTGATATGGTGAATACCTGCAAGGGTTTGCCCATCTCGGAGGTAGTGAAGGCGATATGTGGTCATATGATAAATCCCTCCGAAGCAGTTAAGGTAAGCTTTGGTAGGATAAAAATGTTCCCAGGTCATGGATATTATGGACAAGTATACAATGAGTTGGTGGGTGACTACCATTCGGAACTACGCAGGTTCGAATCTCCGTGCATGAAACACCGAAGGATAGAAAACGTTTTCTCTAATAGCGGTTGCCCCTCGGCAGGCAATGGCAAATCTCCGAGTGTGTTTCCGCCATGGAAAAGCTCTTCGTAATAAATAATCTGCCGTTCAGAATCGGCTTAAAACTTGTGGCAAAGCATCAAGACGCGCACCACAAATAGAGGGTGGTAGAGAACCTCAGCCAAACACCCATCGCCTATCATATACAGTGGCTCACAGCTTATTTCAACCAGCACCCTGAAAAAAGTTTGTCTTCCTATAAAATCTAAACTAAAAGCGATATCAAAAAAATTTAAATGCAAGTAGTTAATATAATGTTTCAAAATAAAAAATATGAATTCATTTATTTTTTTAAATGTATTTATTACGTTTTTAGAACTTAAAAACTAAAAAATCAACCAAAAAGAATGCCACAGCTTATTTCAACCACATACTTTGGCAGCTGAGCAATGATACGTTATTTTACTTTGCAACGGTAGTTTGTTTTTCTACGCTTTAGTCGCTCTATTCTTAGAATTTTAGAATATATTTCTAATGAATTTTGAGAGTAGATCTTGCACAAAAATTCATTACGCAAAATGGGACCACGCACAACCATCGAGCAGCGAGAGCTTGTCCTCAGCCACTATAAATCTGGTCATTCCCGCAGGAAAATTGGGGAGATGGTTGGACTTAGTGATTCCACAGTCCAAAGCATCATTTACCGATTTGTTCGCGAAAATAGAACCCATGACAAGGGTAGAAGTGCTCCCAACAAAATTTTTAATTCATCAGACGAGCGCTATATTGTTCGCAAAATCAAGGCAAACCCAAGATTATCGGCTCCAAAAGTGGCCAATGAAGTTGAGGAAGAGCTGGGCAAGTCATGCCACCCAGAAACGATTCGCCGGGTGCTTCGGGAGCATGACTTCAATGGCAGAGTAGCGCGCAAGAAACCATTTATAAGTGACAAAAATAGGAAGTGTCGCCTGAAGTTTGCCCAGGACAATTTGCACAAGGACAATGCCTATTGGAATACAGTGTTATTCTGTGATGAGTCGAAATTTAATATTTTCGGATCAGATGGAGCTTCTTATGTGTGGCGTAAGCCCAATACTGAACTGCAAGCTAAAAATTTAAAGGCCACAGTAAAGCATGGCGGTGGCAGCGTTATGGTATGGGCCTGTATGTCGGCAGCCGGCGTCGGAAACCTCCAATTTATTGAAACGACTATGGATAAAACTGCTTATCTCGAGATATTGAAGGCCAATTTGCTTCAAAGCGCAGAAAAACTTGGTATTGCGGACGTCTTTAGGTTCTACCAAGATAATGACCCGAAGCATAAGGCGGGCATTGTGCAGACGTGGCTCATCTGGAACTGTCCTCATGTTGTCCATCCACCAGCCCAGTCACCAGACATGAATGTTATTGAAAATTTGTGGGCCATTTTGGATACAAACATCCGAAAAAGGAAAATTTCGAATAAATCGGACCTTAAAACGGCATTAACCGAGGAATGGGAGAAGATAACGCCACAAGTGACCCAAAAGTTGGTCGAATCGATGCCAAAAAGGCTCAAAATGGTAGTTGACCAAAAAGGTGGTCACACCAAATATTAATATTTAAAAATTTTTTCATATATTAGTTTAAATAGTGTAATTTTCTAGCTGGTTGAAATAAGCTGTGACCTTCTTTTTGGTTGATTTTTTAGTTTTTAAGTTCTGAAAATGTTATAAATACATTTAAAAAATAAATGAATTCATATTTTTTATTTTGAAACATTACATTAACTACTTGCATTTAAATTTTTTCTATATCGCTTTTAGTTTAGATTTTATAGGAAGACAAACTTTTTTCAGGGTGCTGGTTGAAATAAGCTGTGAGCCACTGTATATTAGATTGGGGAATAAGTTCGTAGCGTTTTTACCGAAGACTTTTATCTAATCGAAAAAAAAAATAATTATATCAATAAGTAAATCAATTCTAAAGGGTTTTCCAAAAAGAGGTGTTAGTCCTGTAAAAGATCAATGGTTTCGTTGCATCTGTGGCACGTAGCGCCGTCTTGTTGAAAATAGACGTTGTCCAGATCAATACCATCCAATTCTGCCCATAAAAAATAAATCGTTAATCATCTCTCCATAGCGCAATCCATTCACCGTAACTGTTGCTCCGGGTTCATTTTCGAAAAAGTAAGGTGCAATGACTCCGCCGGACCATAAACTGCACCAAACAGTCTCCTTGAAGATAAAGAGGCTTTTCAACAATAACTCTTGCATTTTCTGAACCCCAGATCCGATAATTTTGCTTGTTGACGAAGCCACCGAGGTGGAAATGATTTTCAAGGAATTAACGTTTTGCAATGAGCTTACATTTTCCAACGAGCTACATTGGCGATCGAATACATTGCAAAATTCAGTACAAGAAATCAGAGATTAACGGAACATGTTTCAAATGAGGTGACTTTACAAATTCCTGCACTAGCTTTCAAATATTGGAGCTAGTATTCAGAAGAAGCTAGTATTCAGCTGGTATCAAATAATGAAAAATTTACACAATTAAATTTGAAAAAAAAAAACATTAAAAGGCCCTCGTAATAATTAATTTAAATAATTGTTGGTAGTTTTTCGAGTAGTTAGTAATATGACAAAATTCGTGACTTGGAGATCAATCCTCTAAGCTTACGTGGGCAAGGCGTAAGAATTTTTAAAGTTTGCTTTTAGTCAATAAAGTTATGATGATTCCGCTGCTTTTTGAAATAATTCATTAAGATCCTACTTTGTTTAGGTCACGTGATAGCTTCATAATGGCGAAACTTCGTGATCTGTTCTAAATTTAATAATTAATTATTAACCATTCACACATTTAGCATGCCCATGAAATGAACAATTTCGTTTTGTGGTGGCTCCTAATGAATATAATACATTTTTTGTCAGCGCTTTACGAAAATTTTAAAAACTGCTAGAAAATAATTGCACACTTAACGCTTACTCTAACAAATTTAACGGTTCAATTTAGGTTGAAAAGTAGATTCAAAAATATTCTAAATTGTTCCTGTTCATTGTATTACCGACACTTTCCAGTGGTTTATGATTTTTTTTCTATTTAAGTAACAATTTAGAAGAACTCGCACGCATCCTTAGTATGCAAAAATATACACACCCGGTTTTCTTACACTTAAATTTAATATAATAATATAACAATTACACTGTACGATAAAATCAGTTTTAGAGAGGACAAAAAATGTACCTAAATCGGTGGCTTAAAAATTTATGTCTAAATTAGGTAAGGGGGTCAATGTTTCTATATCATGAACATTGATATGGTAAATCGGTATAGCAAACCACGTGGTTGGATAACGGCTTAATTAGAGGGGAGCAAATAAAAAGATATATATGTATGTGTATGTCAGCGTTTTCAAAATTGGCGTCTAAATTTAATTTTAAGGGGGCTAATTGATTTAATTCTTTTAGTTTGGTAATGCGCCTTGTATTATATTATATACTTGTATAATGAAAAAAAAAGCCGAAATATAGCGAAAAACACTAAAAGAAAGGATTAAACTTTCAAATCGCCGATATATTACATTTTCTTTTTGTTCCCTCTATACGAATGCCTGCAGAATATGTTATTTTGTTTTTGATGTACAGTGTTATCTGAACAAAGAATTGGGAAAGTTCCAAATGAAAACCTACTATTTTAGAGTTGTGTTAAATCTAAATGAAGTCGGAATATAAACATACTGAAATTATTACTAAAATAGCAAATTATTATAAAAGTTAGCAATTATTTCTTTGACAAATAACTAGTTGACAATAATTTCAGATGAGAATTGCACACAGAATTCGTCTTGTATCGGGATTTAAGGATCAAAAGTTACGTCTACAGTTTGTTCAAGCTAGACTTCAAGCTATATCTGTATTGATTTATTCTAATGCGTTACAAGATAATGTTGAGAAAATTCTTTATTCCGGATTCGGGGAAGAACTATGTGAACTAATAGACAAAGAGGATGTATATTTAGTTGAAATCCGTGCTGCCGTACTTAGAACTTTAACTTCTATGCTACACTTCGATCGAAATCCTAATGTACCAAGGTTTGTTAATTTTATAACTATACTAAAATATTTTAATATTTTTTGTTATTATTTATTTTTAGACCAGGCTCTCGGTTGTCAAAAATTATTCAATACACTGGAGCCGAACGCCAGGGAGGAATTTTACCACTTTTGGTTCGCGATTGTATAACAAGTTTAACCCACGAAGGGATTTGTGAAAAGTATCCATTGGTTTTAGCGACTTCCTTGTTCAGCTTGCTATATCATTTAGCAAGTTATGAAGCAGGTGGTCATGCTCTAGTGAAAAGTGGTATGATGAAGTCATTGCTGCAAGTCATTAATTGGCCTGGGGTCGATCTAGAGCACATCACTTTCGTGACACGAGCTGTTCGTGTGATAGATTTAATAACCAATATTGATATAAGCAAATTCCATCAAAGCAATGGCTTGAATATATTTATTGATCGCATGGAGAAGGAAATTAACTGCTGCAGGGATGCTCTAGTGAATTTGGAAGGAAAAACTGATCCTGTGGATAATATCGAGCAAATGACAAATGGTAATAACTCATTAAGAAATTTGTTTATTTATATTAAGTATAAATTGATTGGTTTTTAACTCCTCAATCGTCGCAAAACGCCGTCCTTTCCTGGGTTTTTTCAATCTTGGGAACAGGAAAAAATTGCAGGGTGGAAAATTTGGCGAATACGGTGGCTGATTCATGGTAACGGTGTTGTTTTTGGCCAAATAATCTCTTACAAGCAACGATGAATGAGCAGGTGCATTATCATGATGCAAAAGCCATGAACGTTGTTTTTGATCAAAATTCTTCAAAATTTCGGAAAAGATTTTATGGCATGAGCCAGCCGATATGTCGACATCCTCAGAAACTTCTCTAATTGTGATTCAACGATTCTCCATAACAATTTTTTTTCACTTTCTCAATATTTTCATCGATTGTTGATGTGCTGGGGCGTCCAGAATGAGCGTCGTCATTAACATCTTCTCGACCTTCTGTGAAAAGCTTGTACCACTTATAAACATTGTTTTACTCAGAGTACTCTCACCGTATGCCACTGTCAACATTTCAAGTAAAGGGTTTTTCAATAAGGGCGGGAGATGTTGAAAAGGAATAAAATGGCGTTTGCTGTGTGGCACGTAGCGACGTCCTGCTGGAACCACATGTCGGCTAGGTTCATATGGCTCAATATGAGCCATAAGAATTTGGAAGGGCCACCACGTCTACTGAAAAAGGGCGCAATGCGCGCAACGTTTGCGTTAATGAACACTCATTTTGATAATAAAGTTTTATCATTTGAACGTGCTGTTCAATCGTGTAACGTGCATGATGATTTGGCATAAACAACTGAAAAATAAACAAAAGATTTGACAGATGCCACCAAAACAAAATGGCTGCTACAGGGCGCCAAAATCGACCCGCGCCAATTGAAAAACGTTTGCGTTAATGAACACTCATTTTGATAATAAAATTTTATTATTTGAACGTACTGTTCAATCGTGTAACTTGCCATGATGATTTGGCATAAACAACTGAATAATAAACAAAAGATTTGACAGATGTCACCAAAACAAAATGGCTGCCACAGGGCGCCAAAATCGACCCGCGCCAATTGAAAAACCCTTTATTTGTGAGCACTTAATTCCATTTTTTACGCAAAATTTGATGCAACTTCTTTGATCTATTTTTTTCGATAGCGGAAAATCGCCGAACATTCAAAACACTTGTATTATTTATATATTGCTATACCCGTGGACATACTCGTATCTTCGAGACGAGTGTATCAGCATAAAAAAATGAGTAATGGTTAGTTAATAATAATTTGGGGAATGCTCCTGGAGTGACAATCCTTGTCCAGATATAAATCCGGATCGTTCCTGTAACGTAAAACCAACTGTCGAGGGAACGGTTCATAAACCATATAAATAGTTTTTGCTGACTTTCTTCTATATTCTGATGAAGAGTCCGATAAAGAGTCCTCATGAATCACAAGTGCTTCACGCAGAATTCAACACCCTCCAATCGTGGTGAGAGATATTCGCTTAACTTTGAACATTAATAAATGCGATCTTGCCACGTATAGCAAAGCCTATCAAACATCTTATCATTTTTCTAACGCCTATCTTAAATCTTCATGAGATTAAAGTCCCAAGTCCTCTTTCAAGTAATCATTGATAGTAAATTTACTTTCGTGAAACATATTCATTCATTGGCTTTTGTTCGGCAGAACAGTTTAGAATTCTCACATTCATACATGTTAGAATTCTCACATTCATACATCTAGATTAGAGTATGCTTAGTTTGTAAGGAGACCTAATGTTTGTTATATAAACCGTATGGAAAATAATTAAAAGGTCGAAATTCTCTTTCTATATTGGCAAGTATGTTTTATATGCTCATATAAAACAACTTTAAGATACTTTAAATGCATTAAAAGCTTTCGAATTCAGCACAAATTACTTTTCGAACAGGTCATCTTGGATTCATTTTTAAAATTGCTTTATTAGTCTGTAAAAATAATTTGTTTTTATAGACTGAATTACTCAAATAAATACAATAAGTATGTACATACATATATATAAATTTATGTATAGGACCCGCCATCTATCGTTACGGATTTGAACTAGGCATTATTTGAACTTTGAAAATCATGGTAATGTTGCAGAATGTGTACGAAAATTACGTACGGCAATGGGAAGAAGAAAAGCACCGAATGAAGCGTATGTGCGTTACTTTGCGAAAAAAGTAAGAGAAACTGGGTTGCTTATTGACAAACAAGCGATTTGACGCCGTTGGATTATTATCTTTGGGGTGCCGTCAAAGACCAGTGTTATGCCAACAAACCAGCAACAATTGATGCACTGAAGACCAACATACGCGATGTCATAGCTGAAATACAGCCGCATACAATCGAAAATGTGTTGAAAAATTGGACCGATCATATGGGATATGGTGCATGGCTAGCCGAGGCAGCCATATGAATGAAGTTGTGTTCCATCATTAACCGGAAGGATTGTACTTCAAAATAAAAAAAAACAGTTTGGAAAAATATTGAGTAGTTTCTTTTTTATGGCATTTTTAATTCCGTAAAGTTATATGGCGGACCCTATATATATTGTACATATGTATATATAACACAGCTTTATCTAAATTTTCAATCCATAATTCTCCGATCCCATTCGTGTTCATCTTGCTAAAAATATTTCTATTTATTTGTAAATTACAGTTCTAGTATTTTGCATCTACCCTACTATTGCCAACACTTCGTATCCTTCCTATGGGGTAAACTCTAAAGGGCTATGGAAGGATGTTCGCGCTAATTATATATATAATACTATTGTTTGTGCTCAACTAATTAAACCAGACACATTTTGACCAGTTTTGGCTCTTTTTCTTTTGTTTATATATTGTTTACTATTTTTTAATGAAAGTCTAGTTCGTTATATAGAAATACCGTATTTCAAAATTGGGTATTTGGTTTTTATAAAATCCACATTTCAAACTTACGAAAAAAATTATAAAAATTGAAAAAAAAATTCTCCAAAGCTTAGCACTTTTTATTCAGAATTTTATGGAAATTTTTGAATTTTATAGCCTATGGATAAACCATTGCAAGTTTGAAGTGGTAAAATTTCTCGATGATTTTTGGTAATGTTTTCCTTGAATGTCTTGCGTCTTTTCTGTATTAAAAAAAAGTACATTCGTTATTTGGAGAAAATGCACAACACCGTTTGGGGATACAATTATCCAAAGTCAACGAGAGTTTGACTTGAACTTTAAATTCAATAAATAAATTAAAATTTGATGAGCTGTAAAAGTGGGACCAAACTTTTTTCTCAAATGTTTGAAATTTTGAAATCTGGATCTATATTATATTTATATTGACTACTATATTGGCGGCCGCGGTAACCGAATGGGTTGGTGCGCGACTACCGTCAATTCAGAGAGAATGTATGTTCGAATCTCGGTGAATCTCCAAAATGAAGAAAAACATTTTTCGAATAGCGGTCACCCCTCGGCAGACAATGAAACTGTAGGTCCCTCCATATGTGGAACAACATGAAGACGCACACCACAAGGAGTAGGAGCTCGGCCAAACACTCGAGAAGGGTGTACGTGCCTATATATACTTATATATATACTAAATAAAAAAACGTACAAAAAAAAAAAAATTGCCAAAATTGTATAATATAAATTTATTTCCCTATAAATATGGTCAAACCTAAAATATATCCATAGTTACTGAAAAGGGTCGTGGAGCTCGGCCAAACACCCCAAAAAGGGTGTTAGCGCCAATTATATATTATATACCTATGTATATACCAATAAGATATTATATATATATATATACTGAGAATGTTTTCCCCTGCTTTTTAGATATATTTTCAGAACAAGGAAATGGAGACAATGCACAACCTGAAACATTCGAAGATAATACAGTTTGCATGAGAAGAAGTGAACTGCAAGGGGGATCAAGAATTGATAATAGAATATCGAATGAAACATTTTCGGCACAATTATCTGTAAATGAACTGGATGGTAAAAAACTGGCATGTGTCACACAAAGAGCAGCTTTATTGAAATCTATGCTCAATTTTCTAAAAAAGTCTATTCAAGATCATGCACATTTTAACGGTATGCGTAATATAATGGAAAGTTCGTTGCCAAAATCGTTGCAGCATATAATTTCGAATGCAGAATATTACGGTCCGTCATTATTTTTACTAGCTACTGATGTGGTTACAGTATATGTTTTCAATGAACCATCATTATTATCATCTTTACAAGAAACTGGATTAACAAATGTAATTCTTCGCTCATTGTTACAAAAAGAAGTCCCTGCAACAAGAGAGATATTGGGTTCGTTGCCAAATATATTTTCAGCTCTTTGTCTAAATGAACGTGGACTAATGGAATTTATGTCCTATGATCCTTTTGATAAGTTCTTGAGAGTATTGCTTTCGCCAGATTACTTAGTAGCTATGCGTAGGCGCCGATCATCCGACCCATTAGGTGATACATCAACGAATTTAGGTAATGCAATGGACGACCTTATGAAACACCATCCTTATTTACGCACAGATGCGATAGAGGCCATCGTACGTTTACTTCATGAACTGGTTCGATTTGGATCTGACTCAAAATATATATGCTGGCGTGCTCACAAAGACAACAGTAGTTCTGTTGCTAACACAATCAATCCGAGCAACCAACAAAGCGCCAATACTGATGGCACACTCGAAATAAGATGTAATGAAAATGATAGCAGTGGTGAAGATGATGAAGATGATGATGAAATGTCATCTGCCTCCCAACAACAACAAAGGCAAAATAGAGCAACAATAGAACAGCAAGTGCAAGTCCGGTCGAATCATGAGCGAGAAGCAATACCTTTAATCGATTACATATTAAACGTTATGAAATTTATTGACGCAATATTCAGTAATAGCTCAAATGGGGATCACTGTCGGGAGTTTGTGGTGCATGGGGGCTTACAACCTCTACTTCGTTTGCTTTCATTGGCAAATTTACCAATTGACTCACCGGTATCCACAACAGCGCAGGCCGTTGCTAATGTGTGTAAATCTATTTTGAATTTGGCTCATGAGACGACAGTAATAGATATAGCTCTTGAAGAACTATCAAAAATAATAGATAATCTAAAACCGCTTATTCTAAATTTCAATTTTCCTGGGGGAAGCATACTTTTACATGAATTAATTGCTTGTCCAAAATTAGATGACGGATTTTCGACCGCTGATTACACCCCACTTCTACATAATATGAGTTCCGTTCATGGATACGTAGTTCTCTTGGTTCATTTATGCCGAAATGCCTCTAGTGATATGCGGGTAACTTTGCTAAGCCGTTGGGGAAAAAATTCTGGCACTGGCTTACAACTATTGCAAAGTCTGGTTAGGCTTTATATATCATTGGTATGGGAGAGTACCATTTTGTTAAGTCTTTGCTCTGATGAAATGTCAGAATCTGGATTATATGAAGCATCACTTACTGAACAAACAAGCGATGCTGAAAAAGAGGAATCAACGCCGAAAATGGAAAAATTAAGTTCGATTAAATCTAAAATGAAGGCTGATGATCAACTACGATATATAAAGTCATTGCTAGCAGCCTCTTCCCGTTTAGGGCGTGCGCTAGCAGAGCTTTTGGAACCTTGGTGAAGCTCTCCGTTGGCACACCACAAGCCCGACAGAGGCGAAGTAATGATTATTCAGCAACCAGTACAAACAATAAGATTCCCACTGCTGACGCCAAGGAAATCGCTCGTGTACTTAGTTCTATTCTAGTAAATGGATTCAGCCATGAAGATAACGTATCGAAACCAGCGCCAAAGCTGAAGCTTACTTTCCTCATATGCTCTGTGGGCTTTACTGGACCGATGCTTTTTGATGACAAACGCAGTTGTTTCCACTTAATGATCTCACAATTTTGTGAAGAAAATGGTTTAAGGGCATTTTTTGATATGTTTTATTGGGCATTATCGCTAGATAACAACCCAAATTCATTTGGATTTGCCCATTGCTTGGAGTTGGGGAATATTCTGCAAAATGCCCCAAGTGATACTAACGAATATCCTGTGGGAACTGGAGAATTCATAGATGCATGGTTGCAGTTGCTTGAAAAAATGGTAAATCCACGAGGGATTCTTGACTCGCCCTATACTTTGTCTGCAAAAGGTGCTCATAATTCCGAAACGATTGATTTTGAGCCTATATTTTATTTAATACAAATGCATCAACTGGCTATGCATGTTGTTAGGCGGATCTGGAAGCGTAAACCTATTCCGAATTATGGCGTATCTATAACTGAAACTATTATGGCAATATTAAAGCATATAATCAAGTCGTACAATATGATATGCAGTCGTTATAAATCGCGTATAGACGAGATTCAAAATGCTGATAAATTACTTGAACAACGAAAGAAATCTACAAAATCTTCAGATGAAGCATATTTAAATGCTAGTCATTTTAAAGTACTGACTGATATGGGTTTTGGACAACAACACGTCTTGGATGCTCTGAGAAGCACTCGCTCACTGGAGCAAGCAACAGAATTTCTGCTTAACCATCCAGAAGCAACCACTACTGAAACTCAAACTATTGAAAGTATTTCAATGCCACAATCTCAGTCCTCTGGCGCTGACATGGATATTGACGTTGACTCGGCCTCAACTTCGGGATCAAATTCTAACAGAATTAATGTAACAAAAGTAAACTCAAAATATAAGCAATATGGTAGTTTTCGCGATGTTGGACTTTTACCAAGTGATATATTTAATCAGTTTTGTAATGAAGTATTTGAGAGAGTATTTGCTTTTATGGAATATTTGCCCGAAACCGTTAACACTGGCACACAGCTTTTGTCTGCACTATATCGGCAAAATAATCAACAAAATAAACGCGAGTTTATGATGAATCTTGTAAAGGGTGTTACTGAGTGCATGGATGAAATAATTAACATCATAAGAAATGAAAAGGTTACAAATACATCTCAATTAGAAAATATTTTCTTCGGAGAAATTTCGACGAAACTTTTAATACGTCTCAAAGTATCTACAATACTTTTAGATGAAAATTATAGTGATATTCGTAGAGAGTTTTGCGCTATTGTCTCACAAGAAAAATCTATGCATGTTATGGTAAATTTACTATACGAGACTGAAGCTTTACTTAAGGAACAGACATTGGTTGGTGTCAAACCACAAGCTCCTCAATGGTTGCAAAATTTCATAGAATTTATTGATGCCATTGATAACGTGTGTATAATATTACAGCGACGGGAAAATATGCGTGCTGTATGCAGTGATAAATGGAGGTGGTATGATGTGTCGACGGGTAAATGGAATTCATATACCGAATCGAATAATAATTTGATTAAAAATGCGTTTGCACTGGGAGAAAAATCTCAAGCGATCAATATAGGACGACAACGATATACAGTTAATTTCAATTGTATGACACAAGTAAGTGAAGCATCAGGAAGTCATAGACCTGTATTGCCAGATTTAAAAATATCAGAAGCTATTTGCTCACTTAAAAATGGTAATGCCAATACAAAAACGGAAAGCATTCTTACTCGCTGCATAAGATCTAAAAATGGTGGTGAAGGCGTCATTTATAAAGATGAACTAGTTTGCCTTCGTTCCCTAACTAATTTGTCATACTGTAAAAAAGATTCCGAACCAGAGAAAAGTGTTGACCATACCAACGAAACCGACCTTCAACCAACGTCGGTTGCCTCATTGGAAGAAGGGCAAAGAAAAATAAAATTAAAAAATACCGCAAAAATATCTTCTAAAAAGGGTCCAGCAGGGTTTTCAAAACATAGCAAAAAGATTATATTGCACGAAGAATTGGTTGGATTATCTCGCGAAAATTGTACTGACATAATAGCCTGCCTTGTTCACTTACTTAGACCGGAATTAATGGTGGATTTCGAAACCAAACTATCTATTATGAAACTTTGTGCACGTTTAACAAAAGATTATGAAAATGCGAAAGCTTTCGTTAAGAATGGTGGAGTATCACTACTGCTTAAGATGCGTCAAACTTGCGGAATGATGGGATTTCCTACGTATGCCATTGTTATAATTCGTCATGTTCTTGAAGCCCCGTCAGTTTTACAAGAAGCCATTGAAAGGATTTTGGTTGCCCGTTCATCGGCTACCGTCCCAGTTGGGCATCGTGATCTTGTGTATTTATTCACACAAGTATCTTCAGCGGTAGCGAGACATCCTACTATATTCCTTACCGCTGCCAAACAGTCATTGCAAGCAGACAATGCAATGAGCTCGAACTTCCCTATGGATGAATCAAGGTTTCTCGTGAAATCTCAAGCACATAATAAATCGATTGATACTTTTCCTAGCACTTTTCCAAAACCAAACGAAGAATCATCGGAAGAAACTGTGAAGGAGCTATTACGAGCAATAGTACAGCCTTGCATTCATTATGGTGGGGTATCTACAACGGAAGATCAGGATGACTGCATGACAAAGATGCAGGAGTCTCCTTCAGTACAATTAGATAAATCTCAGCTGAAACCATCTTCATCAAAAAAATGTACGGATAGCGTCGACATAAATCCATGTTGCTGTAGTTGGCATATTCCATCTACAAGTCACACACATCAAAAACCTATACTTCCGCGATCGACTTTATTAAAAATATTAGCTGACGCAGTGAGATCCTATCAGAGCTTAGTTCCAAAAATTATTGTAGAATATACATACACACCGACGGATAGTCCTTTAATCACAAAATCGCAGTCATGTGTTTCTTTTATTCTTGATAATTTTCTGCCAATCACTAAGCGTCAACAGGATCCGGAAGTGAGTATGATGTCAAGAGTTCTTCTATCGTCACTATCAGATTGTGCGAGCCAACCGACGGTCCAGTCTAAGTTGGTCGAAGAGGTACACGAAGCAATAGTGCGTACTCTGACCGAGCCTAATTATACGGAAAAACATATTCGTTTACAAGTTCTGATTGGCTTGATACCCATAATGATTGAGAGCCCAATGCTTTCTAATAAGGTGCATTTACAACGCAATAATATGTACAGAATTTTATTGCGACACGGAGTAATGACTGATTTAGCAAAGCTTGCACAATATAAGGACTTGTCGAATTCTAATACATTGACCACATTTCATTCAACTTTACGTCCAATGGAAATCTTATTAAGGCTTACTATAACTCCTGGAACTTTATCTTCAAGGAGAATATTTTTCGGAACGCCACCGAATGGTGGCAATGCAGTTGTGAATCGTCGACTATATCCGAGACTAACATCACGCACCGCCAACGATAGCTCTGGATCTGTCGGTAGTGAACATGTTCTTCGTGATATTATTAGAAACGTTCTGTCTGACCGTAGACAGGCATTTGATTTCATTTTAAACGGTGAAGACATATTTTTAGACTCCGAAGATCCAACCAACTCTATGGCAACTGGTCATGATGAAACTGAAGATAGTGACCGTGAATCACATCTTCTGACTTCAACAAATTTACGACCTCAAATCAATTTTGATCAACTTTGGGATGATCTTTTGCAAAATGGAAACGTAGCATTTTTAGGTCGTAGTTCTGATTCAAATAATGGACCTTCTGATGGTAATAGAATGGATACAAGAATTAACCGATCTGATGCGAACCAAGTTGGAAACACTGAAGGTGGGGTTAGTGGTGGTAGTGATGGTGCATCAACTTCATCAGAACTTGTTGCAGCAGTTGTAGACAATTCAACATCCTTGCTGGGTGAAGTTAGTACAAGTGAATCTGAATCTGATTCAAATGCTTCAACAGAAAATGAACGAAATGATGAGGATGAAGATGAGGACGATGATGAAGATGGTAATGAAGAAGACGTAGAAGACCATAGTGAAACAGATGCAGACGAAGAAACCCGCCAGTTTATTGAAGTTTTCGACCACATTTATGAACCAGAATCTTCCGAAACAGCTTCAAATGATGCTGATGATGAAGCATCGGAAGTTAGTGGCAGAAGTGGCGAACAAGCAGTCAATGGATCGGATGCCGATGACGAAACTTCAGAAGTTAGTGGTAGAAGCGGAGAACAAGTGGTCAATGTTAGTAATATTCTTAATGTAGAAAATAGAATATTGAATTCTCTTGAAAGTCGAGAACCTCGTGTAGGACGTCAAAATGATATTTTGTTATCAGAACCCGTTTCACGAGGTAGTGGTCAATTATCAGCAGGTGCTCCCAACAACTTAGTTACCCCATCTTTTGCTGAAAATAATGTAACAAATAGAGAAGAAAGTTCAGTTCGCACAAATCCCTCATCTGTTTGGGTTGCACCAAGGCTTGGTTCAATACGGGGAGATACAAATTATACAATGAATACTGAATTAAGAAGCATTTCCACAACAAATCAGGAGCGTAATCAAACTAATACGACGGTATATGTTGGTTCAGTAAATAACGTCAATCAGACTACGTCTATCGGAGGTTTTATACAAAGGCGAGAATCTACTAGGCGTTTAATTTTGTTAGATCAGCAATATTGTACGTTAATGCCATCATTTAATAATCCGACTGAAGAAGGGCAACTTGATATATTTAATCAAGATAGCTTACATTGGTGGCTTGAAGAAGCAAAACATCTTGATTTGGAATCTCAAACAGATGCATGTTTATATGTTGCACATCTTTTAATACCGTTTTTAATTAGATCATTTAAAGACGCCCAAAGAGCGAAAACAACAGAACAGCCAGTTTCTACCACAACTTACAATTCTCCTAATCGTCGGAGTGCCATACCTGTATTTATTCAACAATCAACTAATTCGAGTAGTGGACCTAGTAACACTTCGTCTGCTAATGAAACCACTACAGAAAGAAATGAAAATACTGCTTTATCCACGGACGTACCAGACATACAAGATCAACATGATCAAATATCAAATGATGATGTAGGCGAACTTGAATATTCGAGTGAAGAAGAAAATCCAACTATCTTAGTAACGAATGAGGATGAAAATATACAGGATGTCGAAGACGATTTCGAAGGCAGACAAGATGAAGGTAATGCCAATTTGAATCCAACTGTTTTGAGCGAAGATGTTAACTCGGCTTTTGATACTCAACTTGGCGATGAAATGCCATCTGAGTTGGATCAACAAACTTCAGAAAATATGGACAATTTAGTTTCCCAAGCATCGGAACTTTTTTCTGCGATTGAATCAGTTGACATATCTTCTGATAATATTGTACTGGAAGATATTGAAGATGTTGCTGTTTCAAATCGAGAGGTCGATGTTCCATCCATCGAAGAACAGTCAACTGATGATCCCTCCACTGCAGCGTCGAGCATAGCTCCTCCTTCCGCAATGAATGCAGAGGTCCGAGCAGCGCTGGGGGATTTACAAGTACCAGAGGGTGTGGATCCCTCATTTTTAGCCGCATTGCCAGCTGAAATGCGAGAAGAAGTTATAAATGAGCATTTGAGGATGCAACGCATACGTCAAAGAGCACAACAGAATGCAATTCAAGTTGCCCACGATTCGTTAATTGAAGTTAACCCAGAATTTTTAGCTGCTTTACCACCAAATATTCAAACAGAGGTTTTAATGCAACAAAGAATCGAGCAACAACGTCAAGCTGCTTCGACAGCAAATCCTGACGACCCCGTTGATACAGCGGCTTTCTTCCAAAACTTACCAGAATCTTTAAGGCAAGCAATTCTTACGGACATGGAAGAATCACAAATTGCCAGTTTACCCCCAGATCTTGCCGCGGAAGCCCAATATTTACGGCGTGATTGGGAAAGTAGAAACGGTCCTAATGTTGATACACCACACGTACTCCGACGTTTCCCATCCTCTTTACAAAACCTCACCGATGATTCGAGATGGCATTCTAACTCGATATGGTATGAAGCGCATGGTGCTCAGCAAGCTCAACATCACCAGCATACGACAATAGTACATCAACATCAGCAACAGATACATGGCAAGCCTATTGCACTGCTTTTCATGGAGGATGATAATAATATGCTGGATCCAGATTGTCTCGCAACTATACTGCTCTTTTTATTTACCGAAGACACAAAAATTAATTACACTCGGTTTCATCGCGTAATACGAAACTTATGCTATCATGCCTCGACAAGGTCTTGGATTATAAATGCTTTGATAAGTATTATACAAAAAACGAGCGAAGAGAAAGCACCAGATTCTGAGCTATCTATTGTCAAGCCACATTGGTTGAATCTAAGAGTAGATGCAGCTTTTGGTTACAAGTCGAATGTATTTATAATAAATGAAATACAACACAAAAGCATTGATCATAATTCGGCTTCTACCTATAACATAAGTATAAATCCGCAAGCAGCACAAATGGTAGTCAAAAATTGCTTAGATTTGCTGTTTGTATTAGCAAGACACTTTCCTAGAAGTTTCGTGCCATTTAAGCACGATCAGAAGAAAAAACCTGAGCCAGCTACAGAATCAAATGAAAACTGCAGAAATGCGTCAGGATCCAGTGGAATCAGTTCCGGAAATATAACAGAAGCGGATAGAGATGTTCCAATAATAGAATCGAACATGCAACGCAACAGTTTTTCGAATGTTGGTAAGCCTGTTCAAAAGACTTCTGATATAAAACTAGATGAAGGTCCATCAACATCAAAGGCAGCAGCCATTCGCGGACAAAAAAATAGCTCAACTGGAGCAAAAAGTAAACATGGCAAGAAAATTTCATATAACACCAATAGTAAACAGTTTTGGGATGTTCTTTTAAAAATCGATTTGCATACTCCACAGCGGCTCATGAACATGCAGGATTTCCCACTTATATCTTATCCACGATGGGAGTGGGAGGAACCAAATCAGGATTTTCAATCATTTAATGATACACCCTTTTCAAAATTACTAGAAATGCTACCATACAAAGTGATATGTCGATCTCCACAACTCACTGACATGCTTGTTAAATTGTTAGCTTCTCTTAGTAGTGAACTTCCAAAGGAAAGTGACTTAGAAGAAAACAAGTTGAGTCATAAAACCTTTGAAGTTGATGAAAGTTATAATGGCATAGTAACTAATGCTGAATCAAAACCAAAGGAGGAATCACCTACCAGTACCGAAGCAAAGCAATATTGTGTTGGCTATCGTGTGAAAAACAAATTATATTCGAAAAACTTCTCACAATTGCAGTTGGTAACTGAAGTATTAACACATCAATGTGGAACCGTTGACGGACTTGATAACATATCTAAACTTATTGTTAACTTAAGTCAGTGTTCCCAAGCATCGAATGCTATGTTTATGGAGTACTTGTGTTCAGCAGTATTTGGTTTAGCAAAAGAAGTTCGTTTGGCTATACAAAACTTACTTGATGAGATTCGATCCTACAAAGTTCATAATAAACTCGAAAAAGACACAAAATGTGATGCAACCCACAGCAAAGTTGTACTCGAGGGAGTTATGCAAAACCGTTTTACGTCAGAAAATGTTATTATTTCGGCGCCAAGCAAATTTAAACCTTCATGTGAACTGCAACTACCGTCAATCAAAAAATTGCTTTCACCTTCATCAGCTCAACTATACTTTTTAAAAACGCTTAAAATATTCATACAAGTTCGCGAGATTTTTTATTCCGAAGACTCTATAGTCATGGATTGTACGAACAAAATGCCTACGCTTAGTCAAATAATATCTCTACAAGATCTCTGGAATACTCTGAGTGAATGTTTAATAGCTTTGGAGGAGTCAAAGGACGAGTATGCCGTACTTGTATTGCAACCAACAGTGGAAGCATTTTTCTTAATTCATGCCACGAACAAGAAAAATGAAAATAAAACAGGATCTAATTCCGAATCACAAGGTCCTATATTAGACGCAATAGATGAAACTAATGTCAATACCCGCCCGGCTGCTTTAAGTGTAAATAGCACTGATAATACGGGTAAGTGAAAATTATCCCTGTACATTGTTTTATACATGTTTTTAGAATATAGGAAAAAAATTATTTGTTTTCACACATTTTCTCCTGGCAACCGCTGAAATTGTTTCAAACTTAGTGGGTTGGCAATTTGGCAATTTCGCTGTAGCCGAATAATTTGTCCGTCACTACCATTCGGTAGTGCCCGTGATCGAAACCCGAAAAATACATCCATTTCAAATTTTCAGGAAAGTAATTGTAAAATAACGAAATAACAAATAATGTTTTAAGCTAATTTTTTTTTTGTTTCCTACATCAACTAGGATGTCGAGTTCAAATGTAAATTCAAAAGCAAATTTTTTGTATTCGTAGATTTTCAGTGATAAACCTAAATACTCTTAGCCTAAGTATAGTTTAACTCCAAAAAATTCACTTTAATTCGTTGTTGCAGAGTTGAAAACTCAGTCACTGTTTTTCAACCTCGCTGCCGTTGTAGTTAGTTGTTGCGCATGCTTTGATTTTTTGCTTTACGTTTTGTTTTTAGTTTATAAGCGGAATAGGTCCTACTTCTGAATTTTAGTGACCAGCAGGCTTTTCCACATTTATTAAAATTAGAATTTCAGAACATTACATGAATACGTATGAATCGTCGGCGAATGCGTATGTTCGCTTAATGTCATACGGCTGCAATTTCGTTGCAAGAAGAAAGGGAAGGATGGTAGTTAAACCAATCGCGTATTATAGTAGAGTTTGTTCGGCACAGAAATAATATGGATTAGAGGTTTTATCAGTAGTTGAGGGATGTGACAGTTTTCCAACATATTTGTTATTGAAACAGTTTACGGATGTCTTAGATTACTTAAATTAAAGCAAAAGCATCTATGATTCTGCGTATTGTCAGGTGGATTTTGATAATTATCACAGTTGCGAATTAGAATGTCTGGTTTGTAGAGAATGAAGTATTACACTCAGGGGAAACCATTTACGGTTTTGACCGACTGTAGCGCTATTCGTAGGGTATTGACAGAGCGCGAATTAATTCCCCGCATTTCTGGATGATGTCTCCTTATGTAAAACTACGAGATAAAACTCGATCGTCGAGCAGGCATGTTGATGCTTTGAGTAAGCCGTTGCCGTGACAACCATATGGTAGTGCCTGGCTTCGAAATCCTGTGTGAGCATGAAACACCAAATGATAGAAACCGTTTTTTCTAATAGTGGTCGCCCCTCGCAAACCTCCGAGTGTATTATTGCCTTGAAAGGTCTCTATAAAAGTCCAGACAACTTTTACAATGCATACGGCGAATCAATCAAAACGAATAGCAAATTAATTTTATAAAGTTTAAAATTTATCAATTGCGAAAATATAAATAGCGAAATATTACGCAAAGGTGGTCAACACTGTAGACTGTATTTATTTTCAACTCTCAAGTTAATATATATTGGGTTGGCAACTAAGTAATGGCGGATTTTTTTTTAGAAAATCAAAGACAATTTTTTCATGGAACTAAATTACTTTATACTGTAATGTATTGCCCATTTTGATCAATGGCCTTTTGCCATTTTTCAGGCAGCATCATAATCCCACGTTCATAAAACTTCTGGTTTTTATTAACAAAAACCTGAATCAGGTACAATTTGACATCATCATCATTATTGCAATATTTATTCAAGGAGTTTTGTAAAGATCGGAACAAAAATTAATGAGATGTTGCAAGGTCAGGACTATATGGTGGATGTGGCAAAACATCCCAACCAAGCTCCAACAATTTTTGCCGAGTGGCCAAAGATGTGTCCAACCATGCATTGTCATGATGGAATACAATACTTTTTCGATTTGTCAATTCGGGCGGCTTTTCTTCAACTGCGTTGTTTAATTTCGTTAGTTGTTCAGAATTGATCGTTCGGTTGGGTGGTTAAAAAAAAACAATTCCCGGTACTTTTTTGACAGAATGTATGTACCATTGTATATGCATGCGAAGGAGTAATACTTACTTACTTTCTGAAAAGCGTGACGAATGATTCCTCTCGAAGTTTTTATGTCGATTACTCGAACTCGCGGATCCCTTCCTGGTATGACATCTATCATCTATCACACATCTATTTGCCATCGTTGTTGTGGCGCATTGATCTCGTGCATTAAAACCATAGCGTCTTTTGCAATGTTTGCGTTGTGTGTTCATTGTGTTCGCGCGTGAAATTCGTTTATTTAGTCGCGTGACTCCCACTTCCAAAATATTTGGTCGATGGCTGTGATTTGAGTCCATTTGTTGATGTGATTGATGTTGTCTGTTATTGTCACTGCTCGCTCCGGAATAGATTTTAGCGCACTGCCAGTTATAAAGTGACCTGGAGTCAGAGCTTCATAGTCGCTGAGATCAGAAGAAAGAGGTGATTCTGGATAAGTAGGAGTTTAAAGAGCTACAATATCCAGAACGTAATTATGCCAGTGTTACGCGGGTCTCACGGGGAAGCTGGAGCTCTTCGTCTGCTATAGTTGGTGGTTGGACTCTGATTATGGCATTCACTGGACGGAAGCTTATGAAGGTGGTAACAGTCTCCCGGTGAATGTCGTTTATTGACTGTCTGGTCCAGTAGATTTCTGTCAGTTTTGTCTTGGATCTCGTCTGCGTAGTGTAGTAGGTGTCTCCTGACGTGCCTAGGAGGCGGCTCTGGCTCAAGTAGGTGTCTGCAAGGGTGAAACCTACGGTTGCTGCTGAGCAGTTTGTTATGTCCTTAACAGGTAGCATATTGGCTTCGTTGTGAAGGTGTTGTATTGGGGACATCAGGAGGCAACCCGTTGCTGTCCGAATGGCGTGTCACTGGTTCCAGGCGACCAGACATGCGCAGCATAGTTTAGAACCGGCCGGCCAATTGCCTTAAATGTTTCAACATTTCTTTCTCTTTGCCCCAAGTTCTGCCGGCAAGCGATTTTAGGACCTTGTTGCGATTTTGGACTTTAGTGGCAATTGTGGTTAAGTGCGCATAGAAGAAGAGCAAACTGTCGAAGGTTACACTCAAAATTTTGGGATTGTTTACCGTCGACATTGGTTTGTCATTGACTTTTACCTTGAGGGGCAGTTTGACCTCCTTTGTCCAGGTGGTAAAGAGGGTCGCCGCGGCCGTAGGACGGTACTCTCTCCCACAACAAATCCGACACCGAATTTGCGCTCCTTTACATGGTAGTTGTAGTAGACGTCGCAAGGTCCTATGGTTTTCTTACCTTGCTCCGTCCATCGCATCTTTTGGATGGCAGTGATGTCAGCTTTACACCCATTAAGTGTGCATGCCCTCAAATCGTATTCCTTATTTCGTTTGCAGGGGTCGTCATCAGTAAAGGTAGTTCTCAGCCGAGGTTTTGTTGCTGTTCTCATTGGGGGAGGTTTTTAAGTGGCGGGTCCCAAACCCAGCTGGTTGCAGTCCTGGAATGTTTCGCCTTCTCAGTTTGGCTCACTCCCGAACAGGTGTTCGGAAGCTACCCAGAGGATACTTGGGCTAATCCCGGGAGTTGTGAGCTGCTTGAACCATATGCAGAAGAATCGTCCTGGCCACTCCCAAGTGAATGGCGATCAGTAACTTTCCCCACTTGCGTGGACTTCTACACATGGAACCATCCTCCATTCTTATCAACTGTTAGGGCAGAATTGCCAAAGTATGGTGATGTTATTTAAAATAATTTTCATACATAATGTGATTTCAGTAAGAAAAAGCAATGCTGGAAATATGTTTCAAACTGAATACGGTCAAGTAGACAGATATATAATTTTACAGACTAGAACAACGCGAACAAAATTATTGAAACTTATTATGAAAATGGTCGATCTTTAAGAACAACATATCGCAAAATTCGTGACTTTTTTGGTGGAAATGATCGTCCGAATAAGTCGACAATGCATTATGATGAGATCATAAAAGACTCAGGTTACAATTCCAAGTTTTTCAAAATTTTTACGTCGGTCAGAGCTGGGCTACACATGTCGCTCTTAAGTTTTACAGAGGCTTCGTGAGGTTAAAAATTTAGTACTGCAGAACTACCACGGCGCATGCCAAAAAACCCCCATCAAGAGGATCACAAATTTTGTGAAAAGCTTTATTAGAAGTCGTCTTGGAGTTCCTTCTTCCACAGAAGTTTATTGTCACTGATACGCTATCAGTGTGCAAAAAAATTTAATGTTGAGGAGCTAAAGGCTATTTATCTGGGGATATTTATCCGTAATCTTCTTGACGGTTTTCAAATTCTTGCTTACAAATGCCTCAGTGAATGCCAATACGGTTGATTGTGGCATTGCTAATAAGGTCAATAATTCATAATACTTTTTTAAGCTTGAGATGCATACACCTTTCACTTTTGGTGAACTGTGAGCACTAATCAGGATTCTTGATATCGTGATTGCTCATATGAAAGGATTTGTATTTTTACAGACAATTTAACGGCTTTCAGTCTGTAAAATCAGTCTCGAACAACTGTTGTTTCTCTATCTTTAATCGCAAAATTCTTGAGTATGGGTTTCTCAGTGTGTATGTAGTTTTGAAGTCTGGTAATGTCGGTATCGGTTTAAAGAACGGGCTAATTTGGCTACAAAGAAAGCAATCGACTGTGGTTCCATTGTGTGTGTAAATTTACCTGTTGAAGAAGCACTGAAAAATATGGGCAATACAATATTCAGATTGGTATTCTGGCTTTTGCATCCTAGTCTGTTTGCTAGACTAAATGAAGAGGCTCTGCCAGTGAACCCATTGCTTTACATGTGCAAATTCAAAGTTAATGAAATCAAAAGAATTAACAGGATTTTGACTGGGAAAAAATACGATGCTGTCTATCTTTGTAGAATAAATGCTAGCAATACCGATCTCTGTTCTTGTGGCAAAATTAACTCCTACATCCACCACTGTCTATTTTTGAGCACATAAGAAACAAACAAACCTCTTTTTAGAACTGTTCGGACATTGATTCTATAATATTTTCAAAAATAAGGTACTTCCCAATTTTATTTTGTTTTTAAATGAATCTAACTGTTCTTTTTGAATGTAAGTCGCAATTTTTCAGAAAACTACTACTTTTATATACTAGAAGTAGTTAATTTTCAATACCAAATGTGAGCTCATTAAATGGCTTTTGAATCACAGCCAAAGTGTTTTGTTATCTTCTTACTGGTCTTGATATACTTTGGTTCCCTAATTGTCCCAATTTTGTTAAAAACTATTTTAAATCATCAAATGTTGTTTTAGTAGGGAATCAGCTGGGAAAGAACGTCGATTATAGATAATTCGAGATTTCCATTTGAGTTTTTACCAATAGATCACCTATGCCATTTCATCAAAACTAAAAGTTCTTATTAAGTGGTAATAGTCGATGCCCCATTGATACTATTGCTCTGATCAAATCGGATCCAAGTTTAACTTGTCTATGACGTATTATAATAACAATAAATAGATTTTGTCAATATTAATAAATCTCCTTTCAGATACAACTGAAATACAATCGATTTCTGCAAAAGCATCGGAATCTGCAGACACTATACGCAAATGGAGCATGCGCGCAAACCCACCAGAAGTGCAGCAAAAATTAGACAAGGAAAACTTTCTACTTTTTGCAGAAAAACATCGAACAGTACTTAATCAGATACTTCGTCAATCTCCAATTCATTTATCGGACGGGCCATTTGCTGTTTTGGTGGATCACACTCGTATTCTTGATTTTGATGTGAAAAGGAAATATTTCCAGACTGAGCTCGAGCGAATTGATGAAGGTGTACGTCGTGAAGAAAACACTGTTAGTGTACGCCGTGTCACCGTGTTTGAAGACTCGTTCCGAGTGTTGTATCGTTTAGGGCCCGAAGAATGGAAAAATCGCTTTTACATAGTTTTTGAAGGTAAATATTAATAGAATAAGACACATTAATATTTTTTTTATTATATATATGTATATACTTTTGCATTCATAGATGAAGAAGGTCAGGATGCGGGTGGTCTACTAAGGGAGTGGTACGTCATTATCTCAAGGGAAATTTTCAATCCTATGTACGCTCTATTTTGCGTCTCACCAGGAGATAGAGTGACTTATATGATAAATCCGTCAAGTCATGCTAATCCTAACCATTTGAGTTATTTCAAATTCGTTGGCCGTGTAATAGGTATACATATAAATTTTACATTTTTAAATCGATTTTTGAAATATAAAAGTTGTTGTATTATAGCAAAGGCAATACATGATAACAAGTTACTTGAGTGTTATTTTACTCGGTCGTTTTATAAGCACATCCTCGGAAAGCAAGTGAAATACACCGACATGGAGTCTCAAGATTACGAATTTTATAAGGGACTAGATTATCTAATGAAGAACGATATATCGACTCTAGGTTACGAGCTAACATTTTCTACTGAAATACAGGAATTCGGTGTTACTCAGGTGCGAGATCTCATTCCGAATGGTCGTAATATTGCAGTAAATGAAGAAAACAAATTTGATTATGTCCAGCTAGTTTGTCAACTTAAAATGAGCGGTTCAATTCGTCAACAGTAAGTTTTGAATAGATTCGTATACGTACTACTTTTGCAAGCATATACATAAGTTTATATTTCAATAAATTTGTACTCTAAATTTAAAGATTGGATGCATTCCTCGAAGGATTTTATGATATTATACCGAAACATTTAATTTCAATATTCAATGAGCAGGAACTAGAACTACTTATATCTGGTTTGCCTGACATCGATATTGAAGACCTTAGAGCAAACACAGAATACCATAAATATACTTCGAAATCATTGCAGGTAATATTAGCTAGTAATAGGTTCATACCCTTCTGCCAAACAATCCAGAATCTTGTTTTATAATATTATCTTGCAGATACAATGGTTCTGGAGAGCTTTGCGCAGTTTTGATCAAGCTGATAGAGCTAAATTTTTGCAATTTGTTACTGGAACGTCAAAAGTACCCCTGCAAGGATTTGGGTCTTTAGAAGGCATGAACGGTATTCAGAGGTTCCAGATTCACCGTGATGATCGATCAACTGATAGATTGCCATGTGCGCATACTTGGTAAGAGCATTATATCTAAATTTTCATTTAGTATTTTTAAACCGTAGTTTATTTCTACTTAAACACCACCGTATGGGTGTACCACCCTCTCCTTTAAGGATCACGTAATTCGTTTGTTTTTTTGTGAATTTTTTTATGAACAGTGTGAAATCGATTAAAATTGTAATACTTTGTTGCAAATGTCTACAGCGGTGATATCCGACACCATTATCGGATAATAGTCAGCATAAGATACCAGTGAGACTCCTTCTGGTCGCTGGAGGAACTTCGATATGTACAAGTTGAAAGGGTAAAAGGACAACATTCTGCGGTACACCTTGCTTTATCCTCCTATGTTTTGAGTTTTGATCTTGAAAGATGACTGGCGAATGGCTGACCGCTCAAATAGTTCGCAGACCATCTCTTCAGTCCCGAAGGGAGGGTCGACTGTAGTATATCATCTAGTAGCGTGGAGTGTCTGACTGTGTCGAACGGCTTTTTCTGGTTCAGCGCTACTAGCACAGTTCTCACGTAAGGGGGGTTTCGGTTTTGGTTTTAGTGTGTATGGTGGTAAGGACTGTGGTAGTACTGTGCATTCGGCGGAATCCTTTTAGGGTTTTTCAACATCAGAATGTTAAGTCCATCAGAGCCAATGACTTTGGAAGCTTTTGCTTGTTAGATGGCCACCCCGACTTCATCGCTAGAGAAAGTAAGTTGTGCACTATTGTTGGGCAGTTTGTGCAGCCTTCTGGTAGCACGATGCTTGGACCTATCGACCGGAGGATGCAATAAGATTTGCCGGGTAAAATAGCTCGCACATCTCTTCGGATCCGACGAGGTGCAACCGCTAAAAGTGATTGCCATCATGTCATTTTACTTCGTCGGATTCGATAGGGACTTTACTGCTGACCAGAGTTTACTCACAATAGTGATGAAGTTGAAGGTCTTCAGGTGTTCTTCTCGTTTTATCCGGTTATGTTGGGTGACCAGTTGCCGAATCTCCAAATTGAGATCCCTTATTCGGAAATCCTCGGGATCGGGCTGGTGTAGATGGGAAATTGGGATGATTGTCCCGGATCCTTCCAGCAATAATGAAGCGACTCGCAGGAGCAGCGGTCACCTTGTCGTATGCACGTTCTCCTACGCGCACCTCGGTGGATGGGGAGAGCGGCGAAAATGTCCTCAGTGAATGCCGCGAAGCCGTCCCAATGAGCTTTGTTAAAGTTAACATAGGTCCAGGGATTCGCGGAAACAAAGTCAGCAGATCTTTCGTTCGAGACGATAATTTGCAAGGGCAGGTCAGCTGCTGCAATTGCTACATTACAATTTAGGATAGCTGTTACGTTTTAATTTAATAGGTCAATTGGTCGGATTGGAAACGTCGTAAAGTTCTTCTTTCACGTTGTCAGAGTGTATTGACTTCTTTGTTTTTGTGCTCGTTTATTTCGTTAAAATATCTTGTTAATATCGCTTTTATTTCTTCGTTGATTGATGGTATATTTAACGTTGTATGGATGACATAATTTTTTGTGTACCTATCGGGCATTGTTATTATACGTGAGATTTTTGATTGTTGTCGTTGTACTATGTTAATGTGAGTTCTTTTTCCAGTTCCCCACACTTGAAGTCCGTACGTCCAGATTGGTTTAATGACCGCGTTGTATACTAAAAGTTTGTTGGAAATAGTTAGCTTAGAATTTCTACATACTAGCCAATGTAATTGTCGAAAATTTTCCTTTATTTGTTTTTGAAATGATCTTTCCAAGTTAATTGTTGCTATAGTTGAATTAGTTTCATCTGGGAGTGGTATTTCAGAATGAGTATTTGTCATTGTAATTAATGTAGAAGCATCGATCAGTAAGGTAGCTCTTGATAATTAAATAATAGTCCAGTGGTAATATTGTCCTAATTTTATGCAAAAGGCCTTTGTGCCAATCTTTATCAAAAGCTTTTGCGATGTCCAAAAATACAGCAACGCAGTATCGTTTATTTCCCATGTCTGAAATTATGTTTTGTGTAACTCGATGTATTTGTTGGATAGTTGAATGTTTTTTCCAAAACTGAATTGATGATCTGGAATGATATTTTTCGTGTCAAGTATTGGGGTAATTCTGTCATGTACAAGTTTTTCTGCAATTTTAGATATAGTCGGAAGTAGGCTTATAGGTCGATATGAAGTTAGAGCTGTTGGGTTTTTCCCCGGTTTTGGTAGCGCAATGATTTCTGCGACTTTCCATACTTTTGGGAAGTATTGTAAGTGGAATATACCGTTAAACACGTTTCTAAGGAATATTTAAGCCTCAATTGGTAGCTCCATAAGTGATTTACCGCTCAGCATATCATATCCGGGTGGTTTTTTATGTTTAATTCTAGTTTTGATGCACAATATCACTTCTTGCGTGCTTGTCTTTCTTATTTTTGTGATGGTATCATTACTAATCGTGCCAATTTGTTAATGTTCGTCTTTCGATAGGACTTTTTCGAAATAATTTCCCAATGTCGTTGCTTTTTCATCATTTGTAAAAGCTCATGTGTTGTCATCTTTTCTTAGTAGGGGTTGATGCTTTATCTGGTTTTTAAGTTTTTTTATACATTTCCACAAGGAATAATTTTAAATTAAATATTAAATTTTTTAAATATTTTTTAATTTCCTTATTTTTATGTCACATAAACAAGTGTATGCCAGTTTTCCCCTTTGCTCCATTGACGCTTGTAATAACAATTTAAATTCTCTCTTTAAATCTATAAGCAGGTGGGCTTCCGAAAATGGATTACTCCTTAATCCAGATAAATCTCAGTGCATCACTATATAAAAGAAAATAGTAAAACTAAAAGTTTGGTAAAATAATGCTGTGTTACACTCTTAAAAATCTAGGAGTAATATATAAATATATTGAATAGAACTTTGACATGGAGTAACCAGACATTTAGCGGTATAAATAAAATATAGGACATGCTGCAAATATTCCCGTTTACGTATTTTAACACATGAGGTGATAAGTCCCGGGCCTAACACATTGATGGCACTAGTTTTATTGCACTCTCCTCTTTTTCATTTAGTACTAACCTTTATAGCCCTAAAAAGACAGGCTGTTAAAATTTCATGGTTTTATTCCTTAGTTCATGAATTATTGTGCTAAGAGTGACGCTAATTTTTGTTATTTTCAAAACAATGGATGAAAACGATTTTCGTGTTAAAATTTCTTGATAGGAGAAAATACCGTTCAAACGAATCAATGGCTTCAAAAGTGTTATAGGGACTCTACTCCATAAGAAACAACAGTAAAATGATGGTGTGCTGACTTCTAACGTGGCTGCAGGGACGCCGATGATGCAGTGGACGTCCAAATGAGGCGGTAATACCAGAAAACATCAAAAAACTCAAGCAACGCAAAATCGTTTGGAATGATGACAAAATTACATGAAAATGCTCGCCGGTGAGAAATTTCGCTCGAATGAAAAAATGATCGTTGAAACTAAGACCTGCTTTGAAGCAAAAGATAAATCGTTCTACAAAAGTGGTATTGAAATGTTAGAGCGGCGCTAGAGTGATTGCGGTTTTCTTGATGGAAATTACGTTGATGAATAATTTAAACCAAAAACTCGTGTTTTCTTTGTTAGGTCCGGGACTTTTCAGCCCATGTGTTAGTTGCCTTAAAATATCGTTATTTTGTAAATGAACGCAAATACTTTGTGTTCTCTGTCCACTTGGGGAACACTTTACTCCTAAATATTATAAGTATTTTTGCATCCTGTGCTTCAGACAGGAATTGTTTCATTATTGTCGCATATTGCTGAAGGTACTCTGCGAACTTTTGTTGTTTTTTCCTCCTCTACATCTCACCTTGTACCTTTTCTTCTCTCAATTAGTGTAAGTAGTGGTACTTTTAACATTTCTCTCACTTGGACCACTTTTAATATTTGTTACTATTAATTTTTGTTTAATAATTCAAGGTTCAATTGTTAATTTAATATATGTAATCTAATTTGTTTGACTAACATTGGAAAATAAACATTGAAAATACGTTCCAAAACTTTATTAGAATATGCTGAGTCGAATGAGTTTGTTCGTTTCTACCACTTGGTAGTGCCAGGTTCGATACCCATTGTCCGATACCCAAATCATAGAAAAAAATTTTGTTTATGATGGTTTTCATCCCTCAATGGCAAATGGTATTTGCGCCATAAAAAAGCTCCTCATAATAGCCCATCTGCAGTTCGAAAGGGGCATACAACCTCCTCATGAATTAAAAAAAAAACATATATATGAATTTAGAAAATTTATAGAATAAATATTTCAAATTTATATTTATTTTTTTTTATTCTTGTTTTTCTTAATTTTATTTGCTTATTTATTTTTTTTTTATGTTTTTTTTTGAGCAGCTTTCTTAGGCAGAAATGTTTTCGAGGTGTGCTACTATCTGCCGAAAGGCGATTGCTATTAGAAACAACTTTAACTTTAATATTGATAATCCATACTTTTTTGCGTTTTTTAAGTATTGAATTAAAGTAAGTTGAAAGGTTGCAGTTCCTTTGACAACTTTATTGGTAATTTATTTAAATTAGAATATTGTACAAAATTTTACCAAAAAAGAAATATTTTAAGATTTAAGGTGTTTATATGCATACAAATATTTATAGCAAAACGTACTACTAAACAAAATTTTGTACTTACTAAACATTTTCTTTTTACTTCTTTACAGTTTTAATCAGTTGGACTTGCCAATGTACAAGTCGTATGAGAAATTACGCAGCAGTCTTCTTAAAGCGATTCACGAGTGTTCGGAAGGATTTGGTTTTGCTTAAACTCCTAATATTTAAACTTAATAAAATATCATGTTTCATTATTACATTTTGTCGGCTGGTACATGAATTCAGAACGTGACTTAAATTTATGTACCGTCAAAATGATTCCAAATAAAGATCGGATGATGTTCGTAAAATTACCCTGTAAAGTAGGCTTAGGTTTTATTAGTTGAACTCAAACAAGTTTTTTTAGACGATCATTCAACATAAATTCGTTGGTCTCTTAATTACTTGAGACACATATTAAAAAATGTGTTCAAACTTGAATTCATTCTAACTATAATACATTGTTGTTTAAAATTTATTTTGGAAATATCTTTTCATATAATTCAAGCCAATTTTGGAATTTTTTTTCTTTTCATTCTTCATCTTCAATAATGAAATATATATACTATATGCGAGGAAACCATCTTTTGTTTTTATTTAAATATGTAGATACTAAGTTTTTATGTTTATTTAATTTAATATTTTTTATAAAAGTATACGTTTAACTTTCGTTTATCCAGTCGTTAATTAAATGAAGTTCTCTCCATTCTGTTCATTTACGTTCTTCATCACGGCCCAGTACTGTCATTACACCACCCTATTCCAAGAGTAGACTAAATTGTCGGACAATTGCTTTCGCAAGGTTCCAGACGTTATGCTCTAATGGCTTGTTGCCTGGGAAGTGTGCGTCTAGGAGGAGACGTTAAAACTAATTACTTGACGTATTCCATTTATTTCCCGGCCCTTCGGCTACATGGTGTCTTTCAAAGAATTTTTCTTAACACGTTCGCGGACGTGAATGCTATAGCATTCATTTTTATAGTGATGCAAAATGAGGTGAATGCTACAGCATTCAAATTTTAAAGCCAAGTTTCGTTCATTTAATGTCATGTAACTTTAAGTTTTTGTAATTAATATACATTTCACAATTGATTCATTAAGTACTTTCATATAACAGTTATAATACGACGTTCTGACTACTCTTATAATATATGTATTATCAGATTTTGGATATTACAACTAGTTTCAAAAATAATTGCCTGTCTATTTTTGCAGCTCCGTGAAATTTTTAGTGTCCGCGAACGTGTTAATCTGACCGCTTCTGTGATTTTTTTCAATTCCTTTATTATAGTTTTGCCAGGATTCCCGTTGCGCAGTTCTAACTGATTTTTTGAAGATCTTTTAGGCAGCTTTGTAGGCTAACTAGTCTTCAGACTTTCTCGTGGCCTTGAATAAAGTTCTGTTGGATTTTCGTAACGCGGTTATTTGTTCTGTCCACCAAGATGGTTTTGTCCTTCCTCTATGGCGTACAATCGGGCACCCAGCTTCTAAAGAACTATTCATGGCTTTCGTTACTTGATTAACCAATCCTCCCAGTTTACTGTATTTGGTGGGTATCTTTGGCAGTGTTGAGTCATGGCTTGTTAGGCAGTGAAATCAAGCACCACCTTCCAATTAAAACAACTTATGCTTTGTGATTGCTTTGAAATCTTTATTAAATTTAAGTTAATTTCATTTAGTATACAAAAATATCAGAATATGCTTACGTTTGTGCCCTTTCTCTGAATTGCATACAATCACGTTCTATATTCAAAAAATGAACTAAACTAAATATACTCAATCGCCTTGCATTAAGCCTATTAGACAAAAAACTTATGGCTGCACCTCAACGCAACGCAGCTGCAGTGTCGCTATTATGTACATATGTATATACATACGTGCATAAGACAGAGTAAAATCAATATAGTTGTATCCTGGAAATCGAGAAAGCGGTTGGCGCAGCTGACTATTTGTTTTTTATTCTACTAAATGTTAACAAGACACAAACAAAATTTCAGCCGGTATTAAATGAGTTGTTAAAAAATTTTTTTTCGACACGTTTCGGAAACATCCAAAACGGGCGATCGTTCCGATTAGACACCAAATTCTTCGACCCAATTCAATCTCCCCAGGTGACCTACTTTGATTTTTCTCTGTCCAGTTTTACATTGCTGTATATGCAATCATCATTCAATCATTCAAACTTTTAATCATCTTGAGTGGACCTTCCCTGGCGGCTTGCAATTTTGGAGAAGCTTTCTAACCTGGAGAACTGTTCTAACATGGATGTAATTCTGGATTTAGGAACTATGATTAGATTACGGGCATGATTTCCGTCTTCGCTTTCCCATACGTGGTGCAGAACTCCATCAGTAGTTTTAATTCTATTCTATTGAACCCAATATGACTTGTCAAAAGACTTTCTATCACCATTTTAGTCTTAGATAATCTCAACCCAATGCCTTTTGCTTCCATAATATTTTCCTAGCCAGGATCACTCAATTGATTTCTTCGTATCGTCATTGCGAGTTGCAATTTGTAGAGTCGCACATAATTGTCCATTTGAATTAATACACGTTGTATTGTTCGTTTTCAGATCGGCGATAGTTGCAATTATGCTGCTGTGCACTTTTTTCTGCCTAAGACCTCTATAGCACGTAGCAAGACTCGATGAAATGCTTTTGTGTACGGCTTATAATTAGAAACTACCTCAGTACTTTGGGAAATCCATTAAAAGTATAATATTTTGGTTTTCGCACCAGATAATTTAAGTAAGTGTATATTATTCATTCAAAAATTCTATGACAACTTTAAGAATGCTGCAGAAAAAAGTTCCGTTATTTTTGCTTTGGTTCGTATTCATTGTCTTTACATGAATTACTACACTCAGTTTTATGGCAAATTTCGGTGGTTAGCAATGGAGTGAGAAGCTAAGGAAAATTTAATTGCAGTTATTGCAGGTAAAAGTGCAAGTGAGATTTACCAATTGCTGAAAAACTTAATATTTAGAGAATTTTTGTTTACCGCACAATCAATTGTTTTTCGCAAACATCTGAAGTGACAGACAGAAAAAGAAGTAGTCATCCTCGCGGGGTTCGAATCAGTGCAGCCATAAAAGCAGTTCGAGAAAGTATTTGAAGAAATCCCCATAGAAAGCAGAAAATCGTGTCCAGAGAAATCAATGAAAAATCATATGTATTCATGTCAAGAATAATTAGAGATGATCTCCATATGAAAGCATTTCGTCGCTCAACTGGCCATATTTTGACAACGCGCTTGAATACAATTAGACTCGACAGACACAGCAGCTTTTTCGGTGATGCGAAAAACATGGCAGTGAAATTCGCGAGGAGGTTGGTGGCTGCTGGAGTATTCACCTGCAGAACTATCGGTCACAGCTCAATAGGAAAGTGCAGCTCTTGTTGCACAGACTACATGACTCCGTACTTTGGGTTGGTTTAAGTGGTGATTCTTCCAGAATCCAACTGGCGCTTCCGCCCCATTTTGTTGCCACATCCTCGTTACCAACTTGTTTACCAGTTATTTACAGCATGACTATATCCAGTCTGTGCGGTTCAGGAACCTTATCAGGTTGTTAACATCTAAGCCAGACAGCTGTTCCAGACTCTCGAACAGCGGTTTACCCAGGGTTAACATTCTGTCTTTCCATAGGGCAGGGCATTCGCAGAGGAAATGGAAGATTGTTTCCTTTTCTTCCGGGTGTTTACAACTGTGACAGTATGTGTTGTGAGGGATGCCCATTTTGGCTGCTTGTTCTCCCACAGACCAAAAGCCAGTTATGACTGCCGTTAGTCTACAGGTGTCCCGTCGTTTCATGTTTATCAATGTTGACGATTGCTTAAGGTTGTAGGTGGGTCATAACGTTCTGCTCATTTTGCAGTTCGTCTGGTCTCTCCATCTACAATCTGCGATTCGGAGGTATTTTAGGGAAATTGCACTCTTGACTGCACCTAGTGGTGTGAATACCGATTCTGCAAGAGCGTTATTCATGGCAGATCCCCTTCTTGTCAGTTCATCCGCTTTTTCATTACCTTCGATGCTCCGATGTCCCGGGATCCAGATTAAGGTAACTTTATGGTTCTTGCTCAAGGGGGTAAGGCTAGACCTCATTTGCTCCACCACTCTAGAGGTTGTTGTAGCTGAACCCAGTGCCTGGATTGCAGTTTGGCTATCCGAAAGGCTTGGCTGTTGTAATAAGTCCAAAAATGTTCGACGGAGCAAGGAGGCCATAGAAAGGCTAGCCGTAAACAGTAGGCTGCATATCTACTGGGTCCCTGGTCACAAAGGCATTATGGGGAACGAAATAATAGATGAGATAGCAAAAAGTGCTGTTAAACTACCTTTTGAACAAGAGAACGACATACCAAAACCGCTAAATACAATATACAATGAAATAGACGACTACATGAAAGGGCGAGTGGAAGCTAGGTGGACTAATCTGACCACATGCAAAACAGCAAAAGTCATGTGTAGAACTAACATCAAAAAACTGACTCAATTCGTACTTACGCTCTCGCGAAAGGACTGCAGAACTATCACAGGTATGCTAACAGGTCATAATCTATTGGCTGCACATGCGTACAAGATAGGCATTGCTAACACGGACAAATGCAGGAAATGCAGAGATGATGTTGAGGAAACTTTAGAACACCTTCTGTGACTGAGAGCCCTATTGTTTGAGGGTCTGGAGAACGTCTCAAAAGCGGATCTCCCAGCTCTGCTTAGATTCACCAAAAGCGCTGGCATCCTACATGATGTCTACTTTCGGTATTCATGGAGGTCGGTCTCCATCTAGTATCGCTAGGGACCAAAAGGTCTATGCGTGGCTTATTGCCAACCAGACTAACCTAACCTAACCTATTCGGTGATGCGCGGTCAACAGTCAATAAAATATTATTTTCACAGATGAGAAAATTTTCGCTGTTGAAGAAGTTTTTAATAAGCACAAACGATAAAATGTATGCCGAAACTTCTAAAGACACAATGAATGTTGTTCCAAGAGTTCAGGGGGAGTGTCTTGTAAAGACGTTACATATCTTCATTTATGTGAAAAAGGGGCTAAGGCCGTAGCAAAAGTATACCAAAAGTATATAATAGAAGGAGTGGTGAAGCTGTTAAGAAGTACTCTCTTCAATTGAGACCGTTGGGTCTTCCAGCCCATTAGGGAAAAAACTACCCAGCAGTGGTTAAAAAACAATATTCCTGAATCCATTGAACTACAGTTTGTGGTCAGAATTGGAGAACATGGCCTGGAGAGTCTGAAGCAATCTTTGGTTTGAGCAGCGACGTCAATATCTATCGTGCGTGCTGCAATAGGTGAATGACCTAATTATTTGAAGGCTTGTACAAAAGAAAATGGTGACCACTTCGAATGAAAACTAATTTTTTGTAATATTTACATGATTAAATAAAACTAACTTCATTAGAAGAAATATTATAATTTCATATCTACTATATAACGAACTTAACTTGTAACATAACTTATGGCAGTGAAATAAGTACATATATGACATTTAGTTTTTCTATCTACATTGGCTAGTTTTTCTATGTACATTGCTCTTGCCATTGACTTAAACCTTTATTTTTCTTCTATTTTATCAATCAACACATTCAATTTTAAAATTGAATACTAATTAAATTTTAAAACGAAAAAATCAATTAATTTAAATCAAAGTATAAATAATGTGGAACACTTTTTGGTATAGTTATAACGTAGAGATTGAATGGATTATTTGTCTCTCTCTTTTATAATACATATGTACAATAAACAACTGGCTTTTAATACCTCAGATAAAAAAAAATACAAATGGGTTAATGTACACAGATAAACAATGTGTTTATTTTCGTATTGTCAAATAAGCGTACGTCAAGTACTTATTTCTCTTTATTTAATACCCTGTGATCATTACAATTCTCATATTCTTTAAATTTTTTATTTTTTTATTAGCGAATTAGCGAGCATCGTTGATAGTTATGCGCCCCAAACGTCAATTAATTGGTCTATAAGAGGAGGAATGGGAAGCAAGATTCAAATGCTCAAATTAAAAAAAAGTAACGGAGGGCAAGACTGGAACCAATTGAGAATGCAATGTATGATCCGTCGTATAGGGCCATTTAAATTGATTCGTTTTAAGTATGGTAGAGACGACGAACAAATATTTTCAGCGAGCGGCTCGCACACATGTTCATCATATGTGGCTTGGATTTTTTATTATCGATGGGTTTCTTGCATAGATACCGTCACATAAACGGCATGTACAATTCATACTGGTTGCTAAAGATACACTTCATTTGGGACCATGCCCAGTCAGTAATTATCTTACTGTCCTGGACTTGCAAAAGAGTACGCCTACGTACTAACCCTGAACTCTGCCTCCTCCACCTCTCTTTGCGGTACTGCTTCATCAGTTTCTATGCATTATGTCCTCTCGCCTACTCAATGTATCTTAGCTCTCTTTGAGTTCTTGTAACGAATGTAGCTACTTCCTTCCCCCTTTCTTCCGATTCCATCATGTAGTCAACTATGTCGTTTACATTTGGGAGCCTTCTTTCTTCCGTAAACCGTGAACAGTGGGAACTGACATGTTCCGCGTTTTCTGAAATGTTGAAGGACAGTAAGGGCTATCGTGTCCAGAAATGAACTGTGACGCGTGATATCACCAAAACTATGGTTGAGCCATGGTCGTAACTTAGGAACCAGCTTATAGGTTCATCGCTCTTTACTGAAAGTGTTCCATCGATCTTGCCACATTGTTATTGAAACAAGTCTTTCCTCTTCTCTCACCTCTTTTTTTATTTATTTCGGCATCAGCGACACATCTGTTGGATATTCGTTTCAATTTACTCGCGAGTATATCTGCTGGTATCATGCCATCTATGACAAACGCCGCATCATCCAATATGGTTCTGTAGTCGCACTTAGGGCAGTTAGCCTATACACAGACAGTAACTTTTCTTTGTTTCCCATCAATTTCACCGCATTTGCCCAGACGGTTTTATTGCTTCATTTGTTCTGTGCTCTACTTCCTGTATGTGTTTAGCCATCGTCACTATTGCTATGTCATCCGCAAAGCCTATTATTTTTACTTCTCTGGGTACTGGTAAGCAAATGACCTTGTCGTACATGATGTTACATAAAACAGGACCTAGTACCGATCCATGCGTTACGCCAGCAGTAACTTTATAAACTGTTGTTCTAGCACTGCTTTCATATCCCTATAAGAGAAGTAACTTCTTAGCATCCTGAAAGGACCTTTCTGCTTTTCGATCTTCGAATTTCTTGCACACTTCCATTATCTCTGATGCAGATACGACTGGGATTTGCCGAGTGTTGACGAATTCCGCAGCTTATATTATCTCGATCCTCGGTCTCTGGGGAAACAGCGTCACTATAATTCGATTGAGCATGATTGGAGATTCGACTAATGGGGCCGTGGGTTTTTATCCGCATCATTGCACAGCTACTTAAAGCTCTCTGCTTGACTTTTTTTATTTGCATGTTGTAGTGTTTTCCTTGCCTCTCGGAAGTGCTTTAAAACAGTTTCGTATCATGTTCGGCTCCTGGTTCTTTGCATTCTACGCCGCGCATGTAGGCAATTGCGCCTCAATTGTGCAATCTCCTCAGTCCACCAGTAGCAAGGCGCTCCCTATCGATTTTGTTTTCTTCGGGCATACTCACTAGCTGGTCCTCGTTCTAAAACTTGTCGCGCAGTGTGTACTCAGAGGCCTTGATATCCAACATATCTGTCATTCCACCTGGGTCCTACTGGCTTAGTTGGTAGTACTTTTCTGTTGCTTGACATTTCAAATAAAATTGCCTGATAATCACAGTGAGTGAATGCTCCACTTGATTTTCCGACGCAGTGAATTGTTTACTAGGTTTAGGTCCAGGTTCATTACTTACAAAATTTGCTTTAAAAAATCAGCAAACGGGTTTACCACCTCAGAAGGTGTAGTAGATAATATATCATTCAGAAAAACAGCAGATGGGAACTCCCGAACTGAACTTCTTAGATTTGATGTATTGCCAAAAACATTTCGGACTGGCTTTAATATTCCTCTCAAAACTAAGAATATCGTTATTATATAGAAATGCATTTAAACAATTAAATCTTTAAAATAATTTTGGTGAAATACATAAACTTTCTCTTTTTTGTTTATTTTCAACTTTTCAGAGAATTGTTACTCTTATTCTTAAAACGTTTAAGTTCGTGTGTGAAACAAGGAAGCCTGTATTGCCTTTCTTAATTAAATGGATATTTATTCGACAGATCTCAACCACTTTCGACTTAAAAATAGAAAAACATTGGACAACGTCAGAATCTGCGAACAATAATTCCAAGTTTACTTCAAGTATAGAATAGTTAGCTCTTGGAAGCTCACAATTATTATAGTTAAGGGCTAATTTTTCATTACGAGTACTAGTAGCAAATTCATAAAAATTGAGTTTCAGCAACAAAGAATGAGAATGGACTGAGACACTCCGAAGTATTAAAATCGATGTTGTTACTGACAAAAATGAGATCTAGAACTCTATTGAGTATGTTTAGAAAACAATTACACTAATTCAATCTTTGAATTAGCTTTCATTGGTAAAATACCAAATTTCGATAAATTACTAGACCAAACAATATATGGGAGATTAAAATCAAGTGATTATTTGCTGACCGATTATGGACCAATAACGAGCTCTATAAATATCAAAACTACTATTAGGTGGGATCTATGATCCCAGTAAATACACTTATTGAGTAACCCTTACTTGTGTAGCCCTTAATACATACACATAACTGATCTAAGATTGAATCATTATCGTTTAAAGAAACGAGGAAAGCACTGAAATAGCGCCGAACTGTAATAAGAAATCCCCTCCGCCAGAAAGACTCGTTCTGTTAATATTACCATCTTTGCGGAATACATTAAATAATTTCAGAAAATTGGCTATCATAGAAATTTGAATTCACCCAAGTTTCCACAAAGATTATTATGTCAAACATCTGACTTGGTTTCACCGACTATATTTTGGAAGTAAATCATTAGATTCCTAGCTCTCTTTAGCGATCCCAGATGGCTCGCGATTCGCCCGATCGCGTTCTAACTACCTGTACCTATTTGGATACATTAACACCATTTTTCGTTAAAACTGCTTTACTTTCATGCAATGATAATTTCGGCTTTGTCACAAACAAATCAATGATCTTCTGATCTTGCTTTAGAGGTATTTATGTGGTCCTCGTCCGGCGAAGTCGTCAATGTTTCTAATTTAAGTATACCATTGCACCCATTTATTTTTGAACGCCTATAGACTGTATGCATACCCTTAAATAAATTTTAAAATAAGTGTAGAGAAGCGAAGATGTGACCAACGAATTTGGCGGTATTTGAATATAACTAAGAAAAAGAACACCATTGAAATAACCCTTGTGCAAAAACAGGAAATCACCGGAACAAGAAAATCGTCAAGAACATATGTAAATATATTGGCTGCAGATAGTACGCTACATAAGTATATAAATATAAAAGAAAGATAATTGGCACAACACTTCTGTCTGTTAGGTGTTTGGCCGAGCTCCTCCTCCTATTTATGGCGTGCGTCTTGATATTATTCCACACCTACAGTGTTAAGCCGGCTACGAATGGCAGATATTTTTTATGAGGAAATTTTTCACGGCAGAAATACACTTGGAGGTTTGCCAATGCTATTAGAGGGGCGACCGCTATTAGAAAAAACTGTTTCTTCATGTAGGGGTCCCATGCACGGAGATTCGAAATTACGTACTCGGAATGGTAGTCGCGCACCTACCTATTCCATTACGGCGGTCGCCAATAGAATTATATAATTATATAAATAAACTTGTTTCGAATGGAGACTCTTGTTGTTAGAGGTCTCTCTGGAAGGGAAGTTCGTGCTTTATTTTCAATCTTTGTTCTGCGAATTCCTTCACAGAATTAATTAGTTTGAGACGCCCTTTTAAAAAAAATACCGATACTTGAGCATTGTTATAGCAACTGCGAAAAGTCCTTATTTATTATGTAGGTAAAACTCTAAGGACAGTCAAATTTTTATTATTTCACGCTTAGTTTATTAGACAATACATCAGTAACTTGAATTAGAAAAATCGGCTTACTTTTCTGAAATAGTTTTTAGAATTGGCAGCAATGCAAGTGGAACTAATACTCCACACGAAAAAATTATAAGACCAACTAAATTTCTTATATTTTTATTATCAGTTTAGGGCTAACACTTTATATTTTTTTATTTTAAGCTTTTAATAATAAAGGTTTTAAAAATAGTCAGTAATAAACACACCTTTCACGAAACTGACATTAATTATTAAAAAAAGTAAAATCTATGGAACGAAAAAAGTTTACAACCAATGTTACAATATTTAAAATAAACAGATAGAGTTGTTGTGGTTAGTTTATAATTTAGACCCTAATAATTTGAGATGGAGGGTCAAAAAGAGTTTCATTATAAGTTATCAAAGTCATCGAGAAATCGATTTGATTTAGTTTTTCATAAGATTTTGATACATTTTTGATCATTCGAAATAAATCGCATTTCTTAGACTTTTAGCGCTATCAAACTGACTTCTATGTTTGAAAACCGTTTGCGAAAGTATTGCCCATAAATTTTTAATTCGATTAAAGTCAGGGTTGCAGGCAGGCTATTCCAAAATTGGTCTTTTTTAGCTGCCAAAAACTGTTTATAGCTAAATTTTTGATCTCCAGAGCATCTCTAGTGGTAAGTTTTGGTTTTCTATCTTTTCTCTTGGTACATCCGTACTTATATTTCAAATGGAAGTAATGCAAAAAATAGTTTTGCTTCTTTTTAATTTTGAAGCAATCTCTCGCATTGTATCTGCCCAAATTCAGAAAAATCTTTTCCGCGCGCCATATTTTTTGTTTCTAAACCAAAACAACCACATGAGAAATTGGAACTATGAGAACTAGATAAAGCGATTAAAAACATTATAATATAACAATTTTAACGTAATAACTTACATTGGTTAGGTAAGGTTGACGTGGATGGCTGAAAGCCATCACATAGACCTATTGATCCTTAGTGTTACCAGATGGAGCTAGACCCTTACGTTTCTTTGTAGCAGACATCTTGTAATACGTCTGCGTTTTTTGCGAATCTAAGTAAACTTTGGAGCTCTATCCCCGCCGCTAGCAAATTGTGGCCTGTCAGCATACCTACGATAGTTCAGCTTGCTTTTCTAGACAGAGCTAGTACGAGTCGGACGTATTTATTTGCACTCTGTGTACACATGATTTTCGCGGTTCTGCATGTGGCTAGATTATTCCACCTCCTGTCTATCCGTATTTTCATGCCAGCAGCGATGTCTTTGTATACCGTATTTAAAGGTCTAAGTATATCGTTTTCTTGTTCGAATTTTCTGTAAACAGCGCTTTTGGCAATCTCATCTGTCCGGGTACCCAATAGATATGCAACCGTCTGTCAGCGGCTAATGTCTCTATGGCTTCCCTGCTTTTTAGAACATTTTTAGATGAAATTTCATATGAGTTTATTGCCTTTATCGCAGCTTGACTTACATTGACAACTTTTAAATTAAAAGCAAACGCTTTTGGTCTTTAGATATTTCGCCTTGCACAGAACAAGAATTTGCGCGTTACTAAAATACTAGCAAAAAATATATAATAATAATAAATTATAATTTTTTCGTGCGGTGTATACCTAGTTACATATGAAATGCCCAGCTTCCAATCCGAAAGCCATTTCGTTCAAATAAAAAACAAAAACTAATTGACGGTGTTTAAAATTTATAACTTTTGTAATGGTCTAATGGCTATAAAATCACAAGGATATTTATCCAAGCCTCTAAACTTATGAAACTCTGAAATTTAAGCCGTTTATGCATACGTTACTTGTACATATCTTGAAAAATATTTGTGCAATTTCATTAGACAGGGTTGCTCTCTACCTACGCTCAAAATTTACATTGTGAAGTGGTCACTTGAAATTATGAAATTTGTGAAAACCATTTCTCGTAAGTTTACGTGGTTTGTGTGGCACTTAAGATTTTAGATAAATACCCTTACATATTTGAATAGAACAGCGCTCTCGCTAAACTCATAGTTTCATTTCATATACTCGTTGTATACTTGTATAGGCGACTGAAATGCACCGCCTTCCGGCGCATAGTTTGGGAAAACCTGGGTTATATATATGATCCTTACTTAAATGTTGTGTTTTA